>OX235273.1:114742591-115141103 GCA_944472155.2 Trichobilharzia szidati | reverse complement strand
CCAATCACGAATTGGTAGAAGTTAGAATTCATGAGCCATTGAATCGGGTCCCAGTGGCTGAATGGTATACGAGCTTGCCTTGTAACCGGAAGGTCCCGGGTTCGAATCCCAGTGGGTGCGTACTGCCGATGATTCCCCAAACTAGGATGAAACAGCAGCTGTCCAGTACTCCCTGGTTTTCAATGGTTCTCTAACTGATATCAGTCCGTGATCAACTCGTAAAACATAACTAATCCTTACAAATCAAACTATAGAAAATTATTCTGATGCTCGCTAGTGACTTGCTACAGGTTGGAGTTTCCTGCAGTTCTAGTGAGAAGTCGTGACCAGTGAGGTCCAATTAGAAGTCACGTGTGGATGGATTTCCACCAACGACAATAGTTGGGGTCGCGCTAAAATCACGAATTGGTAGAAGTTAGAATTCATGAGCCATTGAATCGGGTCCCAGTGGCTGAATGGTATACGAGCTTGCCTTGTAACCGGAAGGTCCCGGGTTCGAATCCCAGTGGGTGCGTACTGCCGATGATTCCCAAACTAGGATGAAACAGCAGCTGTCCAGTACTCCCTGGTTTTCAATGGTTCTCTAACTGATATCAGTCCGTGATCAACTCGTAAAACATAACTAATCCTTACAAACCAAACTATAGAAAATTCTGATGCTCGCTAGTGACTTGCTACAGGTTGGAGTTTCCTGCAGTTCTAGTGAGAAGTCGTGACCAGTGAGGTCCAATTAGAAGTCACGTGTGGATGGATTTCCACCAACGACAATAGTTGGGGTCGCGCTAAAATCACGAATTGGTAGAAGTTAGAATTCATGAGCCATTGAATCGGGTCCCCAGTGGCTGAATGGTATACGAGCTTGCCTTGTAACCGGAAGGTCCCGGGTTCGAATCCAGTGGGTGCGTACTGCCGATGATTCCCAAACTAGGATGAAACAGCAGCTGTCCAGTACTCCCTGGTTTTCAATGGTTCTCTAACTGATATCAGTCCGTGATCAACTCGTAAAAATGTGGTAAATGTTTTGAACGTAATTAATAACGATGATTATAATGATAACAAAATATTGATAATAAGGTTTATGCAGGTGATAAGAATAACAAAGATAGTATATGTATATAAGTGTATAAATAAATTGGGTCAAATCTTAAAAGGTGAAGTGGAACGATAATCAGAGTTTAAATAAATATTATAAAAGTACGAAGGAGGTGGAAAATTAGAAAGGGTGGGAGGGTTTTGAATACAATTCACCTAGAGCAAGGGACAGACAAAGGTAGAACAAACTTCTTTTTAATGCAAAGACTTGGATTGTTCTCTCGAATTCCCATTTGAAATATATGTGAAACAGTCGCTGATATGACAGTCAGGGGAAAGGTCGAAACATATCTTTTGTGTATGTCAATATTCTAATTTGTGACAAGGTTTCCGCATCACGTGATCCACATAGGAGTGTGTGATGTTAATTAGTTCCCCTAATAAGCTACACTCATACAAGCTGCAATCAAGTTAACTTCCATGGAAATCCAAATGAAATTGGCAGATGTGTTTCAGTCCAAAGTTTATCAAAGTCAATTACCCCTAATTCACGTAAAATATTCAGAAGCGTACAGCCTGGTAAAGCAGCCATTTGTATGATGCTGGTTAGCAACAAGATACACGTTATGAGTCTCCACCTATCCGGGACCAGAAGGAGGAATGTCGTCGCATCATAGTGATTATGAATGTTCATAGTCAGACTCAGTCAAACCAGAAGCATTAGCCTCCTGAGTGACTGAAGCTCAACAATCATCTATTGTGAATCAGGCATAAGTCGCTTATTATTGAAATTATTCTCAATATGCAAGTGATTGATTACACTGAACCGAAATTCTCATTGCCTTATGATGAGACACTTCAAAGTGGTAAGACTTAGACGGGATGAAAAGCACTTGTTAGAATCCAATGCTAGCGATCACCACGGAAACAGCATCAAGTCATTTCGCAGGCATCGTCTAGGTGTCCATACAGCGATCTGACGTATCTACAGACACTGAGTATTTCAGTCCATCGAAATCAGTCATTCGGAATATAAAGTCATTTCGTACCTCCCCAATATATGCAGACATACTTACAAACATAACTACAAAAAAACATACTTTAAGTGTTCGCTCAAGAAATCTTTGTCACGCATTGCTCATGACGAAATGTGTGGAATGTGTCATTTATAGAATGAAAATGCCTACTGAAGAAAGCCAACACGACCATTCCCACTGAAATTTACGCCGAATTAGACAATGAGTAGAACAAAGGTACACACTTCAGGTATAACGTTTTATTTATTCATCATTGAAAACAAAGCCAATATTGTGTCGAATAACGGCCATAGAATTATGTACACAATTGTTTTCACCAATATGTATATTGATATGAGAAACTACTAATGTGACAATGAGTTTATGACATGGTCTTGAATTCTGAAGTTAGTTGCTTGCACAGGTATGTAGATAATGATGGGTGGGTAGTAGTTACACAACAATCTATTCAAATATCCCAGAGAATGAATATGAAGGAAAGGCTGAATATGGGAGAGTGGTATGATGAAGAGAAACAGACTGATTTTATTGAATCCATCAGGTAAAAATCAATCGCCATTCACCGAATGAAGAGGATGAAAGCAGTGTAGAAAATAGTCCACGTGAACAACTACCATTTCATATGCAGATGGTCACTTGGTCAGTCAATTCGGTGTCAACTGTGAACATTGTCTGGGTAGACTGTTCAGTGATGAACACCCTTCGGTGATGGTTTGTGTGATCGTTTAAATCGCCTGAACTGCTTGCATTGAACAATGCACAAAAATGACAGACGGAATTGTTCCATTCGCCAGATATAAATGATTGTGTTAAATATTGACTGCATATACATGACAATGAAAAATATCTCTCTTAAATTCAGTACAAGACGTACCTTGGCGAGCGCACCATTTGGATCTTTAGAGAATGCACTTGACACTGCAAAAAATGAGGCCGTAGTACCTGGGACATACAGAAGAAATGTTGTGCTTGAAATAATCAGCAGTACGAGGCATGCTCCTAATTCACCTGACTTCATGGTTTGTGTCGATGTTGCTATTTGACGTCTGTGACGTAACCAGAGATGTATTTTCAGTAATAATACTGCATTCAGCACTCCGTCGATAGCAGTTTGAATTGTACATACTCCGGAAAATAGACCGTAATAAACCGAGAGAAACACAGAGGTTGGGCGTCCGTAGCATACAATTCTGTTGAAATATATGTTCCAGTCAGACTCGATAATAATTGGTATAATCATGAGAACAGCTGTTACGGCGGTCCCGACGACGAAATACCAGGCGTGACGTGGTGGTAATTTACCGAATTTCACAGGGAACTGAATAGCTAACAGTCTGTCAAGCATTGTTGTGACTAACATATTCCCTTTGAGTGTATATAGCAATGACAAAGTACTGCGATATAGCTTGCAGCCGAGACTTGAAGTATTGTATATTGAGAAGAATAAAGCTGCATTTGATGCATACGGAATACCCTTTGCAGGTATCAGTCTCAGTGTGGCCTCGAGAAGACAAGCAAATAGATCTATTAAAGAAAGGACTCCGAGATAGATAACCTGTCTGGTTTTGTGTCGATAACCATGAAGGAATATGATGGCGTTAATCATATTGCAGATGACATTGAATAAAACTATGAAGGGTAAGAAGTAGGCGCATAGAACACCAACAAGTCTCGCCAAGTTGCACATTGTCTCCGCTGACTTTGGACTATCACGTTTCACATTCTCGCATTCTCTGAAAATGTCCCATGGAGTATCAAAAAATGGATATGCGGAAAAGTTGTACAGCGTCAGCATTTCAAATGCACCAGTATCACTAATTCACTGAGTAGATAGAAAATCCACCTGTATATATATCTATACGTAATTGCAGTCAGTCAAGTCTCATTCAAGACAACCGACCTACAACAGACATGTGAAACGCCCTGAATTATTGTTTTGTTTATCATACTTAGATAAATTTATGCGAAATACTTTGTTTTGATGTTCAAGTAAACATAGTGAAAGTTTAGGGAAATCATACGTATTGTTTTTTCTCTCAGTCTGATCCATTTCGTTTCAGACATACTGTCGGGAGTAAACACCTGACTGACTAGTCGACTTCTGAACGTTAGTTAGACTTATTCACCCACCGGCAGTGAAGATGTAGTCTGATGAGACAAAAGCTGTTGCTAATGAGTGAGTGAGACTTTTATTTGCATACTTATATCTCGAATTAGCTCATTTTATTTAGACTGAAAACCTGGTTGTCGTAAATGTCCGGCTGTCCTGTGGTGAACTAGATCAATTCATTTGATCCAGGTTCACATCATATTTGGTCGTTTTCTTCTCAGATGGAAATTATTGTGAGAAGCAAATTGAATGTTTATTAGTCACAACGACCTTAATTGTAGATGCAGTGTGAATGTACACTTCCCAATGAATGTCGTTTATTACAAACACCTCGTCGTTATTGTCATGAGTTCTCCATCAGGTGGAATTTCTGTAGATTTCTTCATTGGTTAGCTTGAAAATGGTCCATCAAATTGATAAATAGATGAAATGGATTCTTATTTCTCTATTGTTGATGTCACACTGATTATCCTTGATATGAAAGCCGACAAAAACGTAATGCTTGTGGAATTCAGTGATGTACATCCATCGATCATCTTCTCTTGTGAAAAGGAACATGATGGCAGATTACAATTCGCTGATGTCCGATTGAGCAGAATAGAGAATGGTTCACACATGAGAGATACCCATAAGAATACTATGTCTGTAGGACAATGTTCGCATTTTTCATTTTCGTACCCATCCAATACTAAAGCAGTCTTGTCACCTACTTCAAGAATAGAGCTAGTGAAATCCCACATGTGAGATTTTCTATAGCCGTTGCTTGACAATTTCCAAGTGACGAATTGTGACTCCTCAAGAGAAAGACGAACTGCCCAGCTGTGCCAGCTCACACACTTCTCAAAAGCACTAGTTTCCAATTAATTGTGTAAGAATATATCCTGTTCAATGAATGAAAGACAAAACTATGCGAATCTTTACTGACATTTCTCTTCTTAATGCTAATAGAATCTCCAGAGTGATATGAAACGTGTGTTTACAAAATCTCACTTTATGCATGCTAGCCTGATCGAAATTATCCAACATGACTTATTTCCGACGTCGATTGAACGAAATGATTAAGGTAACGGTCGTGTGAACACTGATTTTGAGAATTAAACAACACTGTAGAAACTCTATTAAAACATACACAATCCTGATCATCAATGCAACTCCTGAAATCATTCTGTGATATGTTCACAAACTGCATCATCATGTACATAATACTATCTTGTGTAACACTGAAATCATCGAGCAGGCACCAGTGATCATTGTCGAATAATTCCAACTATGTGATATATCTTGCAAACAAACGTCAGTGTGTGAAATCACCCACGGATGAAGACAGTTTTGAATTGATTCAGTTAACCACAGGACAGCCGGACATTTACGACAACCAGGTTTTCAGTCTAAATAAAATGAGCTAATTCGAGATATCCGTATGCAAATAAAAGTCTCACTCACTCATCAGCAACAGCTTTTGTCTCATCAGACTACATCTTCACTGCCGGTGGGTGAATAAGTCTAACTAACGTTCAGAAGTCGACTAGTCAGTCAGGTGTTTACTCCCGACAGTATGTCTGAAACGAAATGGATCAGACTGAGAGAAAAAACAATACGTATGATTTCCCTAAACTTTCACTATGTTTACTTGAACATCAAAACAAAGTATTTCGCATAAATTTATCTAAGTATGATAAACAAAACAATAATTCAGGGCGTTTCACATGTGCATTGTAGGTCGGTTGTCTTGAATGAGACTTGACTGACTGCAATTACGTATAGATATATATACAGGTGGATTTTCTATCTACTCAGTGAATTAGTGATACTGGTGCATTTGAAATGCTGACGCTGTACAACTTTTCCGCATATCCATTTTTTGATACTGCATGGGACATTTTCAGAGAATGCGAGAATGTGAAACGTGATAGTCCAAAGTCAGCGGAGACAATGTGCAACTTGGCGAGACTTGTTGGTGTTCTATGCGCCTACTTCTTACCCTTCATAGTTTTATTCAATGTCATCTGCAATATGATTAACGCCATCATATTCCTTCATGGTTATCGACACAAAACCAGACAGGTTATCTATCTCGGAGTCCTTTCTTTAATAGATCTATTTGCTTGTCTTCTCGAGGCCACACTGAGACTGATACCTGCAAAGGGTGTTCCGTATGCATCAAATGCAGCTTTATTCTTCTCAGTATACAATACTTCAAGTCTCGGCTGCAAGCTATATCGCAGTACTTTGTCATTGCTATATACACTCAAAGGGAATATGTTAGTCACAACAATGCTTGACAGACTGTTAGCTATTCAGTTCCCTGTGAAATTCGGTAAATTACCACCACGTCACGCCTGGTATTTCGTCGTCGGGACCGCCGTAACAGCTGTTCTCATGATTATACCAATTATTATCGAGTCTGACTGGAACATATATTTCAACAGAATTGTATGCTACGGACGCCCAACCTCTGTGTTTCTCTCGGTTTATTACGGTCTATTTTCCGGAGTATGTACAATTCAAACTGCTATCGACGGAGTGCTGAATGCAGTATTATTACTGAAAATACATCTCTGGTTACGTCACAGACGTCAAATAGCAACATCGACACAAACCATGAAGTCAGGTGAATTAGGAGCATGCCTCGTACTGCTGATTATTTCAAGCACAACATTTCTTCTGTATGTCCCAGGTACTACGGCCTCATTTTTTGCAGTGTCAAGTGCATTCTCTAAAGATCCAAATGGTGCGCTCGCCAAGGTACGTCTTGTACTGAATTTAAGAGAGATATTTTTCATTGTCATGTATATGCAGTCAATATTTAACACAATCATTTATATCTGGCGAATGGAACAATTCCGTCTGTCATTTTTGTGCATTGTTCAATGCAAGCAGTTCAGGCGATTTAAACGATCACACAAACCATCACCGAAGGGTGTTCATCACTGAACAGTCTACCCAGACAATGTTCACAGTTGACACCGAATTGACTGACCAAGTGACCATCTGCATATGAAATGGTAGTTGTTCACGTGGACTATTTTCTACACTGCTTTCATCCTCTTCATTCGGTGAATGGCGATTGATTTTTACCTGATGGATTCAATAAAATCAGTCTGTTTCTCTTCATCATACCACTCTCCCATATTCAGCCTTTCCTTCATATTCATTCTCTGGGATATTTGAATAGATTGTTGTGTAACTACTACCCACCCATCATTATCTACATACCTGTGCAAGCAACTAACTTCAAGATTCAAGACCATGTCATAAACTCATTGTCACATTAGTAGTTTCTCATATCAATATACATATTGGTGAAAACAATTGTGTACATAATTCTATGGCCGTTATTCGACACAATATTGGCTTTGTTTTCAATGATGAATAAATAAAACGTTATACCTGAAGTGTGTACCTTTGTTCTACTCATTGTCTAATTCGGCGTAAATTTCAGTGGGAATGGTCGTGTTGGCTTTCTTCAGTAGGCATTTTCATTCTATAAATGACACATTCCACACATTTCGTCATGAGCAATGCGTGACAAAGATTTCTTGAGCGAACACTTAAAGTATGTTTTTTTGTAGTTATGTTTGTAAGTATGTCTGCATATATTGGGGAGGTACGAAATGACTTTATATTCCGAATGACTGATTTCGATGGACTGAAATACTCAGTGTCTGTAGATACGTCAGATCGCTGTATGGACACCTAGACGATGCCTGCGAAATGACTTGATGCTGTTTCCGTGGTGATCGCTAGCATTGGATTCTAACAAGTGCTTTTCATCCCGTCTAAGTCTTACCACTTTGAAGTGTCTCATCATAAGGCAATGAGAATTTCGGTTCAGTGTAATCAATCACTTGCATATTGAGAATAATTTCAATAATAAGCGACTTATGCCTGATTCACAATAGATGATTGTTGAGCTTCAGTCACTCAGGAGGCTAATGCTTCTGGTTTGACTGAGTCTGACTATGAACATTCATAATCACTATGATGCGACGACATTCCTCCTTCTGGTCCCGGATAGGTGGAGACTCATAACGTGTATCTTGTTGCTAACCAGCATCATACAAATGGCTGCTTTACCAGGCTGTACGCTTCTGAATATTTTACGTGAATTAGGGGTAATTGACTTTGATAAACTTTGGACTGAAACACATCTGCCAATTTCATTTGGATTTCCATGGAAGTTAACTTGATTGCAGCTTGTATGAGTGTAGCTTATTAGGGGAACTAATTAACATCACACACTCCTATGTGGATCACGTGATGCGGAAACCTTGTCACAAATTAGAATATTGACATACACAAAAGATATGTTTCGACCTTTCCCCTGACTGTCATATCAGCGACTGTTTCACATATATTTCAAATGGGAATTCGAGAGAACAATCCAAGTCTTTGCATTAAAAAGAAGTTTGTTCTACCTTTGTCTGTCCCTTGCTCTAGGTGAATTGTATTCAAAACCCTCCCACCCTTTCTAATTTTCCACCTCCTTCGTACTTTTATAATATTTATTTAAACTCTGATTATCGTTCCACTTCACCTTTTAAGATTTGACCCAATTTATTTATACACTTATATACATATACTATCTTTGTTATTCTTATCACCTGCATAAACCTTATTATCAATATTTTGTTATCATTATAATCATCGTTATTAATTACGTTCAAAACATTTACCACATTATTATTATTATTATTTGATTCCCAAAATCACCGTCATTGGTTAAAATTTTATATATAAATCTATGTAAATTAGAGTAAAGCCTGAAGAAGATTTAATTGAAAACAATATTGTTCGCTTATATGTCTTGTTCACATATATTTACTGACAGCGCAGTATCAACCACCGACAGATGGCGCTTCGAGAAATATGAACACAACTATGAGGTTTGGAAATGAACTCATTCAGAAGGAATGCTTCACCGAAGAAATATTTAGGTTTCCTTAATCATGATTACATTCGATATAATGATAAGTGGTTGATTGGTGAACAATGAATCGGGAGGAGATATATTTGCTTTCGAGTCTACACCACTTAGATAGCTCTACACTGGCCAGTGACATTCTCAAATACAACACGTAATTCGATTATCTAGAGGAGATGTGTCAGTTATCAATGACTCACCAGTATCAGCATACCAGACTGTTGATAGGATATGATGAAATCCATGAAGTTAATGATCACTGAACAGTAGGGAGAATCACAGCACAAAATCATACAAGATGAGATATGTGGTTGTGTAATGGTCAGATTGAAGAGTTGAGAAATGAAAAGAATTCATAGGTGATTTCATCAGGAGATCAAATTATCTGAACGTCGAACACAAGGACGGATGAACAGTCAGGAGTAAAACATTGGACTGATATTTTCTGCTAGCATTTCATAAATGACAATAATAATAATTTGTAACAATTAGGAATTTATGCTCCTCAATGAATGAAAGACGAAACTATGCGAATCTTTATTGACTTTTTTCTTTTTCGTGCTAACAGAATCTCCAGAGTGATATGAAACGTGTGCTTACAAAATCTCACTTTATGTACGCTAGCCTGAACAAAATTACTCTAGTTGAGTTATTGTGCGACACTGCTTTTGAGAATTAAAGAACACCGGAGAAACCTTACTAAACCATACACAATGCTAATAATCAATGCAACTCCTGAAATCATTCTGTGATATGTTCACAAACTGCATCATCATGTACATAATACTATCTTGTGTAACACTGAAATCATCGATCAGGCACCAGTGATCATTGTCGAATAATTCCAACTATGTGATATATCTTGCAAACAAACGTCAGTGTGTGAAATCACCCACGGATGAAGACAGCTTTGAATTGATTCAGTTAACCACAGGACAGCCGGACATTTACGACAACCAGGTTTTCAGTCTAAATAAAATGAGCTAATTCGAGATATCCGTATGCAAATAAAAGTCTCACTCACTCATCAGCAACAGCTTTTGTCTCATCAGACTACATCTTCACTGCCGGTGGGTGAATAAGTCTAACTAACGTTCAGAAGTCGACTAGTCAGTCAGGTGTTTACTCCCGACAGTATGTCTGAAACGAAATGGATCAGACTGAGAGAAAAAACAATACGTATGATTTCCCTAAACTTTCACTATGTTTACTTGAACATCAAAACAAAGTATTTCGCATAAATTTATCTAAGTATGATAAACAAAACAATAATTCAGGGCGTTTCACATGTACATTGTAGGTCGGTTGTCTTGAATGAGACTTGACCGACTGTAATTATATATACATGTATAAATACAGGTGGATTTTTTATTAACTCAGAAAATTAGTGATACTGGTAAGCTTAAAATTCTGATGCTGACAGCTTTTCCACATCTCTGAATTGAACAACTCACTGTTTCCATTGTTCTATCACTCTGCTAACTGGGCTGGTTCACCATCTTTCAGTTAATTCCATATTAGTTTGTTTATTAGGTATATCAGAATGTGAAACAATATTATTTACTTATCTAGTAAATAATACTGTTTCACTGTGTGATATACCTAATAAACAAACTAATATGGAATTACTTACTACCACAGTGCCCAAGTTTAACACATACATCTTTCACTTACTTCACCATTGTTGATCGCTTCTGTGATATCAACCAGGTCACTTTGGGTGGTGTTCTAAGGTTTCACTTATCTGCAGTGTGTCCTATTCCAGTCGGGACTTTTTTGTAAATGCAGTTCATATTGAACTCCGATTCCCTTTTCATTATTCACTTATACACAATCATGCTTCATTATGATATAGAATTGATTAGGATTCGTAATTAATAAGGCAATGAGAATTTCGGTTCAGTGTAATCAATCACTTGCATATTGAGAATAATTTCAATAATAAGCGACTTATGCCTGATTCACAATAGATGATTGTTGAGCTTCAGTCACTCAGGAGGCTAATGCTTCTGGTTTGACTGAGTCTGACTATGAACATTCATAATCACTATGATGCGACGACATTCCTCCTTCTGGTCCCGGATAGGTGGAGACTCATAACGTGTATCTTGTTGCTAACCAGCATCATACAAATGGCTGCTTTACCAGGCTGTACGCTTCTGAATATTTTACGTGAATTAGGGGTAATTGACTTTGATAAACTTTGGACTGAAACACATCTGCCAATTTCATTTGGATTTCCATGGAAGTTAACTTGATTGCAGCTTGTATGAGTGTAGCTTATTAGGGGAACTAATTAACATCACACACTCCTATGTGGATCACGTGATGCGGAAACCTTGTCACAAATTAGAATATTGACATACACAAAAGATATGTTTCGACCTTTCCCCTGACTGTCATATCAGCGACTGTTTCACATATATTTCAAATGGGAATTCGAGAGAACAATCCAAGTCTTTGCATTAAAAAGAAGTTTGTTCTACCTTTGTCTGTCCCTTGCTCTAGGTGAATTGTATTCAAAACCCTCCCACCCTTTCTAATTTTCCACCTCCTTCGTACTTTTATAATATTTATTTAAACTCTGATTATCGTTCCACTTCACCTTTTAAGATTTGACCCAATTTATTTATACACTTATATACATATACTATCTTTGTTATTCTTATCAGCTGCATAAACCTTATTATCAATATTTTGTTATCATTATAATCATCGTTATTAATTACGTTCAAAACATTTACCACATTATTATTATTATTATTTGATTCCCAAAATCACCGTCATTGGTTAAAATTTTATATATAAATCTATGTAAATTAGAGTAAAGCCTGAAGAAGATTTAATTGAAAACAATATTGTTCGCTTATATGTCTTGTTCACATATATTTACTGACAGCGCAGTATCAACCACCGACAGATGGCGCTTCGAGAAATATGAACACAACTATGAGGTTTGGAAATGAACTCATTCAGAAGGAATGCTTCACCGAAGAACTATTCAGGTTTTCTTGATCATGATTACATTCGATATAATGATAAGTGGTTGATTGGTGAACAATGAATCGGGAGGAGATATATTTGCTTTCGAGTCTACACCACTTAGATAGCTCTACACTGGCCAGTGACATTCTCAAATACAACACGTAATTCGATTATCTAGAGGAGATGTGTCAGTTATCAATGACTCACCAGTATCAGCATACCAGACTGTTGATAGGATATGATGAAATCCATGAAGTTAATGATCACTGAACAGTAGGGAGAATCACAGCACAAAATCATACAAGATGAGATATGTGGTTGTGTAATGGTCAGATTGAAGAGTTGAGAAATGAAAAGAATTCATAGGTGATTTCATCAGGAGATCAAATTATCTGAACGTCGAACACAAGGACGGATGAACAGTCAGGAGTAAAACATTGGACTGATATTTTCTGCTAGCATTTCATAAATGACAATAATAATAATTTGTAACAATTAGGAATTTATGCTCCTCAATGAATGAAAGACGAAACTATGCGAATCTTTACTGACATTTTTCTTTTTCGTGCTAACAGAATCTCCAGAGTGATATGAAACGTGTGCTTACAAAATCTCACTTTATGTACGCTAGCCTGAACAAAATTACTCTAGATGAGTTATTGTGCGACACTGCTTTTGAGAATTAAAGAACACCGGAGAAACTCTATTAAACCATACACAATCCTGATAATCAATGCAACTCCTGAAATCATTCTGTGATATGTTCACAAACTGCATCATCATGTACATAATACTATCTTGTGTAACACTGAAATCATCGAGCAGGCACCAGTGATCATTGTCGAATAATTCCAACGATGTGATATATCTTGCAAACAAACGTCAGTGTGTGAAATCAACCACGGATGAAGACAGCTTTGAATTGATTCAGTTAACCACAGGACAGCCGGCCAATTACGACAACCAGGTTTTCAGTCGAGATAAAATGATCAAATCGTAGATATAAGTATGCAAATAAAAGTCTCAAACTCTCATTAGCAACAGCTTTTGTCTCATCAGACTACATCTTCACTGCCGGTGGGTGAATAAGTCTAACTAACGTTCAGAAGTCGACTAGTCAGTCAGATGTTTACTCCCGACAGTATGTCTGAAACGAAATGGATCAGACTGAGAGAAAAAACAATACGTATGATTTCCCTAAACTTTCACTATGTTTACTTGAACATCAAAACAAAGTATTTCGCATAAATTTATCTAAGTATGATAAACAAAACAATAATTCAGGGCGTTTCACATGTACATTGTAGGTCGGTTGTCTTGAATGAGACTTGACCGACTGTAATTATATATATATATATATATATATAACAACAGTGAATTTTTTTCTACTCAGTGAATTAGTGATACTGGTGCATTTAAAATTCTGACGCTGCACAACTTTTCCACATCTCTAAATTGAACAACTCAGTGTTTCTCTTGTTCTATCTCTCTGCTAACTGGGCTGCTTCACCATCTTTCAGTTAATTCACCATTGTCGATCTCTCCTCTGATATCAACCAGGTCACTTTATGTGGTGTTACACGGTTTCATTTACCTGCAGTGTGTCCTATTCCAGTCGCGAGTTTCTTGTAAATGCAGTGCATATTGAACTCCGCTTCTCTTTTCATTATTCACTTATGCACAATCATGCTTCATAATAATATAGAATTGATTAGGATTCGTAATTAATTTATTTACATTTGAAACCTCTCTCGTGCTTTCTCTGCTGGATGGGAATTTCGACATCATAATCGACTGGAAAGCGTCAACCTCTCCTGAGCAGAAGTGTTGTCACTTCGTGTGAAGTGATTGAAAGCAATCGGCAGGTAGCCGTATACACACGTCTTGTGCTAGTTGGCACTCGTCAACAAGGCATATCTGCATAACCTCGAATTATCTCTTGGATCTCTCGCTTTCGAAGTCGAAATTCATAAAACTGATTAGCTTTGCGACAGTCGTAATCCCTTCGTATTTGTTTTGAATTAGTATTTCTCGCCATAGTCTTAAGAGAATATCTTTGTAAAAGGAGTGTTAAGGGAAGCCACATCGTTTCACCACCAATGGTATCTCACACGAGAATCTATGTGATCCTTGGAAATCATGTGTGGGACAAATTAATCCTTCTGCTTATTGTGACTCGCTCAACTTCCAAAATATGTATTCAGTTAGATGCGTCTTCTAAGTAGGCATTTTCACCTTCCAGCTTTACAGGAAACGATTCGCAAAATAGAACTCTGGATTCACCTCACAATTAGAGTAGACTTGACTTATTGATGGTTACTGGAGAAAACTACAACTATGGCAAGAGTACCATTGTTCTCATCACAGATGACGGAGTCATTGTCTCCATTCCTTATCACCTACTTCATATCATTTTTCTTCAGGTTTTCCAGATGACGTGTGCACGTAGAAGGCGAAGTTATGACTACATAGCCTTTCCTTCAATCTCATCACCGAGAATATCATCAAATGATAATAATTCTTGAGAATACTGCATTTGAGGTTATGATGACTGGCAACACCATCGTTGAGACTGCAAGCTGTAGACCATTTGACTTCGCTGATTGATACACATGTAGGCATGGAAGTCGGAGCTGTACGAATCATCCGCACAGCATGAATATGCGACATTATTGAATGGATTCATATGGGAAACTGTTCTTCAGGTTAGCCATTGGCAAGTGTGGAGATATTTCTTCAGATGAAGAATTTTTTCAGTCGTCTACTTGCTGGTTTACGCTGGATAATTCAGGTTTATTGCCTCGATACAAAATTGAATCTTGGAATTGATTATCATTTCATTCACGCTTCATAGTCTGTAGTGAACTCTTTTAATTGTCTTCATGGAATTTTGAGTCGCTTCTTCGATTGCAATGAAATGGAATTCTTTGATTACTGATGAGTGCAAACCGAAAGGTGCAACAGAAAAGGGAGATAAAATTATTACCATTCACAAAATTAATTTTATGAACTGTAACAGACATTAAATCAGCCAAAGTGGGCGTCCCCTTCGAACCAGAATCCAGGAATACAAATCAGCTGTGAAAAGACAAGATATATATTCTTTCATATCAATACATATAGATAATTATGGACATCAGTTTGATTGGGATAATGTCGAAATTTTAGACAGAGGAAACACCAAAAGTACAGTCAGAGAATTCCCAGAAGCCTGGTTCTCAAACGAATATGCCATTAACAAACATGTTAATATAGACCAAATATACTAACTAATAAAAAGTAAATCATGTGAACAGAAATTTTAAAATCCAAGTCAATAGAAAGTGATCATTACATATGTAAAGATGGTTACCGGGAGACGCAATTCTATCACTCATAGAAGATTTAAATTATTTCACTTTATGTTAAATATTGCGCTGAAGATGTTTTACCCAAACTTCTATGAAAGTGGGTATCTTAAAGTCTAGTTTATATATGTTCATATATGAAAATCTGCCGAGACTTGATTCCACACAGAACTTCTGGTACAAGTATGGAATTTTCAGCATGTGATATCGGTAGCCCAAAATTTTGCAGGCCGCCATTGATATTGGGTGTGTGCCGGCAGGAAATCGAACCACGCACCATGCGCATGATCGGCGAGAATCCTAGCCGCTGTTCCACCGACGTACTATTGCTACTACGGGTAATTTAAGTGCGAAATACCATATACTTTCACTGACAGAGTACCTCTGCATTACCATTTGCCCGACTACACATGGATGTATAAGATTGATGGCCTGCTTAAAACTTGGGCTACAAAAAATTTCCATCTCTCTATTGCATATGTTTTTTCTCGTTCGGTTTCTTTTCATCGACTAGGATATGACCTCTAGAGGTATTATCTACTCTTGTGTGTATTTCTGAAATGTTTACAAGTTTCTGATTTGCAAGTTCCTACCAAACTTGAGGAATTGCCTGATTATGGGTGGCAGTGTGTTCCAAAACATTAGATAACTGTTCTTTAGTTATGTCCTTGGGTCTCAAAATGTACTTCTGAACATCTTACAATATATGAGGATATCGTAGATTTCTTGAAGAAGACAAAGAAGATATATAATAATTGAATGGTTTGTGCTTCAGCTCAGAGACCATTGTGTCACGGGATATACTGTCAGCTAATATTTTCCTTGAAGATATTGTACGAAGGCGAAATATAATGCAATAAACTCCTCTGAAAATTCTGTACGCTTCGTAAATACTGTCCAGAATAAAGATATTATTATGAAAACAATCATCCAACCAGTTCTTCATAACTATTTAACACCTGTTCGGTGTCACTTCTCGACTAACAGTGCTTGTAGAAACCGCCCCTATGCATTTGTTCTCATCTTATCTCCTACTTGCTATATCCAACGGTATATATGACTAATACTTGGATTTCCTTCAGTGACTTTGCTTCTCTTTCATTTATCAGTCTTCATAGCTAGGTGAGGCTACAAATGTCTGAGTGGCATGCATCAAATTTGCAATTTGCAAAGTAGTCAGTAGTTTGCATTTACACAGTTCGACGAGATGGAATTTCACCAGAGTTTCCTTTTCTGAAACCAAAATTATTCAGATCACACACAAATATGTGATCTATTTGATGCCATAAGTAGTAATCAAGAACGCAAGTATATTTACTTAAAACTATATACTACTGACGGACTGATATAAGTAGTTGAGTATCACGTACAACAATCAGTAGTGCTTGCTAGATAACCAAATTGAAGTGATCTAAACACAGGAGAGATGTTTCGGGCTGAGCTTATCAATCGTATACACTGCTTGACTGATCTCAAAGAGGCGAATCAGTCCAAACGGCCCAACTTTCGGCCAGATCCATGGGTGAATCGGTCATGCCACAAATCAAATTTGTAGTCTGCGAGTAAATTTCCAGCTTACATAGTTCAATTTCCAAAGAAAATGAGTAAATATAAATTGACAATTAGCTCCCAAATCGCCATTCTGATTTAAGTTGTTCCCAGTCCGCCCAAGTAGCTAGCTAGCTAGCTAGCCAGAATTCAGGTGGTTTGATTTGAACTGATTTGGCTCTATGAGCCAAGTAAAACCGAGTGCACAGCTAATGAACTCGGTGCCAACCAACCAAAAAGTCTGTTGCCTATTTAGATTACTTCGATCTGGCTACCACGCACTGCTAGTTGATGTGATTGGCGTGCATCTACTCACTCAACCAATCAGTAGTATGTATTTTTATGCATAAAAGGAATGCAGCCACCCCTCTTACAACGTCAAAAGTAAACAGCGGTTAGTAAACCAATGAAAAATAGAGTCTTGAACAGTGTACATCAACAACAACAACACGATGAATCATATCATAATACGAGCACACTAACGTTCAACCCCTCGGTTTAAATCCATTCATTTATAAATTTTAATATATTTACTGCTAACTTCGGACTGCCTAACGAATGAAGTTAGTTCTGAAGGTGTCGCAATGCTCTGTGATACGATGTCCACAATCAAATATAGAAACTTATCAGACACTGCTTCAATGAAAATGGATAGTTTTGTAGACGTTATTTTTTCTTTTGCATTTAAATGGTCATAGAAAGTAATAGATCTTTGCAGCTGTCTCCTGCTGGATACAGTAACTCACTTTCGGTTGGCCTTCTATTATTCCACGAGAAAAATATGCAGATTCAGATTTCATTTGAATACAATATTCTTCAGGAATAGAATTAAGCTAGTTAACTTCAATAATACAAATCTTCAGTACTTAGTGTGCATGACAAATTGTTTGCAAACAAATGAAAACGACCTCATCCCTCATAAAATAATAATAATGATTTTCAGTGTATCAATGGATCATATATATATAGTGCGTCGGTGGCATAGCGGTTAGGACGCTCGCCGACCATGCACATGGTCCGGGGTTCGATCCCCGGCCACAGACGCACTCCTTTACCTCACTAGGCCAGAAATAATGCTGGTGAAGAGGAGAGGTTGGGCATGAGGCCAGCAAACCCATCCTGTAAAAATAAACACTGCTACCGAAGCTTCAAGTCACTAGCTTGAAGCCCTATGTTCCACTGGGGAACATGAAGGAAAATATATATATATATATATTCATCAAATAATATCGTCTATGCCTACAGTCTGATTAATTCTAGTTAAAAATAATGAAATTGTGATATTTAACCAATATGTATACAGCTAAAATTATGAGGTCAGCCGTTATTTATCAGACGAAAATAGCCATTACTTAAGTCCAATATGAGTATTACGCTATTCTGAAACGATGTGTGAGACAGAAAAACACATGAGAAGTTGCTTCGCTAAGTCTCCTAACGCTCATGCATATAAAAACTGCTTTGTTCTACGGAAATCAAATATGTTATCTTTTGTAATAGTAATGTATAGCTGAAATGTATATTTCCCATAACGTTCAGTCAACATCCATATGGTGTAACAACAGAAGAGAAGGGCCAGGCAACAGATCAGTTTTATTACAAAACCAACAGGTATTTATATGTATTTTACGTACATTAATAAGGCTCTGCCCGCAGAAAGAAGGCGGTCTTCTGATTGGTTGTTTGCAAACAAAGGCAGTCTTCTTCTGCTTTCTCGTTTTCGATATTTCTCGGAAATGGGAGCCACTTGTCTGCGAATCATATTTGTCCACGTCTAGGTCAGCTGTGATCGGTTGTTAAATCAGCCTGGATTAATTTCCACCAATCAGCGTAGATCAATGTCTACCAATTGGCTAGCAGCTTGCTCTCACCACAATGGAATAAGAAAAAATTATAATAATAATAAATTATTTCATAGCTGTGCTCCTAAAGGCTTATATAAAAGTAATAGACGAAGAATCCGTTATTTTTGTTTCATTTTTTACACTACTTATTAGTATAAACATAATTTTAGCAGATTTTTCACTTAACTAGTTAAATCCAATGTTTACTACGTGGAACTATATTATTTTTATACTATCAAGTGACTTATACCCACATTTTTGCAACAGTTGACCAAAACAATAATCTAACCTGTCTTTCTAAAAAATTATTAACTGACGGGCATTAGGAAAAATATACATGTGTCCAAAATAATAAGTTAATCAAGATAAATTAAGTTATATGGATAAACTCCATATAGATGATTTCATTTTGATTTGACACTAGTAACTAGTGTGATGCGTCTAGTCCTCTCTTTGGTGCAGACTGAATTCTATCAGTCAGGTTGTAATGTGGCCACCATTCTAGGTAGCTCGCCATCACGGTGTACATAGTTTGTGATGATATTAGGTGGTTGGAGGCAATCGGCAGGAAGCCTTGGACCTAGGTTTCGTGCTAGTTGGCACTCATCAGCAAGGCGTATCTGCAACCTTGAAGGAACCTAATATCATCACAAACTATGTACACCGTGATGGCGAGCTACCTAGAATGGTGGCCACATTACAACCTGACTGATAGAATTCAGTCTGCACCAAAGAGATGACTAGACGCATCACACTAGTTACTAGTGTCAAATCAAAATATCCACTACAATCCTACAGGAGGTCAATCGCGAGCCCGAATAGCTCAGTGGTAACGTCTCTGACTGCAGCACTAGGTGACGCGGGTTCGAAACTCAGAAGGGACATGAGTTCCTTCAATGTTGCAGATACGCCTTGCTGATGAGTGCCAACTAGCACGAAACCTAGGTCCAAGGCTTCCTGCCTATTGCCTTCAACCACCTAAGATGATTTCATTTCCGTCAACTCTGGTGTTTCATTATTTTATTCCAATTTGTTTTCACTGTTTTAAGCACATTTCACCCCATTTCACACTGGTTATCAGGAGGACAGATTCACAACCGGTGGTGCAATCGGCTGTCCACGCATATCTATCCGAAGCAGTGCCACATTATCTCTAGAGCAATATGATTTAATTGTCTCAAAATTAACATTCAAACAAAAAGCAAATTGCAGTGATGTGCTATTACTAGGCCAAAAATAACTAGAAAAATAAACAGCTTATGTGTATTCTTATTTTTCCTCATCGAATCAAGTGGTCGATAAAAGGCTTAGTGTTTACGTGTTTAACTTGTCGATCACTTATTCCATAACTTATCTAGGAGTTTTCCTTGAGCCAAAGGCTCAGCCCATTTAACCCGCTTATCAGTCTTCGCAGTTTACACAGTAGTACATAAGTTATTGATTAACGTCTCTGGGAGCCTTCCAATGACTACATAAGGAGGGTAGTTTTCTTGACAGGCAGGTTATAATATGTCGACACCAACATTATCTGTGGTATTGCCTCGCGGAATCTCAAAGTGTTTTGAATGTCTTGCAGTCACTTTGAAAGTTCCCTCGTATGGTGGACTGAGAGGCGGTTGTGATTTATCACATATTACCCGTACATGTGAGCAGAAACCCAAGTCCGTAGGTGTATATACCGCTCTTGACTGTTCTAGTGGTGAAATCGCTCCATTTGTAGTCGGAGTATATCAAAATATGTAGTCTAGTGAAGTTAGTCCTTTCCCCCACTGGGACTGATATACTCTCCGGGAATTCTCAACTTAGTACCGAATATCATTTCTGCTGATGAGCATCGGGCATCGATTTTATTTGATGTTCGATACCATGTATTACCAATGAGAGAAATTCCGTCCAGTGAGTATGGTCAGAGTGTGGTGGCCGAAAATGTCAAATTATACGTTCACTGTAAAATAGTAAAAGTAATGAATCCATAGAAAATCGCGGTTGTTACGTGAAGTTGAACAAAGAGACTACTTGGTTCCGTTCACAATACGGTCGACAATTCTTCCCTCTCCAGCTCCTCGCTTACCACATCTGTCAACCGACTCTGCCTCGTACCTGATGCGTATATCAACATTGGGATCCTTTGCTCCGATCTACGTCTCTCTCTGCAAGTGTCCTCCGGCCGTTGGCAGTTTTTACGTGTATGAGCATCTGTATACTCAAGAAGAGCACTAATTCATCTCCACCATTCTATGCGTCTATATTTGAGTGTTTTGGGACAATTATAACTTTTCAGATAGCTGTATTTTATGTGTATAAATGTTTGTACTGGTTTTGTCCTTTGTATTTCGCGTATAAACGAATTTAGCCGCTTAGTCCACTACAAGAGTGTGATGTTACCAAGGCCTCCAGTTGTCTATGAAAGCGTTCTATCAACTCATTGACTTGAGGATAATATGCTGTGCAGCGGATTCTTTGTGACTTCTAAAACGTCGACAAGTTGTTGAGAAGCTCTGATTTGAATTGAGCTCCTCTGTCGGTGGTTGGTTGGCATATTTGGTCCCTTTGGTCAATGGTGGGATCACAGTTGTGTCTATGATCTACCCAAATAATTCTATTGCTCCTGTTCTAGAAACGCACTTTGACCGACATCGAATTGACAACTAAACAGTTCAACAGCTGCCATCATGCCATCAAGTTCACGTCAGAATCGGAGATTAACTCGGAATTCCATATTTTGGATGTTTTTCTAAAGAGGAGATCTGATAGTTCTCTTCAAAGATCGATCTACAGGAAACCAACATGGAATGGTCAGTACACAAATTTCCATAGCTGGGTCCCTTTGAGAAGAAAGAGAAATCTGATCCATTCCTTAACCTCAAGAATAAGGAGGATATATTCAAGTGATACAATCGATGGGGAACTGGGGCGACTCAGACAAGTCCTAATAGACAATGGATATCCTCCAAGATATATCGAGAAAAACATGAAGTTAAGGGAAAAGCCTGAAAGAATCCAGACGGTGCCAAAGAAACTGCTATTTATGAGTGTTGAATTTAAAAGTGATACCACAGCTGATATCCTAACGAATCGCTTATGCAGATCACTGATGAAAGCCTTCTTTATGGCTGGCTGAGCTACGTATGAATTTCTACAGCCAACAAATGATCAACAGATGTGTGAAGGATAAACTGCCACTTTGGGCCACCTCAATGTGTGTTTATAAATTCACCTTCTCGCGTGGAGCTAGTTATATTGGCTGAACAAAGTGCACGCTTTCCAAACGCATCTCTGAACATTATCCAGCAAGGTTAGCAAAGGGACAGTGTAAGACAATCACTAGTTCAATTCTCGAGGATTTGGTGAACTCAGGCCACGTAGATTTACCGGAGTCGTCCTTCAAGATCATATACAAAGTGAAGTCAAATGGTACAAAGGGCGTCAACTTTCGGCTTTTGTGTGTGGCAGAGGCGTCGTCAATTCATCAAAACAACCCTGAACTCTGTATACAGAAAACGTTTATCAAGTCTCTTATTCTACCTTGGTCATAACCTTCGCACTAATTGTTCCCTGTTTTTAAAACAGGTTTAACTTTTTTCTTTTCATTTTTGTAATTTTTAATTTTACTTTCAATTTGCTTTTGCATCAATAACTAATTCACTATTATCACCTTCATATGCTCCTTTTCTTTATTTTTACACCCTCTTCACACTTGTTGAATTGACACTCAAATACCTTTATTCTGACTCAATAGCAAATTTAACCTTATCAAATTTCTATCTTTCTTTCCTTGAGTAATTTTAATTTTCACTTCTAAAGCCACTTCTGAGTAATTATATCAATTATGTCACCCCCTATTACCCAATAATAGACCACTATATATTTTTGTAAGTATAAATATGACTGTACAGCCTCTGAAGATGATTTCGTCGATAAAGAAAATTTTCTTCGCTGAATCTGTCTTTTATTTTCTTCATGACTCAATGGGTATTTTCGGTGAATTTCATGTGTGTTTATATCCGGACTAGCAATGATTAGGTCGTCTATGTAAGTTTAGGCAAACGGTAGGTCGCGCAACAAGTCATCCATTAATCTTTGAATAGCTTGTTCAGCATTCTGAAGACCAAATGGCATCCACACAAACTCATAATATCTGAATGGAGTGGTAGTGGCTGTTTTAGGTGTATCTTTCTTAGACACTGGAATGTTGTGGTAGACCCGAACTAAGTCTGTTTTAGAATATATTGTACCGTCGCTGAGGCTACTAACAAAGTTCTGAATATGGGCACTGGGTATCCGTCCAGAATAGTTTTTTTTAATCAGAACTCTGTAATCATCGTAGGGTCGTCAGTCAGTTTCATTCTTCTCAGGCACTTTATGCAACGGCGAACGTCACCCACTACTTGAGGGTTGGATAATCCCCAAATAGGGCATGTTGTCGAATTCGGCTTTCTCTATCTTTAGCTTATCTAGAGCTTACCTCCTTGGCTTAGAAGGAAAAGGGGGCATTCGTATCTTTTGTATGTGTTACCTTTGGACCAACCTTGGAAGTTTGAGGGTTGGCTGCCATTAGAGGAGGAAATTCCGCCAAAATTAACCGCAACGTCTCAGACGATACTGGTGGAGACCGAACTAGGCTAAGTGAAATGTGACCGCCCACCGTGCCATTCACATACCCGGATATTCCTCTCAATGTTGGTCGTTTCTTTCGGGTATCCACTAGCAAATCGGACAGTTCTAAGAATTCTTTGTCAATAATCGCTAGGTCCTAGTCAGCAACAGTGAAAATCCATAGGAGCTGTCGCTTAAACCTACGTCAAGTGTCAGTGCTTTCTGTCCAAACATCGCAATTTCGGTTTTGTTGGCCGCTCGTAGTGAAACGGAGGACATATATCGTCTTGCCTCTGCTTTTGCTTTTGATCTGATGTTGAGTACAGCTCGCGTATCAAACAAGAGGTCTATTACAGAGTTTATATCATAGACTCACTGGGCCTCTTTCCTCAACAGTCTCCAACTGAGAAAGGGCTACTCATCGCTTTGTTGCTAATCCAGTGATTCATGCAAGAGGAAAAGTTGTGGGAATTTATTAGACCGGGCGACAAACATTTCGTGGTGACAACAGATTATTTCTGTTGATGTAGTGTGATGAAAACACCTTCCTCCTATAACATCCGCTTTAACACAATGCAATGAAGTTCAATTCCTTAGCGATCCAATTGAAACTAAATCACCATATATCCTTCAGTGCACTGTTTCACAAAGTCAGTTAACCCTTGATGGCGTTATATATTCAGAAGCGTACAGCCTGGTAAAGAAGTCATTTGTTTGATGCTGGTTAGCAACAGGATACACGTCATGAGTCTCAACATATCCGGGACTAGAAGGAGGAATATCGTCGCGTCATAGTGATTATGAATGTTCATAGTCAGACTCAGTCAAACCAGAAGCATTAGCCTCCTGAGTGACTGAAGCTCAACAATCACCTATTGTGCATCAGGCATAAGTCGCTAATTATTGAAATTATTCTCAATATGCAAGTGATTGATTACACTGAACCGAAATTCTCATCGCCTAATGACGAGACACTTCAAAGCGGTAAGAATTAGACGGGATGAAAAGCGCTTCATAGAATCCACTGCTAGCGACCACCATGGAAAAAGCATGAAGTCATTCCGCTGACATCGTCTAAGTGTCCATACAGCGAGCTGACGTGTCCACAGACACTGAGCATTTCAGTCCATCGAAATCAGTCATTCGGAAATATAAAATCATTTCGTACCTCCCCGATGTATGCAGACATACTTACAAACATACATACAAAAAACATACTTTAAGTGTTCGCTCAAGAAATATTTGTCACGCATTGCTCATGAAGAAGTTTGTGAAATGTGTCATTTATAGAATGAAAATGCCTACTGAAGAAAGCCACCCCAGCCATTCCCAATGAAATTAACGCCGAATTAGACAATGAATAGAACAAAGGTACACACTTCAGGTATAACGTTTTATTTATTCATCATTGAAAACGAAGCCATTATTATGTCGAATGACGGCCATAGAATTCTGTACACATTTGTTTTCACTAATAAGTGTATTGAAATGAAGAATTAATGATGTGACAATGTGTATCGCATTGTCTTGAGTTCTGAAGTCAGTTGCTCGCACAGGTATGTTGATAATGATGGGTGGGTAGTAGTTACACATCAAAACTATTCAAATATCCCAGAGAATGAATATGAAGGAAAGGCTGAATGTGGGAGAGTGGTATGATGAAGAGAAACAGACTGATTTTATTGAATCCATCAGGTAAAAATCAATCGCCATTTCAAAATGAAGAGGATGAAAGCAGTGTGGAAAATAGTCCACGTGAACAACTACCATTTCATATGCAGATGGTGACAAGTATAATTCAACAAGTGTTGAAGTGAGCAGTCAAGTGGTTGACTAAGTCAGCAGGTTGGCCAGTATAATTCGACAAGTAAGTGAGCGGACCTTGTCCGCTGAGTGACTACGTAGTCGTTCTAAACACCACATAATTAGTGATATAACTGTCCATTGAAATCCATTTTGTGTCAGTTTGAGTAAACTGGCTTATTTCAACTTGATAAATACACATGCGTATCCTATGGTCACTTGGTCAGTCAATTCGGTGTCAACTGTGAACATTGTCTGGGTAGACTGTTCAGTGATGAACACCCTTTGGTGATGGTTTGTGTGATTGTTTAAATCGCCTGAACTGCTTGCACTGAACAATGCACAAAAATGACAGACGGAATTGTTCCATTCGCCAGATATAAATGATTGTGTTAAATATTGACTGCATATACATGACAATCAAAAATATCTCTCTTAAATTCAGTAAAAGACGTACCTTGATGAGCGTACCATTTGGATCTTTAGAGAATGCATTTGACACTCCGAAAACCAAGGCCGCAGTACCTGGGATAGACAGAAGAAATGTTGTGCTTGAAATAATCAGCAGTACGAGACATGCTCCTAATTCACTTGACTTCATGGTTTGTGTCGATGTTGCTATTTGACGTCTGTGACGTAACCAGAGATGTATTTTCAGTAATAATACTGCATTCAGCACTCCGTCGATAGCAGTTTGAATTGTACATACTCCGGAAAATAGACCATAATAGACTGAGAGAAACCCAGAGGTTGAGCGTCCGTAGCATACAATTCTGTTGAAATATACGTTCCAGTCAGACTCGATAATAATTGGTATAATCATGAGAACAGCTGTTACGGCGGTCCCGATGACGAAATACCAGGCGTGACGTGGTGGTAATTTACCGAATTTCACAGGGAACTGAATAGCTAACAGTCTGTCAAGCATTGTTGTGACTAACATATTCCCTTTGAGTGTATAGATCAATGATAAAGTACTGCGATATAGCTTGCAGCCGAGACTTGAAGTATTGTATATTGAGAAGAATAAAGCTGCATTTGATGCATACGGAATACCCTTTGCAGGTATCAGTCTCAGTGTGGCCTCGAGAAGACAAACAAATAGATCTATTAAAGAAAGGACTCCGAGGTAGATGACCTGTCTGGTTTTGTGTCGATAACCATGAAGGAATATGATGGCGTTAATCATATTGCAGATGACATTGAATAATACTACGAAAGGTAAGAAGTAGGCGCATAGAACACCGACAAGTCTCGCCACGTTGCACATTGTTTCCGTTGACTTTGGACTATCACGTTTCACATTCTCGCATTCTCTGAAAATGTCCCATGGAGTATCAAAAAATGGATATGCGGAAAAGTTGTATAGCGTCAGCATTTCAAATGCACCAGGATCACTAATTCACTGAGTGGACGAAACATCCACCTCCATTTATATATATATATATATATACATATACATATATAAATGTATATATATAATTACGGTCAGTCAAGTTTCATTCAAGACAACTGACCTACAAAAGACATGTGAAACGCCCTGAATTGTTGTTTTTTTCATTCTTAAGTAAATTTATGCGAAATACTTTGTTTTGATGTTCAAGTAAACATTGTGAAAATTTAGGGAAATCATACGTATTGTTTTTTCTCTCAGTCTGATCCATTTCGTTTTAGACATCTGACTAGTCGACTTCTGAACGTTAGTTAGACTTATTCACCCACCGGCAGTGAAGATGTAGTCTGATGAGACAAAAAGTGTTGCTAATGAGTGAGTGAGACTTTTATTTGCATACTTATATCTCGAATTAGCTCATTTTATCTCGATTGAAAACCTGGTTGTCCTAATTGGCTGGCTGTCCTGTGGTTAACTGAATCGATTCAAAGCTGTCTTCATCCGTGGGTGATGTCACACAATGACGTTTGTTTGCCAGATATATGACATCATTGGAATGATTCGACAATGATCACTGGTGCCTGCCCGATGATTTCAGTGTTACACAAGATAGTATTATGTACATGATGATGCAGTTTGTGAACATATCACAGAAGGATTTCAGGAGTTGCATTGATTATCAGGATTGTGTATGGTTGTATAGGGTTTCTCCGGTGTTCTTTAATTCTCAAAAGCAGTGTCCAAACGAACGGAACCTTCATCAATTTGTACAATCGACGTCGCACAATAACTCATCTCGAGTAATTTTGATCAGGCTAGCGTACATAAAGTGAGATTTTGTAAACACACGTTTCATATCACTCTGAAGATGATATTAGCACCAAAAAGAAAAATGGCAATAAATATTCGCATAATATTGTCTTTCAATCATTGAGGAGCATGAATTCGTAATTGTTACAAATTATGGTTATGATTATCATCATCACCGGGTATCAAATGCTGGCAGAAACTACCTGACTAATGCTTACTCCTGACTGTTCATCCGTCCTTCTGTAAGACGTTCAAATAATTTGATCTCCTGATGAAATCTCCTATGAATTCTTTTCATTTCTCAACTCTTCAATCTGACCATTACACAACCACATACCTTATCTTGTATGATTTTGTCGTGTGATTCTCCCTACTGTTTAGTGATCATTAACTTTAGTGTTTTCTGTGGACTATAACTTACATCCATGCCTCGAATTGCCACAGTTCTTGACAGTTATGCATTTTGTCCGATTCGGTATACGCTGGTTACAGGCTGGAATCAGGAAAATCACAATATGCACTCATCGAACTGCAAAACTATGCATCACAATCATAATCACCATCAAAGAGAGCGTGAAATACGTATGATTTCCCTAAACTTTCACTATGTTTACTTGAACATCAAAACAAAGTATTTCGCATAAATTTATCTAAGTATGATAAACAAAACAATAATTCAGGGCGTTTCACGTATCTGTTGTAGGTCGGTCGTCTTGAATGCGACTTGACTGACTGCAATTACGTATAGATATATATACAGGTGGATTTTCTATCTACTCAGTGAATTCGAGGTACTGGTGTATTTGAAATGCTGACGCTATACAACTTTCCGCATATCCATTTTTTGATACTCCATGGGACATTTTCAGAGAATGCGAGAATGTGAAACGTGATAGTCCAAAGTCAGCGGAGACAATGTGCAACTTGGCGAGACTTGTCGGTGTTCTATGCGCCTACTTCTTACCTTTCGTAGTATTATTCAATGTCATCTGCAATATGATTAACGCCATCATATTCCTTCATGGTTATCGACACAAAACCAGACAGGTCATCTACCTCGGAGTCCTTTCTTTAATAGATCTATTTGCTTGTCTTCTCGAGGCCACACTGAGACTGATACCTGCAAAGGGTATTCCGTATGCATCAAATGCAGCTTTATTCTTCTCAATATACAATACTTCAAGTCTCGGCTGCAAGCTATATCGCAGTACTTTATCATTGATCTATACACTCAAAGGGAATATGTTAGTCACAACAATGCTTGACAGACTGTTAGCTATTCAGTTCCCTGTGAAATTCGGTAAATTACCACCACGTCACGCCTGGTATTTCGTCATCGGGACCGCCGTAACAGCTGTTCTCATGATTATACCAATTATTATCGAGTCTGACTGGAACGTATATTTCAACAGAATTGTATGCTACGGACGCTCAACCTCTGGGTTTCTCTCAGTCTATTATGGTCTATTTTCCGGAGTATGTACAATTCAAACTGCTATCGACGGAGTGCTGAATGCAGTATTATTACTGAAAATACATCTCTGGTTACGTCACAGACGTCAAATAGCAACATCGACACAAACCATGAAGTCAAGTGAATTAGGAGCATGTCTCGTACTGCTGATTATTTCAAGCACAACATTTCTTCTGTCTATCCCAGGTACTGCGGCCTTGGTTTTCGGAGTGTCAAATGCATTCTCTAAAGATCCAAATGGTACGCTCATCAAGGTACGTCTTTTACTGAATTTAAGAGAGATATTTTTGATTGTCATGTATATGCAGTCAATATTTAACACAATCATTTATATCTGGCGAATGGAACAATTCCGTCTGTCATTTTTGTGCATTGTTCAGTGCAAGCAGTTCAGGCGATTTAAACAATCACACAAACCATCACCGAAGGGTGTTCATCACTGAACAGTCTACCCAGACAATGTTCACAGTTGACACCGAATTGACTGACCAAGTGACCATAGGATACGCATGTGTATTTATCAAGTTGAAATAAGCCAGTTTGCTCAAACTGACACAAAATGGATTTCAATGGACAGTTATATCACTAATTATGTGGTGTTCAGAACGACTACGTAGTCACTCAGCGGACAAGGTCCGCTCACTTACTTGTCGAATTATACTGGCCAACCTGCTGACTAAGTCAACTACTTGACTGCTCACTTCAACACTTGTTGAATTATACTTGTCACCATCTGAATATGAAATGGTAGTTGTTCACGTGGACTATTTTCCACACTGCTTTCATCCTCTTCATTTTCAAATGGCGATTGATTTTTACCTGATGGATTCAATAAAATCAGTCTGTTTCTCTTCATCATACCACTCTCCCACATTCAGCCTTTCCTTCATATTCATTCTCTGGGATATTTGAATAGTTTTGATGTGTAACTACTACCCACCCATCATTATCAACACACCTGTGCGAGCAACTGACTTCAGAACTCAAGACAATGCGATACACATTGTCACATCATTAATTCTTCATTTCAATACACTTATTAGTGAAAACAAATGTGTACAGAATTCTATGGCCGTCATTCGACATAATAATGGCTTCGTTTTCAATGATGAATAAATAAAACGTTATACCTGAAGTGTGTACCTTTGTTCTATTCATTGTCTAATTCGGCGTTAATTTCATTGGGAATGGCTGGGGTGGCTTTCTTCAGTAGGCATTTTCATTCTATAAATGACACATTTCACAAACTTCTTCATGAGCAATGCGTGACAAATATTTCTTGAGCGAACACTTAAAGTATGTTTTTTGTATGTATGTTTGTAAGTATGTCTGCATACATCGGGGAGGTACGAAATGATTTTATATTTCCGAATGACTGATTTCGATGGACTGAAATGCTCAGTGTCTGTGGACACGTCAGCTCGCTGTATGGACACTTAGACGATGTCAGCGGAATGACTTCATGCTTTTTCCATGGTGGTCGCTAGCAGTGGATTCTATGAAGCGCTTTTCATCCCGTCTAATTCTTACCGCTTTGAAGTGTCTCGTCATTAGGCGATGAGAATTTCGGTTCAGTGTAATCAATCACTTGCATATTGAGAATAATTTCAATAATTAGCGACTTATGCCTGATGCACAATAGGTGATTGTTGAGCTTCAGTCACTCAGGAGGCTAATGCTTCTGGTTTGACTGAGTCTGACTATGAACATTCATAATCACTATGACGCGACGACATTCCTCCTTCTAGTCCCGGATATGTTGAGACTCATGACGTGTGTCCTGTTGCTAACCAGCATCAAACAAATGACTTCTTTACCAGTCTGTACGCTTCTGAATATTTTACGTGAAAAAAAGGTAATTGATTCGATAAACTTTGGATTGAAACATATGGTAAATATTCTTCAACTGGATCGCTAAGGAAGTGAACGTGAATGCTGTGTGTTAGAGTGAAGATTAATACTCTTAGGAATGTACATCACTTTCTCTGATGTGGGTCACGAAAAGCGGAAACCTTGCCACAAATTAGAATAGTGAGACGGAGAAGAGAGATGTGGTTTGAACTTTTCCCTGACAGTGATGTCAGGCGCAGTATTTACCTCCGATAGGTGACGCTTCGAGAAATATAAAGACAACTTTGCAGCTTGGTAATGAACTCATTCGGAAGGAATGTTTCACCGAAGAAATATTTAGGTTTTCTTAATCATGCTTACTATCGATATAATAAGTGGTTCATTGGTGAACAATCAATCGGGAGGAGATATATTTACTTTCGAGTCAATACCACTTTGACAGCTCTACACTGGTCAGTGCCATTCTCAAGTACAACACGTAATTAGATTATCTAGAGGAGATGTGTCCGTTATCAATCAATCACGAGTATCAGCATACCGGACTGTTGATGAGATATGATGAAAACCTTGACGTTAATGATCACTCAACAGTAGGGAGAATCACAGTGCAAAATCATACAAGATAAGATATGTGGTTGTGTAATGGTCAGATTGAAGAGTTGAGAAATGAAAAGAATTCATAGGTGATTTCATCAGGAGATCAAATTATCTGAACGTCGAACACAAGGACGGATGAACAGTCAGAAGTAAACATTGGTCAGATATTTTCTGGTAGCATTTGATAAACGATGATGACAATAATCCTGAAGATAACTTGTAACTTGCATGCCGTAGATGGATAGACGTTTTTTATTTTACGTTTGGTTTATTTAATCTAAGGACTTCTCCCCCTCCTTATTATTAGGACTGCTATCACTTTTGTGATTTTAACTATGAACAGTTTCCTCCACATCAAAAGTATATATATATTTATATTAAAAATAATAAGCGTCGAAGGGCCACCTGTCGAACTCTCACCATCAGTGGAAATGGTCAGGAGTTCGGTCCTCGTTAAACACACTCCTGAACATAGCCAAACCAGTAGTAAGACCAGTAGAGAAAGATGGTTGGTCTGGAAGTTATCAGCCCAACCGCATAAAAGCAAAACCAGTGCTAGCAGAACTTCAAAGATTTCCCATGAGGCCCCCTACATTCCTCTCGGAATGTTAAGGCATAAACATATGAAAAATATAAAAGATAAACGTATTCTTCACCAGAATCCGGGACGGAATGACGACGCTTGGTGATGGCATTGTGAACTCAGTACGATGGAACATTACACCGGACAACCACGTCTCTTCCCGGGGAAGAGATCAACACAGATGAAACCAATGGAAGTTAGTTAAGGGAAACTGATAACCAGAAAGGGTGATCAAAGAGAACAATCGGCTGTTCACTTCAAAGGTCTCCTGAACCGACAACCACCTGTAACGCATCCAGAAATACCACCAACAGCCTCAGGACAATTATGCAATGCTGGGCCACTATAGTTTATGCAGACTTAGTTTAAATGAGGTGGAATTCCGCGGAAAACTGCAAACAATACAGGACACTACCAAGATCAAACGGTGACATCAAAATCCTAAGGCTGATACAAAAGCTAGTCAAACTGGCAGCAGACAACACAGGAAGAGGACTCATCATGAGTTAGGAGGCCATTGGCGGAATGGATGAGAAGGATAATCTGTTCACAGACTCATCGCTCTCAATGACTTGGTGATTAGAGACAGCATGTAGAAGCACTGTGACACACCAAAAATCAGAAAGACTTTGTCTTAACCTCAACAAAATGGAGACATTACTTGATGAAAATAATAGACAGAAGAAGCAGGTGTGGTCTCACACCATCATCTAGTTCAATGAACATTCAAAATCAAGCTGAAAGGCTTCAAATACCTGCAGATAGACCATAAATCAAGTTCTATTTCCAGAAACTAAAAAGAAGAAACTTCAGAGAACACATTCACTGCAGCCAATAGAGGAAATTTAGAGACGTTATTTAGAAACTGGGACCAAACATGTGTGGAATTCCCCTGCATCTCCGTGAAAGTGATATCAAATAAAATGCATGTGTCCATTTTGTTATGAAAGATGACATGATAACTCTCTACCAACACATGGAAACTAACAGGGAGATAGGAATTATGGAAGAGAAGATGAAGCAATGAAGATATGGACAACCGCAGGAGAAGCTGGGATAAGAATTGAAGAAGAGTTTCGGAGAAGATAAAACACCATTTCTCTACACGGTTGAAACTGAAGCAGCACAGAATGCAGGGAAGCGTGACTTCAGAATACCGTTGCGATTATTCAGGTCTCTATTTGGGAAGTGGTGAACACGGATGAGGGAGTTAAGACAAACTAATAATCAAAGAGGAGGAATAAATAAAACAGTAGACAGGTCACTGCAAACGATTCCTGAACCCACCACCACTTACGGCCCACCTAGTAATAGCTCCAACAGCTGCGAAACTATATGTGAACATTTATACTCCAACGTAGGCAGAGTTGTTCAGTGCCGTAAAGCTGCTGAAAGCTGTGCTGGCATAAGAGCCAGACAGGACTCCTCCGATAGTTCAGAAAACCGATTCAGAGTGCATTGGTATCCAATGTGTGAGGTTAGTAATTTTATTGTATCGCTACTAAGCCTAATGAGAAATTTCCGAAAATACATAATTGCTCAAACTGTGTTCTGTAACTCAGAATGAAACAAGATTCCTCTGGAAGCTGTGAAAATGGACTCAGGGACCTGAGCTCATATTCAAATACCACCAGTGCAGAATGTTTGGGAGAAGGGCACAAACCTGCTGATTGGAAGAGAGACTACTCTTTTGGACTACCAATAATGGCTACTCAAGGCTTTCCAAACACTGGTGCAGAATCGTAGCCTTTTTCACGTCTGGCAAATTATGAATTCGAGTATTCCTAGAGAGATTTGGAGGTGTTATGGATGTAAGTCTTCACTCAGAATAAGCTGGATCTAGGAAGAGCATGTCATATGCGGATCGAATCACGATGCTACGCATCATCAGATAGAGCATAGAATGGCAGTTGAATTTCTATCTCGAATTCACCGATTTTGAAGAGGCCTTCGACAGCGTTGATGTGAAGTAATTTGAAAAGTGCTGAAACACTATGGAGTGCAGTATGTACACCTTTATCAACCTCACTCAACAGCTTTCCGATGATGCCACATGTAAAATGACTCAAAACAGAAACATCAGTAAAGCCGCCAAACTGAAGGTAGGCATAATACGAGCTTGTCTACTATCACCGGTAATATTCCTTCATGTAGTGAACTGGATCCTGCGACAGATCATGGGAATCGAGAGGACTGCGATGTGTTGAACTGATAAGTAGACTGCATAAGATTTTGTATTCATCCTTGCATGTGGCACCTTTGAATAATAACACTAACTGAAGGCCTTATGGTAACTATGGAAGAATCAAACTATCAAAGCTGAAAACACCTCAGATTAGTACCCTGTCTGAATAGGCTGCTTCTTTGAAAGGTGAGTCTGTGTTCAAGAAGCTTGATCTACCAAGAATCTGTCACCAGACGTTTATCAAATTCTGCCTGTTTTCAAAGATGATGATCAATTCATCATTCAGTCTCCTTAAGTTGCTTTTGCATAAACTTAGGTAAATACAACGCTACTTTGAATTTTCACCACTGAATTCATAACACCTTGTGTTTGCTTCACCTATGCCTGTTTGGAAGACATATTGATAGGCAGTTCAGATGAAGAGATGTACCATAGACACTTATGAAATGTATTTTCCAGTCTATCCGAAAATTTCGATAATAGTGAATCTAGACAAGTGCTGGATTGGTACTCGCCACGTGACCTACTCAGAGTGTCGGGTGAGCAACCATGGCATTCGCTCTTTACCTGAGAAGGTGAAGGCAGTTTAAGGCAGCTACAACTCATCTCAAGCATTTGCACACATTCCTAGGTATTGCAAGTTAATATCAGTGTTTTATACTTCAGTATGTTCATATTTTAACTACAGTGACAAATTATCACAAAGGCAAATGCCGAAACCATAAACACATTTCCAGATTCCTTCTTAGCATTTCAGAAAATCAAGATAGCCATTGCACGCACCGATAGGTTTGTGTATTAGCTTGTCCAGCTTCCATTCAGTGTCAATTCATTCCGCAGCCATTTCCTATTAACTATATTTTCTTTGCATTCGTTTAACACCACTTAATACGAGTAAGCAGCACAAGTATATTTCGTTTTCGATATCATTTCCTGTAACAATAACAGGTGATTTCCATTGAAACACTTCTAATCTAGTGATAACATTCTTTTTTGTTTGGCGAAATTTTCTTTTTGTAAGCAAACTGTACTTGCTGTAGATGTTCCATTTATGCTTCACTTTATACTGAATTTGGACCATTCTCGCCTCTATTTTCACCCTGTGTGGTCACCCATATTCTGATTTAGACCATGGATAGTTTTTGATGCCATTCCACTGTTATCTGCTTGATGCAACGCTGCAGTGCTCCTGATGCCATTTAGCATGAGATTTGTCTTTCGCATTAACTTTTCATATCTGTAATACAGTACCGTATTTGGGAATAATCCTTCGTTCTGGAGTTTACAGGGATTTCAAAATGTAAGTTTATTTCATTGAGAGTTCAGCCAATATGTTTCGTTCTGAATTTCTAGTAAGAAACTTACACCCAATGTATTTGTTTATGCATCTAACACACTTACGTGACTTTTACTACAACGGTTATGAGTGAGATCTGGACACTTTTCTCTTTTTCTAAGAGAGAAATATCCATGAGAAATGCTATAAAACACTTTTAGTCATTAGCTGTGTAGCAGCTACTGCTCTACGAAACAACTGTATCACGCCGTTAAAGATGGCCAGTTTACCACCTTCACAGGTCATCTAAATTCAACACCTACTACACTTCAACGAACAGATATCCTCCGCGTGAATTACGTCATCTGGAACACTTTACATAGACTAACTAGGACATTCTTTATGTCTCTGGTTTGCATAACCCTGTCGGTGACCATTATTTTCCTATCTGCACGACTACAGTTCCTACGGCTATGGATATCAGGCTTTGAAATTTCATATATGGTCTTGTGTGTTTTACTGCTCTCCAAGAACTCCTGCAAACTCCATGAGATCGTCAAATGATGTTCATCTCCATAATTCACCAAGGTACAGTAGGCGTTGATCGCTTGAAAGCAGACTGTTAGTTGACGGAACAAATGCCATCTTGATTTAGTCAGAAGGACAAGGATTTAAGTCCCTATGCCACTCAAAAGTGGACTGAGTCATCATACTGGCAGTGTTAACTCCCTTCATAACTACAGTTTCGCTTGTGATCAGATATAAAATACTTACAACTAGTAAGTATTACGGGTTTCTATTTTGTTCAATATTTCCTTACTCCGTACATAACCTTAGTTATTCATTGTCAGTGAAATCTATCACTTTTAGTATGTCAGCATTTTGTATGATTTGGTACGCTGCTTACTTGTGACTGTGTGTTGTAACCTGATAAAAATTCACCTTATTGTATTTATACATATATATAATTACAGTCAGTCAAGTCTCATTCAAGAAAACCGACCGACAATAGACATGTGAAACGCCCTGAATTATTGTTTTGTTTTTCATACTTAAATAAATCTATGCGAAATATTTTGTTATGATGTCCAAGTAAACATAGTGAAAGTTTAGGGAAATCACACGTATTGCTTTTTCTCTCAGTCTGATGTATTTCGTTTTAGACATACTGTCGGGAGTAAACATCTGACTGACTAGTTGACTTCTGAACGTTAGTTAGACTTATTCACCCACCGGCAGTGAAGATGTAGTCTTATGAGACAAAAAGTGTTGCTAATGAGTGAGTGAGACTTTAATTTGCATATTTATATCTCGAATTAGCTCATTTTATCTCGACTGAAAACCTGGTTGTCCAAATTGGCCGGCTGTCCTGTGGTTAACTGAATCAATTCAAAACTGTCTTCATCCGTGCGTGATATCACACAATCAACTTTGTTTGCAAGACCTCAGAGATGACTACTACGTTCACCACACAAAATTTAGTCAGACATTATCATCACTCATGATATGCCTAATTGTTGTGGATTATATCGAAGCCGACCCATAGCTGCTACCTGGGTATGTTGGTTGGGTTTGCCAATCGCAATAACACAACAACCTATACTGGCTGGAACTATTTTTTCTGGAGGTCTTAGCATGTCGGGAATATTTTAAGGAAAGCGATTAGTCCAACAACTGTTAACGGCATAGTGTAATGATTTTTCCCTTTTACACTATGCTGGCGGTTGGTGTGTGAATTCATACTACTGGGGAACAGGGATGTAACAGCAGTAAGGTGTTTCCCTGCATGCTGTCTCTCCACTCTGGAGGGAGGCCGACGCCAACAATTGAACATTCTGACCCATGACCGGTAATAAGTCTACTAACACAGAACCAAACCAAGAGACCAGTTCATACAGGCCGTGTGATCACGCAACACTAAGCCTCTTTCTATTTCAGGTAACCGAAGAAGCAATCAACTTGCATGATGTGGGCATCCGGGAAGTAACCACGGCCCACACATTTCCAAAAGCACACGGATCCTTCCTGAGAACCAGTCTGGTTTAACAACCTCAAATTCATCAGCTCGTGAGTCCAGTTCACCTTACTCTGTGAAAACAAACAAAAATGAGAACCATCGAAACACTCCGCACAGCATCAACAAGCAATTTCGTCAACTTCGAAAACGAGCCTTTAAAGTCAAGAGGCGCTACAAAATCGGGCATAAAACATCAACGTCAAGAACTCTGGCATTTCGAGCGATGGATGCACATTGTAATCCGCAGAAAACCTTGAAGTTAATGATCACTGAACAGTTAGGAGAATCACACCACAAACTCATACAAGATAAGATATGTGGTTGTGTAATGGTCAGATTGAAGAGTTGAGAAATGAAAAGAATTCATAGGCGATTTCTTAAAGTGATCAAATTATTTGAACGTCTTACACAAGGACGGATGAACAGTCAGGAGTAAACATTGGACAGATAGTTTCTGTTAGCAGTTGATACACGCTGGTGATCATAATCATAACCATAATTTGTAACAATTAGGAATTTATGCTCCTCAATGATTGAAAGACAAAATTATGCGAATATTTACTGCCATTTTTCTTTTTCGTGCTAATATCATCTTCAGAGTGATATGAAACGTGTGTTTACAAAATCTCAGTTTATGTACGCTAGCCTGATCAAAATTACTCGAGATGAGTTATTGTGCGACGTCGATTGTACGAATTGATGAAGGTAACGTTCGTGTGAACACTGATTTTGAGAATTAAACAACACTGGAGAAACCATATTAAACCATACACAATCCTGATAATCAATGCAACTTCTGAAATCATTCTGTGATATGTTCACAAACTGCATCATCATGTACATAATACTATCTTGTGTAACACTGAAATCATCGAGCAGGCACCAGTGATCATTGTCGAATCCTTTAAATGATATAATATATCTGCAGCGAAATTCACTGACCTCACATGAGCATTGATAATTCGGATACTGCTGTCACTGCTTACACAACGATTTCACAATAATGAATACTTTCCTGCCATATTCGACGCTGGATTCTTTGACATCTTCACCAGTGCCTCTTTTGGTAGACAGAATGCTGGTCATATAAGTAAGTGAGTCAGCAATCGAGAAGATTTTCGAGATATTTCCGTCAGTCCTGGTGACATGTGCTTGCTTTCTCCTTTCATTATTGACTTATGCACAATGATCCTTCACAATAGTATAGAATTGATTAGGATTCGTAACTAGTGTATTTTAAATTTGAAAAACTCTCACGTGCTATCTCTGCTGGATGGAAATATTGACAAATTAATCGACAGGAAAGCATCAACCTCTCTTGGGGCTGAAGTGTTGTCACTTCGTGTGAAGTGATTGAAAGCAATCGGCAGGTAGCCGTATACACACGTCTTGTGCTTGTTGGCACTTGTCAACAAGGCATATCTGAATAACCTCGAATAATCTCTTGGAACTCTCGCTTTCGAAGTCGAAATTCATAAAACTGATTAGCTTTGCGACAGTCGTAATCCCTTCGTATTTATTTTGGATTAGTATTTCTCGCCACACTATTAAGAGAATATATGCGTAAAAGGAAGCCACATCGTTTCGCTACCAATGGAATCTCACAAGAGAATCTATGTGGTCCTTTGATATCACGTGTGGGACAAATTAATCCTTCTGCTTGGTGTGACTCGCTTAACTTCCAGAATATGTATTAAGTTAAATGAGTCTTCTAAGTAGGCATTTTCATCTTCCACCTTTACAGGAAACAATTTACAAAATAGAACTCTGGATTCACCTCACACTTAGAGTAGACTTGACTTATTGATGGTTACTGGAGAAAACTACAACTATGGCAAGAGTACCATTGTTCTCATCACAGATGACGGAGTCATTGTCTCCATTCCTTATCACCTACTTCATATCATTTTTCTTCAGGTTTTCCAGATGTCGTGTGCACGTAGAATGCGAAGTTATGACTACATAGCCTTTCCTTCAATCTCATCACCGAGAATATCATCAAATGATAATAATTCTTGAGAATACTGCATTTGAGGTTATGATGACTGGCAACACCATCGTTGAGACTGCAAGCTGTAGGCTGTGTGACTTCGCTGATTGACACAAGTGTAGGCATGGAAGTCAGAGCTGTATAAATCATCAACACACCATGAATTAGCGACATTGTTGAATGGATTCATGTGGGAAACTGCTCTTCATGTTAGCCATTGACAAGTGTTGAGATATTTCAGTCATCTTATACAAGGGCATGGTGCCCGATAATTCTCCTTAAATTAAAATAATAATTAAGTTTGATGGGACAGACTTGGACCCGGTGAATACTACTCCCGCTACCGGTGTTGCTTTCTGACGAAATGCAACTCCGTGTAGCTGTAGGACTCGGACCAATGACATCCGAATGACGAGGTTAATGCTCTGTCAGTTAGGATGTGAGACCCAACTGGTAAGCAGGTCAATAATTCACTGCAGTCACCAAGCGAAATGTTCAGCTGTCAGTTGAATGAGACATTTGTAATAATCTGAGCTTTGCAGTGAACTTCACAGACTCTCACCTACACTTAAAATCAAACTACCTCCATTCTGGGGAATAATCAGTAAGGTGGCCCATAATATAATCACTTTCAAAACACATCACTAGACTGGGACATTCCTCATAACCACACTTCTATTATTTTGCTTTATTTCACAATACACAAACACCATTATTCGGTATTCCTTATAGTTTTGGCTTGAAAGGCAAGTTTCTTTATCAATAAACGATGGACGTGAAATTCACAGTTGAAAATGAATCCGTCGGCTGCACATGACATGGTGTGTACATGGTGTACACCATTAAGAACGAATTGATTTGGAAAGAGAAACTACTCATCACACAAAATGTTGTCTGCTTGTCACCACCAATGTTTGTTTGTTTGTTTGACTTGAGTGGTCTCCAAATGCTCACTGCAGTCACTATTTTAGACGCAGCTTGTAACTTGGCTGATGATTGTCACATGCAAACTACACACACCGCTTTTACAGTCAGACACAATAATTTCCTCTCTTCATCAGACAATGATGGAATATTCTCGCTTTTCCATACATTCCTGAAAAATGCAGTCAGTCCCGCCTGTATAGAGAGAGAGGCTGACCACCATCTTCAAGATAGCCGGGAATAATTTGTTTGCCTCGAGTTCCTCATTGCGGATTGCAACTAATGTGTTTCTTAGGGATGTAACTTGCCTTCCTAATAGGCGATAAAAAGAAAATTGATTTTCATGGGTATATTGAAAGCAATCATATGCAGTTCACCGAGATATACTTCAACCTGCCAGTATTAAAATGCTCTGTCATTGGTAGAAAGCCAAACAACTTCTGAGAATGTCTCCAAAACTTCATCAATTAGTTGCAAGGGGTGAGCATCTCTCTCTCTGCATCACTTCATTTAGCCGCCTGCAGACTACTCTTGTGAACTGAAATGCTGAAACTACGGTCACGTTGTCTTTGGCAGCAAAATAATACGACGTTATTTTTTCCTTAAGTGCGCAAATAAATTTCTAATTTAGAAGCTTTCTAATAATTCTAAATAAGCAGCTGAAAGTTTGAGAAATAAATTTTGGAAAAGCATAACTCAGTGTACTCATGTATCAGACCTACTGCTTGTAAGTTGAAATTCCAGATGTAGGCTCAAGGATTGTCAGGGACTTCTCCCAAATTCCCTCTCATCAAGTCAACAATCATTTCATATTTAATTACCTTGGGGTACATGCCTTGTTTTCAAGTAGGCTACTTCAATCGACAGCATCGATTAAAAAATCTTGCTCCGATGTTTTCAAATCACTTTCATGAATAAATTATGAATATCTGAACAAAATATGGCTACGACAAACGAATATGACGAAAAAATCTTATATACATTTCAGGATATGAGCATGAATATCCGTGTGTCGCATACATCATTACAGTGGTGAATATCATGATGATACTCAAGGAAAGATGCCTGTCTGCCTGTCATGAGGCAACCGGTCCGTGAATACAGACTCCTTAAGCGAGAAGTAATGTGAAATCGGAATTCGATGAATGGCAGATCACAAAAATTGGTGAAATATTGTGGTTATATAGAGAACTGTAATCCAACTCAATTATCTTTAAGTCATGAGAGCCATATTCCATCACCTGTAGAATTTACACTAAGCATATTCCATTTGTTTGGTAGTCATATGTGACCTCGTCGCTGTAATCATGGTAAAAAAGGATAATCTAAGTGAATTTCTAGCGGTGACAGTGCACTAACGACTACTACATTTCCACTGTAATTGTTCTTCCCTCCCTACGTCACCCCTCTATTGGTTTGTTCTTTAGGAGAGAATTCACCGAAATGAGACTCTACGCTGAACGGTGTTTTCTTATTTCCATGGGTATTTTTCCTAAATTCAAAATAAGTAAGGACGCTTTTACAGTGGAGGAACTCACTGGATTTCTGCACTTTTCTGTAAAGCTTGCTGAAATCAATGCACAGATCGGTTTTCTCAGAGATTCCATAAATAATGATTTATATTCGAAGTGGTAATTTTAGGAATTCGCCAAAAAGGAGGTGAATTCTCTCAAAGCTCGTACAGATGAGCTAAACAAAGATTTGTTTCAAACAGGGGCTACAGACAGTGTTTTGAAAATTAGGTATGTCATTTTCTAGACTATAACAAAACCTGTGCAAAATCATCCACACTATTTTACGATGAATCCACCTATAGAAGAGCTAGAAGATGACTAGTTTTATTATAACTAAAGCCTTTGGTATATTTCCACACAGTCTGTTAGTCAGCAACTTCCGCTGACCAAGGATATGTTACCATTTCCAGAAGGGGATGGAAGCACTTGTCTGTGAACGAAACCAGACAAAATGTTGGTTCGATGACTGTTACGTCTAATATTGCACAGACAAGCACTAAAGTTGTGCTTTACATACCATTTCTCATTTTGTGTTGATTAGGTTTTTTGTAGTTCATTGAACTGTTGTACATTTTTTGTTTGAATACACATTTTGGTTAATTATGAGTCATTTTTAAAACGAGCAACAAAGGTTAATAAAGCAGGATTTAATGATTTCATTAAATTTCTGTAGAACTATTCAGATGAATACTCTACTTACAAGGATAAATATAGATACGGAAGCATTAGTGGAAGAATCCGTTATTTTTGTTTAATATTATACACTACTTATAAGTATAAACACAATTTAGCAGATATTTCATGTAACTTGTTAAATCTAATGTTTACTATGTGGAATAATATTATTTTTATACTATCAAGAGAAGTATACTCCAATTTTTTGAAACAGGTGACTAAAATAATAATCTAGCCGGTCTTTCTAAAAAATCACTGACTGACAGGCATTATCAAAAACACGCATGTGTCCAGAATAATAAGCTAAGCAAGATAAATTTAGTTATATGGATAAACTCCATATAGATGATTACATTTCCGTCAACTCTGGTGTTTCATCATTTTCTTCAAATTTGTTTTCACTGTTTTGAACAAATTCCACTCCATTTCAGACTGGTTATCATGAGGACAGAATTTTTTGTCTACACATAACTACCTGGTGCAGTGTCACATTATTTCTAGACCAGTGTGGTTTGATTGTCTCAAAAATAGCACTTAACCAAAAGGCAACTTGAAGTGATGTGATATTGCTGAGGCAAAAAGAACTAAAAAAATAAAGAACTTATGTGTATTCTTATTTTTCCTCATCGAATCAAGTGATTGATAAAAGGCTTAATGTTTACGTGTTTAACTTGTCGATCACTTATTCCACAAATTTTCGAGGAGTTTTCCTTGAGTCAAAGGCTCAGCCCATTTACGCTTATCAGTCTTCACAGTTTACACAGTAGCACATGAGTTATTGATACCAGTCTATGGAAGCCTTCCAATGACTACATATGGAGAGTAGTTGTCTAGAAATTCAGGTTATAATATGTCGATAACAGCATTATCTGTGGTATTACTTCGCTGAACCTCGAAGTCACTTTGAAAGTTCCTTCGTATGGTGGACTGAGAGGCGGTTGTGATTTATCACATATCATCCATACATGTGAGCAGAAGCCCAAGTATGTAGGTGTATTTGCCGCTCTTGACTGTTCTAGTAGTGAAATTGCTCCATTTGTAGTCTGAGTCTATCAACATATGTAGCCTAGTGAAGTTTGTCCTTTTCCGTACTGGGACATATGAACTCTCCAGGAATTCTCAAATTAGTCACGAATATCATTTCTGCTGCTGAGCATCTGCCATCGGTTTTATTTGATGTTCGATACCAAGCATTACCCATGGGGGAAATTCCGTCCAGTGAGTATGGTCAGAGTGTGGTGGCCGAAATTATCAAATTATTCGTTCACCGTAAATTAGTAAAAATAATGAGTTCACGGAAAATCGCGGTTGTTACGTGAGATTGAACAAAGAGACTACCTGGTTCCGCGCGCGATACGGTCGACACTTCTTCCCTCTCCAGCTCCTTGCTGTCCACATTTGCAAACCTACTCTGCCTAGTCCCTCATCAGTACATCAATATTGGGATACTTTGCTGCGATCTACGTTTCTCTCTGCAAGTGCCCTCCAGCCGTTGGCAGTTCTTACGTGTAGTGAGCATCTGTATACTCAAGAAGAGGACTATTTCATCTCCACCATTCTGTGCGTCTATATTTGAGTGTTTTGAGACAATTATAACTTTTCAGATAGCTGTATTTTATGTGTATATTAATTTTTGTGGACTGAATACTATTCTACAAACATCAATGTTTGTATTTGTTTTGTCCTTTTTTATTTCGCGTATAAACGAATTTAGCCGCTTAGTCCACTACAAGAGTGTGATGTTAACGAGGCCTCCAGTTGTCTATGAAAGCCTTCTATCAACTCATTGGCTTGAGGATAATATGCTGAACAGCGGATTCTTTGTGACCTCTAAAACGTCGACAAGTTGTTGAGAAGCTCTGATTTGAATTGAGCTCCTCTGTCGGTGGTTGGTTGGTATATTTGGTCTCTTTGGTCAATGGTGAGATCCCAGTGGTGTCGATGATCTACCCAAATAATTCTATTGTTCCTGTTCTAGAAACTCACTCTGACGGATTGTCATACCGTTTTCTTCCAGTTTTCGTGTATCATTTTCAGCGAAGAAAATTGTCTTTATCGACAAAATCATCTTCAGAGGCTGTACAGTCATATTTATACTTACAAAAATATATAGTGGTCTATTATTGAGTAATAGGGGGTGACATAATTGATATAATTACTCAGAAGTGGCTTTAGAAAGGAAAATTGACAGTTGTAAATTACGTGGTACTCAACAGAACAAAGATAGAAATTTGATAAGGTTACAATTGCTATTGAGTCCAGTTCAACTTCAACAACACAATTTATAGACAAAGAGATGGAGTGGCAATGGGGTCACCATTGGGTCCTTCACTCACAGACTGCTTCTTGGCTAGTTTGGAGAATGGTATTTTACGGCCTACTATAGACAGTTTCCATCTGTTCCAAAGATACATGGATGATACTTTCATCATACGTGAAGACAATACCGACATCGAATTGATAACTGAAGAGTTCAACAGCTGCCATCATGCCATCAAGTTCACGTCAGAATCGGAGAATAACTCGGAATTCCATTTTTTGGATATTTTTCTAAATAGGAGATCTGATAGTTCTTTCGAAGATCGATCTACAGGAAACCAACATGGAATGGTCAGTACACAAATTTCCATAGCTGGGTCCCTTTGAGAAGAAAGAGAAATCTGATCCATTCCTTAACCTCAAGAATAAGGAGGATATGTTCAAGTGATACAATCGATGGGGAACTGGGGCGACTCAGACAAGTCCTCATAGACAATGGATATCCTCCAAGCTATATCTACAAAAGATGAAGTTAATGGAAAAGCCTGAAAGAATCCAGACGGTGCCAAAGAAACTGCTATTTATGAGTGTTGAATTTTAAAGTGATACCACAGCTGATATCCTAACGAATCGCTTATGCAGATCACTGAGGAAAGCCTTCTTTATGGCTGGCCGAGCTACGTATGAATTTCTACAGCCAACAAATGATCAACAGATGTGTGTAGGATAAACTGTCGCTTTGGGCCACCTCAATGTATGTTTATAAATTCACCTGCTCGTGTGGAGCTAGTTATATTGGCTGCACAAAGCGCACGCTTTCCAAACGCATCTCTGAACATTATCCAGCAAGGTTAGCAAAGGGACAGTGTAAGACAATTACTAGCTCAATTCTCGAGCATTTGGTGAACTCAGGCCACGTAGATCCACCGGAGACGTCCTTCAAGATCATATACAAAGTGAAGCCAAATGGTACAAAGGGCGTCAGCTTTCGGCTTTTGTGTGTGGCAGAGGCGTCGTCAATTCATCAAAACAACCCTGAACTCTGTATACAGAAAACGTTTGTCCAGTCTCTTATTCTACCTTGGTCTTAACCTTCGCACTAATTGTTCCCTGTTTTAAAAAATGTTTTACTTTTTATTTTTTTTTAATTTTTAATCTTACTTTCAGTTTGCTTTAATAATAATTCACTATTATCACTCTGATATGCTCCTTTTCTATATTTTCACACCCTCTTCACACTTGTTAAATTAACACTCAAATACATTTATTCTGACTCAATAGCAAATTTAACCTTATCAAATTTCTGTCTTTGTTCCGTTGAGTACCACGTAATTTACAACTTTCAATTTTCACTTCTAAAGCCACTTCTGAGTAATTATATCAATTATGTCACCCCCTATTACTCAATAATAGACCACTATATATTTTTGTGAGTATAAATACGACTGTACAGCCTCTGAAGATGATTTCGTCGATAAAGAAAATTTTCTTCGCTGAATCTGTCTTTTATTTTCTTCATGACTCAATGGGTATTTTCGGTGAATTTCATGTGTGTTTATATCCGGACTAGCAATGATTAGGTCGTCTATGTAAGTTTAGGCAAACGGTAGGTCGCGCAACAAGTCATTCATTAATCTTTGAATAGCTTGTTCAGCTTTCTGAAGACCAAATGGCATCCACACAAACTCATAATATCTGAATGGAGTGGTAGTGGCTGTTTTAGGTGTATCTTTCTAAGGCACTGGAATGTTGTGGTAGACCCGAACTAAGTCTGCTTTAGAAGATATTGTACCATCGCAGAGGCTATAAGTCTGAATATGGGCACTGGGAATATATCCAGATTAGTTTGTTTATTCAGAACTCTGTAATCATCACAGGGTCACCAGTCAGTTTCATTCTTCTCAGGCACTATATGCAACGGCGAACGTCACCCACTGCTTGAGGTTTTGATAATCCCCAAATAGGGCATGTTTTCGAATTCGGCTTTCTCTATCTTTAGCTTATCTTGAGCTTACCTCCTTGGCTTAGAAGGAAAATGGGGCATTCGTATCTTTTGTATGTGTTACCTTTGGACCAACCTTGGAAGTTTGAGGGTTGGCTGCCATTAGAGGAGGAAATTCCGCCAAAATTAACCGCAACGTCTCAGACGATACTCGTGGAGACCGAACTAGGCTAAGTGAAATGTGACCGCCCATCGTGCCATTCACATACCCGGATATTCCTCTCAATGTAGGTCGTTTCTTTCGGGTATCCACTAGCAAATCGTACAGTTCTAGGAATTCTTTGACAATAATTGCTAGGTCCTAGTCAGCAACAGTGAAAATCCATAGGAGCTGTCACTTCAACCTACGTCAAGTGTCAGTGCTTTCTGCCCAAACGTCGCAATTTCGGTTTTGTTGGCCGCTCGTAGTGAGACGGAGGACATATATCGTCTTGCCTCTGCTTTTGCTTTTGATATGATGTTGAGTAAAGCTCGCGTATCAAACAAGAGGTCTATTACATAGTTTATATCCTAGATTCACTAGGCCTCTTTACTCAACAGCCTCCAACTAAAGGCTACTCATTTTTGTTGCAATCCAGTGATTCAGGGAGAGAAAATTGTGGGAATTTATTAGACCGGGCGACAAACATTTCGTGGTGACAACAGATTATTTCTTCCTCCTATAACATCCGCTTTAACACAATGCAATGAAGTTCAATTCCTTAGCGATCCAATTGAAAATAATTTACCATATATGCTTCAGTGCACTGTTTCACAAAGTCAGTTATCCCTTGATCGCGTTACATATTCACAAGCGGACAGCCTGTTAAAGAAGCCATTTGTTTGATGCTGGTTAGCAACAAGATACACGTTATGAGTCTCCATTGATCCGGAACTAGAAGATAAAGATCGCCGCGTCATAGTGATTATGAATGTTCATAGTCAGACTCAGTCAAACCAGAAGCATTAGCTTCTTAGGTGACTGAAGCTCAACAATCACCTATTGTGCATCAGGCATAAGTCGCTTATTATTGAAATTATTCTCAATATGCAAGTGATTGATTACACTGAACCGAAATTCTCATTGCCTTATGATGAGACACTTCAAAGCGGTACGACTTAGACAGGATGAAAGGCGCTTCCTAGAATCCACTGCTAGCGACCACCATGGAAACAGCATCAAGTCATTTCGCAGGCATCATCTAGGTGTCCATACAGCGATCTGACATGTCTAAAGACACTGAGTATTTCAGTCCGTATAAATCAGTCATTCGGAAATATAAAATCATTTCACACCTCCCCGATATATGCAGACATACTTACAAACATAAATACAAAAAAACATACATTAACTGTTCGCTCAACAAATCTTTGTCACGCATTGCTCATGACGAAATGTGTGGAATGTATCATTTAGCGAATGAAAATGACCAATGGCCAAAACCATCACGAAAATTCCCACTGAAACTTACGCAGAATTAGACAATGAATAGAACAAAGGTACACACTTCAGGTATAACGTTTTATTTATTCATCATTGGAAACAAAGCCAACATTGTGTCGAATAACGGCCATAGAATTATGTACACAATTGTTTTCACTAATATGTATATTGACATGAGAAACTACTAATGTGACAATGAGTGTATGACATGGTCTTGAATCTTGAAGTTAGTTGCTTGCACAGGTATGTAGATAATGATGGGTGGGTAGTAGTTACACAACAATCTATTCAAATATCCCAGAGAATGAATATGAAGGAAAGGCTGAATATGGGAGAGTGGTATGATGAAGAGAAACAGACTGATTTTATTGAATCTAACAGGTAGAAATCAATCACCATTTGAAAATGAAGAGGATGAAAGCAGTGTAGAGAATAGTCCACGTGAACAACTACCATTTCATATGCAGATGGTGACAAGTATAATTCAACAAGTGTTGAAGTGAGCAGTCAAGTGGTTGATAAAGTCAGCAAGTTGACCAGTTATTCGACAAAAAAGTGACCTCATCCGCTAAGGGCGTACGTAGTCGTTATAAAAACCACATAATTAGTGATATAAAAATTCTCTAAGTCAAATACGGCCTAAATAATGTCAGGCGTAGATAAAGGCTATCCCGGTCCAGAACAAACAAGAAGCCGGTCACTGTTTCTACGGTACTATTAATAAACAAATCAATAAATACATATACAACAAACATTAACGGTTTCAGGAGTACAAAACACAACGCTTAACAGAAAGCAAGGTACCGCTATCAGAGCGGAATAACGTTAAAGCCAAAATTGTGAACTAGCCGGATCAGACACGACCGTTCAGGTAAGCTGTCAGTAGAAGAATGAACCCAAGTAGGAGGTAGACAGAGCATAGGCACAAAGATAGAATTTAATTGGCTACTTAACCAATCAATAAATAAGATAAACTCGACAGAATAGTACAAAATGAGACATGGGTCAGCAAAATAACAGTTCACAAAAATACTCTGATTGGGTCATGAGTTCAACTGTCTGACTAGACAGATCGAAGTAAAAAACACACACAGTTCATTAAACAAGGTGGGATAGACACGTTAGGCATGGATAATTGGGTGGCAACAACGCTAGGCTGATCCGGGACAGGTTGACTTGATTCAAGGATGCGAAATGAATTGATCTTACACGTCCATTGAAATCCATTTTTTGTCAGTTTGAGTAAACTGGCTTATTTCAACTTGATAAATACACATGCGTATCCTATGGTCACTTGGTCAGTCAATTCGGTGTCAACTGTGAACATTGTCTGGGTAGACTGTTCAGTGATGAACACCATTTGGTGATGGTTTGTGTGATTGTTTAAATCGCCTGAACTGCTTGCACTGAACAATGCACAAAAACGACAGACGGAATTGTTCCATTCGCCAGATATAAATGATTGTGTTAAATATTGACTGCATATACATGACAATGTAAAATATCTCTCTTAAATTCAGTATCAGACGTACCTTGGCAAGCGCGCCATTTGGATCTTCAGAGAATGCATTTGACACTGAGAAAACCGAGGCCGTAGTACCTGGGACATACAGAAGAAATGTTGTGCTTGAAATAATCAGCAGTACGAAGCATGCTCCTAATTCACTTGACTTCATGGTTTGTGTCGATGTTGCTATTTGACGTCTGTGACGTAACCAGAGATGTATTTTCAGTAATAATACTGCACTCAGCACTCCGTCGATAGCAGTTTGAATTGTACATGCTCCGGAAAATAGACCGTAATAAACCGAGAGAAACACAGAGGTTGGGCGTCCGTAGCATACAATTCTGTTGAAATATATGTTCCAGTCAGACTCGATAATAATTGGTATAATCATGAGAACAGCTGTTACGGCGGTCCCGACGACGAAATACCAGGCGTGACGTGGTGGTAATTTACCGAATTTCACAGGGAACTGAATAGCTAACAGTCTGTCAAGCATTGTTGTGACTAACATATTCCCTTTGAGTGTATATAGCAATGATAAAGTACTGCGATATAGCTTGCAGCCGAGACTTGAAGTATTGTATATTGAGAAGAATAAAGCTGCATTTGATGCATACGGAACACCCTTTGCAGGTATCAGTCTCAGTGTGGCCTCGAGAAGACAAACAAATAGATCTATTAAAGAAAGGACTCCGAGATAGATAACCTGTCTGGTTTTGTGTCGATAACCATGAAGGAATATGATGGCGTTAATCAAATTGCAGATGACATTGAATAAAACTACGAAAGGTAAGAAGTAGGCGCATAGAACACCAACAAGTCTCGCCAAGTTGCACATTGTCTCCGCTGACTTTGGACTATCACGTTTCACATTCTCGCATTCTCTGAAAATGTCCCATGGAGTATCAAGAAATGGATATGCGGAAATGTTGTACAGCGTCAGCATTTCAAATGCACCAGTATCACTAATTCACTGAGTAGATACAAAATCCACCTGTATATATATCTATACGTAATTGCAGTCAGTCAAGTCTCATTCAAGACAACCGACCTACAATGCACATGTGAAACGCCCTGAATTATTGTTTTGTTTTTCATACTTAAATAAATTTATGCGAAATACTTTGTTTTGATGTTCAAGTAAACATAGTGAAAGTTTAGGGAAATCATACGTATTGTTTTTCCTCTCAGTCTGATGCATTTCGTTTTAGACATACTGTTGGGAGTAAACATCTGACTGACTAGTCGACTTCTGAACGTTAGTTAGACTTATTCACCCACCGGCAGTGAAGATGTAGTCTGATGAGACAAAAGCTGTTGCTGATGAGTGAGTGAGACTTTTATTTGCATACTTATATCTCGAATTAGCTCATTTTTTCTAGTTTGAAAACCTCGTTGTCCGAATTGGCCGGCTGTCCTGTGGTTAACTGAATCAATTCAAAACTGTCTTCATCCGTGGGTGATTTCACACACTGACGTCTGTTTTCCAGATATATTACATCATTGGAATGATTCGCAATGATCACTGGTGCCTGATCGATGATTTCAGTGTTACACAAGATAGTATTATGTACATGATGATGCAGTTTGTGAACATATCACAGAATGATTTCAGGAGTTGCATTGATGATCAGGATTGTGTATGTTTCAATATAGTTTCTACAGTGTTGTTTAATTCTCAAAATCAGTGTTCACACGACCGTTACCTTAATCATTTCGTTCAATCGACGTCGAGAAATGGTCGTATGGGATCATTTCGATCAGGCTAGCGTACATAAACTGAGATTTTGTAAACACACGTTTCATATCACTCTGGAGATTCTATTAGCATTAAGAAGAGAAATGTCAGTAAAGATTCGCATAGTTTTGTCTTTCATTCATTGAACGGGATATTATCCTACACAATTTAATGGAAACTAGTTCTTTTGAGAAGAGTGTGATTTGTCACAACTAGGCAGTTCCTCTTTCTATCCAACGGTCTTAATTGGTCACTTGGAATGTGTCAAGCAATGCCTATAGAAAATCTCACATGTGGGATTTCACTAGCTGTATTCGTGAAGTAGGTGACCGGACTGCATTTGAATTGGATGGGTACGAAACTGAATAATACGTGTATTGTCCTACAGACATAGTTTCCCCATGAGAATCTCTCATGAGTGAACCATTCTCTATTCTGCTCAATCAGACATCAGGGGATTGTAATCTACCATCACGTTCCTCTTCACAAGTGAAGATGACCGATGGATGTACATCACTGAATTCCACTAGCATTTTGTTCTTGTCGGCTTTCACATCAAGAATAATAAGTGTGCCATCAACATCAAGGAAATAAGAATCCATTTCATCTATTTATCACTTGGATGGACCATTTTCAAGCTTACCAATGAAGAAATCTACCGAAATTCCACCTAATGGAGAACTCATGACAATACAGACAAGCTGTTTGTATGAAACGATATTCAGTGGGAAGTGTACATTCACACTGCATCTTCTAAATAGGTCCTTCTGACTAATAATCATTCAATTTGCTTCTCACAATCATTTCAATCTGAGAAGAAAACGTGTAAATATGATGTGAACCTGGTATTAGAAGGACCCATCAATGATATCCGATTATTTTTATTATGATTATTACGCTGCATAGAATCCTGAGTAAATCTGAAAGAACAGAATCATTTAATACACATTCGCTGACTGCATGACAGCACTTCGGCCACTGAATCTGATAATGTCTGACTAAATTTCGTGTGGTGAACGTAGTAGTCATCTCTGAGGTCTTGCAAACAAAGTCGATTGTGTGATATCACGCACGGATGAAGACAGTTTTGAATTGATTCAGTTAACCACAGGACAGCCGGCCAATTCGGACAACCAGGTTTTCAATCTAGATAAAATGAGCTAATTCGAGATATAAGTATGCAAATAAAAGTCTCACTCACTCATCAGCAACAGCTTTTGTCTCATCAGACTACATCTTCACTGCCGGTGGGTGAATAAGTCTAACTAACGTTCAGAAGTCGACTAGTCAGTCAGATGTTTACTCCCAACAGTATGTCTAAAACGAAATGCATCAGACTGAGAGGAAAAACAATACGTATGATTTCCCTAAACTTTCACTATGTTTACTTGAACATCAAAACAAAGTATTTCGCATAAATTTATTTAAGTATGAAAAACAAAACAATAATTCAGGGCGTTTCACATGTGCATTGTAGGTCGGTTGTCTTGAATGAGACTTGACTGACTGCAATTACGTATAGATATATATACAGGTGGATTTTTTATCTACTCAGTGAATTAGTGATACTGGTGCATTTGAAATGCTGACGCTGTACAACATTTCCGCATATCCATTTCTTGATACTCCATGGGACATTTTCAGAGAATGCGAGAATGTGAAACGTGATAGTCCAAAGTCAGCGGAGACAATGTGCAACTTGGCGAGACTTGTTGGTGTTCTATGCGCCTACTTCTTACCTTTCGTAGTTTTATTCAATGTCATCTGCAATTTGATTAACGCCATCATATTCCTTCATGGTTATCGACACAAAACCAGACAGGTTATCTATCTCGGAGTCCTTTCTTTAATAGATCTATTTGTTTGTCTTCTCGAGGCCACACTGAGACTGATACCTGCAAAGGGTGTTCCGTATGCATCAAATGCAGCTTTATTCTTCTCAATATACAATACTTCAAGTCTCGGCTGCAAGCTATATCGCAGTACTTTATCATTGCTATATACACTCAAAGGGAATATGTTAGTCACAACAATGCTTGACAGACTGTTAGCTATTCAGTTCCCTGTGAAATTCGGTAAATTACCACCACGTCACGCCTGGTATTTCGTCGTCGGGACCGCCGTAACAGCTGTCCTCATGATTATACCAATTATTATCGAGTCTGACTGGAACATATATTTCAACAGAATTGTATGCTACGGACGCCCAACCTCTGTGTTTCTCTCGGTTTATTACGGTCTATTTGCCGGAGCATGTACAATTCAAACTGCTATCGACGGAGTGCTGAGTGCAGTATTATTACTGAAAATACATCTCTGGTTACGTCACAGACGTCAAATAGCAACATCGACACAAACCATGAAGTCAAGTGAATTAGGAGCATGCTTCGTACTGCTGATTATTTCAAGCACAACATTTCTTCTGTATGTCCCAGGTACTACGGCCTCGGTTTTCTCAGTGTCAAATGCATTCTCTAACGATCCAAATGGCGCGCTTGCCAAGGTACGTCTGATACTGAATTTAAGAGAGATATTTTACATTGTCATGTATATGCAGTCAATATTTAACACAATCATTTATATCTGGCGAATGGAACAATTCCGTCTGTCGTTTTTGTGCATTGTTCAGTGCAAGCAGTTCAGGCGATTTAAACAATCACACAAACCATCACCAAATGGTGTTCATCACTGAACAGTCTACCCAGACAATGTTCACAGTTGACACCGAATTGACTGACCAAGTGACCATAGGATACGCATGTGTATTTATCAAGTTGAAATAAGCCAGTTTACTCAAACTGACAAAAAATGGATTTCAATGGACGTGTAAGATCAATTCATTTCGCATCCTTGAATCAAGTCAACCTGTCCCGGATCAGCCTAGCGTTGTTGCCACCCAATTATCCATGCCTAACGTGTCTATCCCACCTTGTTTAATGAACTGTGTGTGTTTTTACTTCGATCTGTCTAGTCAGACAGTTGAACTCATGACCCAATCAGAGTATTTTTGTGAACTGTTATTTTGCTGACCCATGTCTCATTTTGTACTATTCTGTCGAGTTTATCTTATTTATTGATTGGTTAAGTAGCCAATTAAATTCTATCTTTGTGCCTATGCTCTGTCTACCTCCTACTTGGGTTCATTCTTCTACTGACAGCTTACCTGAACGGTCGTGTCTGATCCGGCTAGTTCACAATTTTGGCTTTAACGTTATTCCGCTCTGATAGCGGTACCTTGCTTTCTGTTAAGCGTTGTGTTTTGTACTCCTGAAACCGTTAATGTTTGTTGTATATGTATTTATTGATTTGTTTATTAATAGTACCGTAGAAACAGTGACCGGCTTCTTGTTTGTTCTGGACCGGGATAGCCTTTATCTACGCGTGACTTAATTTCAAGCGATATTGCGCCTACAATACTTAACGTATAGAGTTAGAGTTTCCCGGATCAGCCTTTGACGGAAGAGACCGTACTGAACTGGTCGGTACGCAACGTCAATTAGAAAATCCAGTACTGAACTGGTCAGTACTGAACGTTCATCCAGAAGAAACTTTGGTGAATTGGCAGCACGCAACGTTGTTGAAAATACTTTTTCTTTGGAACAATGCAAACCAGATCAGGGAAGCGAATTTCGGAGCAGCAGTCGGAGAGTCAGCAAGTCCCTGTTTGTATAAATGATGATGTTGATAATGTTTCGTGCCCCGGCTCTCATGTCAGTAATTCGAAACCATCATTATCGCGAGTAACTAGTGTTAAGTTGTCACTACTAAGGGCGCAGCTAAAAGAGAAACAGCTTCGACAGGAGTTAGAGTTAGACAAAAGTTGCCTAAGGCTAGTCATGATGTCGAAATGGCCGACCTGCATGTGAAGTTAGCCACGGACGACAAACGGAACATTGGAAATACTAAAAGAGGCACTGTCAACTACGCTCGAATCAGCGAAGATAGTATCGAAGACGACATCAGAAGGCCATATGAAGCTGAGTTTAGGGATGATGAAGAAAACGAACACTCATTTTCTATCGAAGATCGTAAGGCAATCGAGTTGGTTACTCAAAGCACCGCCTTAGGAAAGGGGCATTGCATCATTCCCTTGCCACGGAAAGATCCAGCTAAGGTAACGGACAATAATTATGTAGTCGCCATAAACCAGTTACTCAGTATGAAACGAAGGTTATCGCGTGACAAGAACCTTTTAACACGATATGTGGATGGGATAAATATGATGTTAAAAATGGTTATGCCCTTCCGGAACCCCCAGAGCAGCTAGCAGCCAACTATCGCCCGAGTTCGTATCTTCCACATCATCCCGTAAAGAAACCGAAAAAGCCAGATAAACTGAGAATAGTTCTAGATTGCGCCGCAACCTTTAGAGGCTATTCTTTGAACGATAAGCTATTTCAAGGACCTGATACGTTTGCCGAGCTTGTTGGTGTTCTGTTGAGCTTTCGAGAAAAGCCTATTGCTGTAGTCGCGGGCATAGCTGATATGTTTATGCAAGTGAAGGTGCCAGTAGACGATCGAGGAGTATTATGATTTCTGTGGTGGAAAAATGGTTGTCTAGACGAAGATCCGCAGGAGTTTCAGATGACCGTGCATCCGTTCGGGGCAACTTCATCACCCTTCTGTGCGAACTTTGCGTTGAGAAAGGCAGTAGAAGACTTTGGCTGCTTATATCCGGAAACAGTAGGAGATATAGTACGGCACAACTTTTACGTCGACGACTGTTTGGCATGCTTTGAGGATGTTGAGACTGCCAGTAGGTTTATCACTGACGTAAGTGATCTCCTAAGTCGTGCACGTTTCCGACTGCATAAATGGATTGCTAACCGGGCAGAAGTTTTAAAATCGGTAACGCTAAAGGAGCTGTCAAGGAACTTAGCCCTAAGTTCCTATCGTAATGAAGACTTAAGCGATTGAGCCGATAAATACTATGCGCTTTCTTCAACTTTAAATCCAAAACACCAGTATTCCTTGAACGAAATTATATTGTTTGGCAATTAAATTGAAGAAAACTACAAAGTTTTTATTCGTATTGAAATCCAGTCTTCCTTCAACTTGCAAGCGATCGTTCCATTCGCGCCTTCAATTGGCCGCCAATGGTTGCCAGTTCCAATAAAACAAACGTTCAATGTTCACTTCCATTGACACTCCCCGGCAAAAAAGGGTCCATCCCTTTTTTCCACAACGGCGGTAACCTTGAACTGAACTGCCAATGCGGGAACCTGGGCCAATCGGGACTAGGCTAAAATTGGAAAAGCAAGACAAAAAAGCCCAACACACAGCAAACATACCACATCACACCGACACGCTCTCCCCGGCGCATGGGGTCTACGCTGTCTGACGACAATACCACCACTGATCTCGTTCACAAAGTATCGATTGCTTCATTCCACTCTAGCCCAATCCTCTCCCCGGCGTATCCAATCGCGTACGCTGACTCTAACTCTACTCGATTCGTTCACAAGTTTAGAAGCGAATTCAGAAGTACTTACAAAAACATTACAAGATGATTCACACAATGCGACAACTATAAAATTAACCGACAATCAGATGAATCGGAACCCACTGAATTACTCAACACAAGCATATGTACAATCAATATATCAAATGTTGTGGATTCTGCCTTGACGAGCTACCCTTGAAGAACTGTAGGACTTACAGCAGTACGCCTACATTTCTTCTCAGGTTGACGATCCAAGTGGAAGACGTCCGGATACAAACAAAATTAATCAACAGATAGAAGAGGGATGATACCAATTCATTATATACAACATGAACATATGTACACCAAGTACGATGGACTGCTCTTCGACGTACTACCCTTGAAGAATTGTAGGACTTACAGCAGTACGCCTACAACCCTTCTCAGGTTTACGCCCTTAAGTTGGAAAATCGTCGTTGAGCTCATTTGCTGACCTCCTTCCATCATCTATATCCTCGACTCTGAATGGTAACACGCCCATGACATTGTATCGTGGAAGGTAGATGACTAACAAACATACGACGTATCTGACCAACCAAGCGAATGTACAGAGTAATTTGCACCAAAGATAATAACATTCAAATAGTAATTCAGAACAAAATATTTAGAGCGAACAATTGTTTTCAATAAATTCTTCTTCAGGCTCTACATTTATAAATCCATTAATTTAAGCATACAATAGCCATAAAGGCAGATTAGAATCATATCAGAAGGTGTATTGTGGAACAAATATAAGATGGGATGGAACAATAGTCATACAGTTTTTTTTTAATATGCATGGTCAATGAGAACATGGGACAAAATCAGATGAAGTAATTTAATTTAATGATGTGTGTATATATATAGATATAGTCAACAGAAATACAGGTTTCGAGAGTGTGTGTAATCAGGGTGTGTGAGACAATATGAAAATAGACCAACGAATGGGGCGGACTAGACATAAGTTCAAGGTTGAAAATAACGACAATAAGAATGATTGTAAAATAATAACGATGATATGGTGTAAAATTACATGCACTATTGGTGAATGATTGTCAAATAATAATAATGAATATAATGAAGTGGAATGAATAGGATCTTTTTGTAAATACGATAGCAAGGTAATAAAATCATAAGAAAGGTCATGAAATCATAAAAGTCGAAAATGAACGATTGTCAATGAAACAGAGGAATAGAAGAAGAAGAAGAAAAGAAAAGAAAATTGTGAAAGGAATTTATAGTGGAGGATTTGTTGGCTTTATCGTAGGCCAAGGTAAACGTAATGGTTGAACATACTTCTTCTGTATGCAAAGAGATGGTCTTCTGGTATTAATTGCCACCGCTTCAGCTACTGATAGAAGACGCAGTCGAGCTCCTCTAGATAAATTACTAGGAACGCGGTAAATAACTGAGAACGCCTGGTCAAGTTTTATCTGGTGTCCAGTATCTACCAGGTGGGCTAAGACTGCACTATTTACACACTTGGTTACTCCTTTACTCAACCATACAGGTACATGTTCACGTGCGCGCATGGATAAAGCCCTCTGAGTACGGCCAATGTAACTAGCTCCACATGAGCAGTTAAATTCATAGATGCACATTGATGAGGCCATCTTTGGTAATTTATCCTTTACTTGCTGTGTGAGTACTGGTTTAGTTGAGAAGCTGAGTACCAGTTTAGCTGCAGGAAATGTTCTATCTACTGCTCTGTTAAGTCGACATTTTAGAATGTCAGCTGCAATTTCCCCTTTGTAACTTAATTTAAGATACAAAGGTTTCTTTTCTACGGTATCCACCTTTACCTTGTCTGCAGGTATTGACATATACTTTTTTAGGAAGCTCTGTGGATATCCATTTTCTTGTAGTGTGAGTTTCAGTTTGTGCATTTCTTCCTTAATGCATTCTTCTGAACATATACGTTTTATTCTATAGCTTAGACACTTAACTAAGTTTCTTTTGTACTGAATAGGTGCGAAGCTATGGAAATGGGTGTACTGACCCGTCCAAGTATTCTTTCTAAATAGTTTCCTTTGTAGATACCCGTCTGTCTTCATGGTAAGGAGGACGTCTAGGAAAGGTAAACTGTTATTTTCTTCTTCTTCACATGTAAACTGAATAGTTGGGTGAACACTATTAACAGCATTGAGAAGCTCTTGTTTATTGAAAAAAAAACTGTATGACTATTGTTCCATCCCATCTTATATTTGTTCCACAATACACCTTCTGATATGATTCTAATCTGCCTTTATGGCTATTGTATGCTTAAAATAATGGATTTATAAATGTAGAGCCTGAAGAAGAATTTATTGAAAACAATTGTTCGCTCTAAATATTTTGTTCTGAATTAATTATGGGAATATTCGATTTATTCAAATAGTAGTTTGAAACCTGAAATGCCTTTATTCGTGCAAGTCAGTCTAACGATTACCCTCTTGTACACAGTTGGCCTATCGTCACTAAACTGGCCATTGACTTTCGTCCCTTCGAACGGACCAACACTAGCATAGTCACTGCATAAGACACGTTGATTCATGAACGGCTCTTTTACTGCATATGACAACACCAACGACGACTGGCTGACACCAGTTGATGAACTTAGCGGTGTATCAGAAGCTGTTGTTGTTAGACCTTTAGGAGGTTGTCTAACCACAGGATTACCACCACTGCTATCTTTTATTATTGGCTCCAGTTCAGTTTTAACATCTGTCGATAGTTGGGCTACACTCGGATCACTTACAGTGATGGCCTCACGAGTATCCATACCTTCTCCAACCGCATCTGCCTTTAATTCTGCTTCACGTTCAAGTTGTACAGAACCTTCAGTCAACTCAGTAGTAGTAGGCATTCCGCTAATCTCATCATGATCAGCTACAGACAAATGTGAACTACCGTGACCATTGTCAGAAATACTCACTATACCGCCGCCTGTATGATCGACTTCATCATTTTCACACTCTTTAATAACAGCCGTAGATGACTCAGGTTCTTCCTCATGAATCATTAAAGGTTTAATTCCTTTACTTTGACTAGTATTACCTTGTAAACTTGTGGAGTGAGAACTGGACACTGAAACTGTAACCCTCTTCGTATGCACAAACTGAGGTGTCGTCTGAGACACTCTTTTCAACAATGGATTACCAGTTACGACTACAGGCTTCTTCACCGCACCATTATCGATACACGATTCGGAGTCAGAACATGATGATGCTGACTTCACATTTAACTTGCCACTAAACTTGCTCGTTGCTTCACAGTTCGCCTTTGTATGCACTTCTTGCAAACGGACGAAGCACAACCGTGTTTGTCTTGCAGCTTGTAACTTATCCGTTGGGGATGTCTCACTAAAGCTGTCACAATCATTAGGTTTACTAGACACCATACAGCTTTCTCGATATCCACTACGCTGAGACCCCTTCGTCATAAATGATTGCATTTTGCTCTCTGATTTCTCTATTCCAGGGGTAGGATGCAGTATACTAGCAAACTTGCTCAAAGCTTGGTTGACACTGTCTTTCACCAGGCTCACAATGTCATCCAACCCGGGCTCTAAACCCTCCTCCTCTAGACGTGAACAAACCTTTATGAACTTCCTTTGTAGACGAACAGGTAATCTCTTGGCAACAGTTTCAAGCACGGAACTTGAGTTCAATTCATCTACGCAGTTAAAAGACATGAGTGTATTTCTATATACCATCAAATTATCAAAGAACTCTGCAAGTTCCTCTGCATTATCGTTTAACTGTGATCCGTTACCTTTCACTGTCTCGAAAATACTACGGGATATCATATATGGTTTTCCAAACCTTTGACGTAGTATCTTCATTGCCTCGGTATATCCTTCGTTCGGGGGCATAAACTTGCAGCACTGTATGGCTCTTGCAGCCACACCAGTACAATATCTCAATAAATACATTAACTTCATTTCATCATTTAATACAAAACCACTCAGCATGACCTCAAACTCTTTGATGAACTGTGGGTAGTCGGCTGGGTTTCCATCGAAGTATCGCGGTTCAAACTTAGGCAATCTTAAACCCTTACTATCCCTTAACGGTGAAGCGTGAACATCAAACTTAACATGCTGAGCATCATACATTTCATTACAATTAACAGGCAACTCATCGTTACTTACTTTTTTGTCTGCTTCCATGGTGCCACATCCCTTTCTTGACCCAGGCATTATCCACGTCACCAAAAAATCCAAACTGCGTTGATAATCCTTGTCCAAAGAGAAGCTGGCTGCAGATCTAGTAAGTACACCCAGACAATTTCCAGAAGGCGCCCACGAAGAATGAAAACTGTTCCCGAAGACGAACAAACGAATAAAAACTGTCAAGGAACTTAGCCCTAAGTTCCTATCGTAATGAAGACTTAAGCGATTGAGCCGATAAATACTATGCGCTTTCTTCAACTTTAAATCCAAAACACCAGTATTCCTTGAACGAAATTATATTGTTTGGCAATTAAATTGAAGAAAACTCCAAAGTTTTTATTCGTATTGAAATCCAGTCTTCCTTCAACTTGCAAGCGATCGTTCCATTCGCGCCTTCAATTGGCCGCCAATGGTTGCCAGTTCCAATAAAACAAACGTTCAATGTTCACTTCCATTGACAGGAGCCTACCCCGACGTCTCGACTCATCAATGAAGATACAGTGAAGGTAGAACGTACGTTGGGTTTAGAATGGAACTCGATGATATATTGCTTTGTTTTCCCCTACAAAATCCCGCGAAAACCCGTTACAAGACGTGGCGTTCTATCAGCAGTATCTTTTACCTTTGATCCACTTGGGATACTGTCGCCACATTTGCTTCCGGCAAAGCTGATGTTACAGTCACTCTACAAGCAAAATATGGGATGGGATCAGTCATTGTCCTCACAAAACGAGGAAGACTGGCAGAATTGGATAGGCACCGTGGAGAGAATAGCAGCTTTGAGAATCCCTAGATGTATCGGACCCAATTTCGACTCTGAAAACTGCACCTAGCAGTTACATATACTATGTGATAAAGCAGAAGTAAAACGCATATTGAATGATCGACCGGTTGTACCATCAAAATCGGATAGTAGAGATAACCTAGCTCACACGCCAAATCACCTACTATCGGTCTGTCGAAACATAAGTATGGAGACTCCATCAGATACTGTCCAGATATACAACTCCGGATGGAGGCAGGCTATGCAACTAGCAGCGTCGTTTTGGCAGAGATGGAAGAAAGAATATCTACCCTTACTTCAAAATATACAGAAATGGATCACAAAATCTAAAAATCTATCTCCGGTGGATGTGGTGATGATGGGCGCCCGAATCTTCGACAAGAGACCGCTGGCCGCTAGGAGTTATTGCGGGATGCGAGCAATCCGCGGACGGACTTGTCAGACCCGTTACAATAAAAACGAAAAACGACGAGGTGAAGCGCGACTTACGTAAGATATGCCCAATAGAGCGAAGTCATTTGTAAGAGAGCCGGGCACGAGGGGATTCTCAAAGCCGCTATTCTCTCCACGGTGCCTATCCAATTCTGCCAGTCTTCCTCGTTTTGTGAGGACAATGACTGATCCCATCCCATATATTGCTTGTAGAGTGACTGTAACATCAGCTTTGCCGGAAGCAACAGTGGCGACAGTATCCCAAGTGGATCAAAGGTAAAAGATACTGCTGATAGAACGCCACGTCTTGTAACGGGTTTCCGCGGGATTTTGAAGGGGAAAACAAAGCAATCTATCTCCGAGTTCCATTCTAAACCCAACGTACGTTCTACCTTCACTGTATCTTCATTGATGAGACGAGACGTCGGGGTAGGCTCCTTTAGCGTTACCGATTTTAATACTTCTGCCCGGTTAGCAATCCATTTATGCAGTCGGAAACGTGCACGACTTAGGAGATCACTTACGTCAGTGATAAACCTACTGGCAGTCTCAACATCCTCAAAGCATGCCAAACAGTCGTCGACGTAAAAGTTGTGCCGTACTATATCTCCTACTGTTTCCGGATATAAGCAGCCAAAGTCTTCTACTGCCTTTCTCAACGCAAAGTTCGCACAGAAGGGTGATGAAGTTGCCCCGAACGGATGCACGGTCATCTGAAACTCCTGCGGATCACCACGGAAACAGCATCAAGTCATTTCGCAGGCATCGTCTAGGTGTCCATACAGCGATCTGACATGTCTAAAGACACTGAGTATTTCAGTCCATCGAAATCAGTCATTCGGAAATATAAAATCATTTCACACCTCCCCGATATATGCAGACATACTTACAAACATAAATACAAAAAAAACATACATTAACTGTTCGCTCAAGAAATCTTTGTCACGCATTGCTCATGACGAAATGTGTGGAATGTATCATTTAGCGAATGAAAATGACCAACGGCCAAAACCATCACGAAAATTCCCACTGAAACTTACGCAGAATTAGACAATCAATAAAACGAAGGTACACACTTCAGGTATAACGTTTTATTTATTCATCATTGGAAACAAAGCCAACATTGTGTCGAATAACGGCCATAGAATTATGTACACAATTGTTTTCACTAATATGTATATTGACATGAGAAACTACTAATGTGACAATGAGTTTATGACATGGTCTTGAATCTTGAAGTTAGTTGCTTGCACAGGTATGTTGAGAATGATGGGTGGGTAGTAGTTACACAACAATCTATTCAAATATCCCAGAGAATGAATATGAAGGAAAGGCTGAATATGGGAGAGTGGTATGATGAAGAGAAACAGACTGATTTTATTGAATCTAACAGGTAGAAATCAATCACCATTTGAAAATGAAGAGGATGAAAGCAGTGTAGAGAATAGTCCACGTGAACAACTACCATTTCATATGCAGATGGTGACAACTATAATTCAACAAGTGTTGAAGAAAGCAGTCAAGTGGTTGATAAAGTCAGCAAGTTGACCAGTTATTCGACAAAAAAATGACCTCATCCGCTAAGGGCGTACGTAGTCGTTATAAAAACCACATAATTAGGGATATAAAAATTCTCTAAGAAAAATACGGCCTAAATAAACTCACGCGTAGATAAAGGCTATCCCGGTCCAGAACAAACAAGAAGCCGGTCACTGTTTCTACGGTACTATTAATAAACAAATCAATAAATACATATACAACAAACATTAACGGTTTCAGGAGTACAAAACACAACGCTTAACAGAAAGCAAGGTACCGCTATCAGAGCGGAATAACGTTAAAGCCAAAATTGTGAACTAGCCGGATCAGACACGACCGTTCAGGTAAGCTGTCAGTAGAAGAATGAACCCAAGTAGGAGGTAGACAGAGCATAGGCACAAAGATAGAATTTAATTGGCTACTTAACCAATCAATAAATAAGATAAACTCGACAGAATAGTACAAAGTAAGACATGGGTCAGCAAAATAACAGTTCACAAAAATACTCTGATTGGGTCATGAGTTCAACTGTCTGACTAGACAGATCGAAGTAAAAACACACACAGTTCATTAAACAAGGTGGGATAGACACGTTAGGCATGGATAATTGGGTGGCAACAACGCTAGGCTGATCCGGGACAGGTTGACTTGATTCAAGGATGCGAAATGAATTGATCTTACACGTCCATTGAAATCCATTTTTTGTCAGTTTGAGTAAACTGGCTTATTTCAACTTGATAAATACACATGCGTATCCTATGGTCACTTGGTCAGTCAATTCGGTGTCAACTGTGAACATTGTCTGGGTAGACTGTTCAGTGATGAACACCATTTGGTGATGGTTTGTGTGATTGTTTAAATCGCCTGAACTGCTTGCACTGAACAATGCACAAAAATGACAGACGGAATTGTTCCATTCGCCAGATATAAATGATTGTGTTAAATATTGACTGCATATACATGACAATGTAAAATATCTCTCTTAAATTCAGTATCAGACGTACCTTGGCAAGCGCGCCATTTGGATCGTTAGAGAATGCATTTGACACTGAGAAAACCGAGGCCGTAGTACCTGGGACATACAGAAGAAATGTTGTGCTTGAAATAATCAGCAGTACGAAGCATGCTCCTAATTCACTTGACTTCATGGTTTGTGTCGATGTTGCTATTTGACGTCTGTGACGTAACCAGAGATGTATTTTCAGTAATAATACTGCACTCAGCACTCCGTCGATAGCAGTTTGAATTGTACATGCTCCGGCAAATAGACCGTAATAAACCGAGAGAAACACAGAGGTTGGGCGTCCGTAGCATACAATTCTGTTGAAATATATGTTCCAGTCAGACTCGATAATAATTGGTATAATCATGAGGACAGCTGTTACGGCGGTCCCGACGACGAAATACCAGGCGTGACGTGGTGGTAATTTACCGAATTTCACAGGGAACTGAATAGCTAACAGTCTGTCAAGCATTGTTGTGACTAACATATTCCCTTTGAGTGTATATAGCAATGATAAAGTACTGCGATATAGCTTGCAGCCGAGACTTGAAGTATTGTATATTGAGAAGAATAAAGCTGCATTTGATGCATACGGAACACCCTTTGCAGGTATCAGTCTCAGTGTGGCCTCGAGAAGACAAACAAATAGATCTATTAAAGAAAGGACTCCGAGATAGATAACCTGTCTGGTTTTGTGTCGATAACCATGAAGGAATATGATGGCGTTAATCAAATTGCAGATGACATTGAATAAAACTACGAAAGGTAAGAAGTAGGCGCATAGAACACCAACAAGTCTCGCCAAGTTGCACATTGTCTCCGCTGACTTTGGACTATCACGTTTCACATTCTCGCATTCTCTGAAAATGTCCCATGGAGTATCAAGAAATGGATATGCGGAAATGTTGTACAGCGTCAGCATTTCAAATGCACCAGTATCACTAATTCACTGAGTAGATAAAAAATCCACCTGTATATATATCTATACGTAATTGCAGTCAGTCAAGTCTCATTCAAGACAACCGACCTACAATGCACATGTGAAACGCCCTGAATTATTGTTTTGTTTATCATACTTAAATAAATTTATGCGAAATACTTTGTTTTGATGTTCAAGTAAACATAGTGAAAGTTTAGGGAAACCATACGTATTGTTTTTCCTCTCAGTCTGATGCATTTCGTTTTAGACATACTGTTGTGAGTAAACATCTGACTGACTAGTCGACTTCTGAACGTTAGTTAGACTTATTCACCCACCGGCAGTGAAGATGTAGTCTGATGAGACAAAAGCTGTTGCTGATGAGTGAGTGAGACTTTTATTTGCATACTTATATCTCGAATTAGCTCATTTTTTCTAGTTTGAAAACCTCGTTGTCCGAATTGGCCGGCTGTCCTGTGGTTAACTGAATCAATTCAAAACTGTCTTCATCCGTGAGTGATTTCACACACTGACGTCTGTTTTCCAGATATATTACATCATTGGAATGATTCGCAATGATCACTGGTGCCTGATCGATGATTTCAGTGTTACACAAGATAGCATTATGTACATGATGATGCAGTTTGTGAACATATCACAGAATGATTTCAGGAGTTGCATTGATGATCAGGATTGTGTATGTTTCAATATAGTTTCTACAGTGTTGTTTAATTCTCAAAATCAGTGTTCACACGACCGTTACCTTAATCATTTCGTTCAATCGACGTCGAGAAATGGTCGTATGGGATCATTTCGATCAGGCTAGCGTACATAAACTGAGATTTTGTAAACACACGTTTCATATCACTCTGGAGATTCTATTAGCATTAAGAAGAGAAATGTCAGTAAAGATTCGCATAGTTTTGTCTTTCATTCATTGAACGGGATATTATCCTACACAATTTAATGGAAACTAGTTCTTTTGAGAAGAGTGTGATTTGTCACAACTAGGCAGTTCCTCTTTCTATCCAACGGTCTTAATTGGTCACTTGGAATGTGTCAAGCAATGCCTATAGAAATTCTCACATGTGGGATTTCACTAGCTGTATTCGTGAAGTAGGTGACCGGACTGCATTTGAATTGGATGGGTACGAAACTGAATAATACGTGTATTGTCCTACAGACATAGTTTCCCCATGAGAATCTCTCATGAGTGAACCATTCTCTATTCTGCTCAATCAGACATCAGGGGATTGTAATCTACCATCACGTTCCTCTTCACAAGTGAAGATGACCGATGGATGTACATCACTGAATTCCACTAGCATTTTGTTCTTGTCGGCTTTCACATCAAGAATAATAAGTGTGCCATCAACATCAAGGAAATAAGAATCCATTTCATCTATTTATCACTTGGATGGACCATTTTCAAGCTTACCAATGAAGAAATCTACCGAAATTCCACCTAATGGAGAACTCATGACAATACAGACAAGCTGTTTGTATTAAACGATATTCAGTGGTAAGTGTACATTCACACTGCATCTTCTAAATAGGTCCTTCTGACTAATAATCATTCAATTTGCTTCTCACAATCATTTCAATCTGAGAAGAAAACGTGTAAATATGATGTGAACCTGGTATTAGAAGGACCCATCAATGATATCCGATTATTTTTATCACGATGATTACGCTGCATAGAATCCTGAGTAAATCTGAAAGAACAGAATCATTTAATACACATTCGCTGACTGCATGACAGCAATTCGGCCACTGAATCTGATAATGTCTGACTAAATTTCGTGTGGTGAACGTAGTAGTCATCTCTGAGGTCTCGCAAACAAAGTCGATTGTGTGATATCACTCACGGATGAAGACAGTTTTGAATTGATTCAGTTCACCACAGGACAGCCGGCCAATTCGGACAACGAGGTTTTCAATCTAGAATAAATGAGCTAATTCGAGATATAAGTATGCAAATAAAAGTCTCACTCACTCATCAGCAACAGCTTTTGTCTCATCAGACTACATCTTCACTGCCGGTGGGTGAATAAGTCTAACTAACGTTCAGAAGTCGACTAGTCAGTCAGATGTTTACTCACAACAGTATGTCTAAAACGAAATGCATCAGACTGAGAGGAAAAACAATACGTATGATTTCCCTAAACTTTCACTATGTTTACTTGAACATCAAAACAAAGTATTTCGCATAAATTTATTTAAGTATGAAAAACAAAACAATAATTCAGGGCGTTTCACATGTGCATTGTAGGTCGGTTGTCTTGAATGAGACTTGACTGACTGCAATTACGTATAGATATATATACAGGTGGATTTTGTATCTACTCAGTGAATTAGTGATACTGGTGCATTTGAAATGCTGACGCTGTACAACATTTCCGCATATCCATTTCTTGATACTCCATGGGACATTTTCAGAGAATGTGAGAATGTGAAACGTGATAGTCCAAAGTCAGCGGAGACAATGTGCAACTTGGCGAGACTTGTTGGTGTTCTATGCGCCTACTTCTTACCTTTCGTAGTTTTATTCAATGTCATCTGCAATTTGATTAACGCCATCATATTCCTTCATGGTTATCGACACAAAACCAGACAGGTTATCTATCTCGGAGTCCTTTCTTTAATAGATCTATTTGTTTGTCTTCTCGAGGCCACACTGAGACTGATACCTGCAAAGGGTGTTCCGTATGCATCAAATGCAGCTTTATTCTTCTCAATATACAATACTTCAAGTCTCGGCTGCAAGCTATATCGCAGTACTTTATCATTGCTATATACACTCAAAGGGAATATGTTAGTCACAACAATGCTTGACAGACTGTTAGCTATTCAGTTCCCTGTGAAATTCGGTAAATTACCACCACGTCACGCCTGGTATTTCGTCGTCGGGACCGCCGTAACAGCTGTTCTCATGATTATACCAATTATTATCGAGTCTGACTGGAACATATATTTCAACAGAATTGTATGCTACGGACGCCCAACCTCTGTGTTTCTCTCGGTTTATTACGGTCTATTTGCCGGAGCATGTACAATTCAAACTGCTATCGACGGAGTGCTGAATGCAGTATTATTACTGAAAATACATCTCTGGTTACGTCACAGACGTCAAATAGCAACATCGACACAAACCATGAAGTCAAGTGAATTAGGAGCATGCTTCGTACTGCTGATTATTTCAAGCACAACATTTCTTCTGTATGTCCCAGGTACTACGGCCTCGGTTTTCTCAGTGTCAAATGCATTCTCTAACGATCCAAATGGCGCGCTTGCCAAGGTACGTCTGATACTGAATTTAAGAGAGATATTTTACATTGTCATGTATATGCAGTCAATATTTAACACAATCATTTATATCTGGCGAATGGAACAATTCCGTCTGTCGTTTTTGTGCATTGTTCAGTGCAAGCAGTTCAGGCGATTTAAACAATCACACAAACCATCACCAAATGGTGTTCATCACTGAACAGTCTACCCAGACAATGTTCACAGTTGACACCGAATTGACTGACCAAGTGACCATAGGATACGCATGTGTATTTATCAAGTTGAAATAAGCCAGTTTACTCAAACTGACAAAAAATGGATTTCAATGGACGTGTAAGATCAATTCATTTCCCATCCTTGAATCAAGTCAACCTGTCCCGGATCAGCCTAGCGTTGTTGCCACCCAATTATCCATGCCTAACGTGTCTATCCCACCTTGTTTAATGAACTGTGTGTGTTTTTACTTCGATCTGTCTAGTCAGACAGTTGAACTCATGACCCAATCAGAGTATTTTTGTGAACTGTTATTTTGCTGACCCATGTCTTACTTTGTACTATTCTGTCGAGTTTATCTTATTTATTGATTGGTTAAGTAGCCAATTAAATTCTATCTTTGTGCCTATGCTCTGTCTACCTCCTACTTGGGTTCATTCTTCTACTGACAGCTTACCTGAACGGTCGTGTCTGATCCGGCTAGTTCACAATTTTGGCTTTAACGTTATTCCGCTCTGATAGCGGTACCTTGCTTTCTGTTAAGCGTTGTGTTTTGTACTCCTGAAACCGTTAATGTTTGTTGTATATGTATTTATTGATTTGTTTATTAATAGTACCGTAGAAACAGTGACCGGCTTCTTGTTTGTTCTGGACCGGGATAGCCTTTATCTACGCGTGACTTAATTTCAAGCGATATTGCGCCTACAATACTTAACGTATAGAGTTAGAGTTTCCCGGATCAGCCTTTGACGGAAGAGACCGTACTGAACTGGTCGGTACGCAACGTCAATTAGAAAATCCAGTACTGAACTGGTCAGTACTGAACGTTCATCCAGAAGAAACTTTGGTGAATTGGCAGCACGCAACGTTGTTGAAAATACTTTTTCTTTGGAACAATGCAAACCAGATCAGGGAGGCGAATTTCGGAGCAGCAGTCGGAGAGTCGGCATGTCCCTGTTTGTATAAATGATGATGTTGATAATGTTTCGTGCCCCGGCTCTCATGTCAGTAATTCGAAACCATCATTATCGCGAGTAACTAGTGTTAAGTTGTCACTACTACGGGGCGCGACTTACGTAAAATATGCCCAATAGAGCGAAGTCATTTGTAAGAGTGCCGGGCACGAGGGGATTCTCAAAGCCGCTATTCTCTCCAATATACGATGAGGAATCAAGCTGTAATCAAAATAAATAAATCATTTCTAAGTTTCTTTACAACCGCTTTACAACTAACATGGTTAACAATAATAAAATAAAGATCATGACAATTACTCAGTTAAATAAAATAAACAAAAGTACACACTAATCACCAATCTTATTTAAATAGCTCATGTAGTCCATGGTAGGCGGAGATTGAAGTCTATTGTTTTTGTACACACTTTAGGCTGTATGTGATTAATCCCCCTTCACCTTCAATAACCGACCTTGAATTAGAGTTATGTGAAATAATTGTGAAACAGTCAATAATATTGATTTTGTGACCTGACATTAATAAGTGTTTTGCAATGGATGATGCTGGATTTCTATTCAGATTACTCGCATTGTGATTTTCTATATGATTTAGTGGCCATTTTGGAACATGTTCTTTTCGACCACGACATTGGAACATTGTGTTGGTTCTACCTATAATATAGGTGTCACCGCAGCTGTAGGTGAACTTTTAGATACAGTTTGAAGTAGAGTCCATAGAATTTCGTCCTTTACTAAATCATATACAAAATCCCAATGCCAGTAATCTGAATAGAAATCCAGCATCATCCATTGCAAAACACTTATTAATGTCAGGTCACAAAATCAGTATTATTGACTGTTTCACAATTATTTCACATAACTCTAATTCAAGATCGGTTATTGAAGGTGATGGAAGCACTTTGGATTAATCACATACAGCCTAAACTGTGTACAAAAATTAATAGACTTCAATCTTCGCCTACCCTGGACTACTTGACCTATCGAAATATGATTGGTCATTAGTATGTACTTTTGTTTTTATTTAACTGAGTAATTGTCATGATCTTTATTTTATTATTGTTAACCATGTTAGTTGTAAAGCGGTTGTAAAGAAACTACGAAATGATATCATCTCGAGAAATTTGTCTTCTTAATGCCTTATTCAAATTTATCAAAGGGACTAATTGTTTCACTTGTATAGATTAGTTTTGTATGAGTGTGTGTGTATGTATGTTATTTGTCATGTGGAAAATACGTGAATTCATATATGATAAACATGATCCTGTATGTTTTTAAAAAGGTCATGGAGGCTCATAGAGTGCTGATTGATTTTTTCATTTGTCTTGCTTCATAAGACTTTGCCATATAGGTGATAAGTCTATCCCTTCTTTCCTATTCACTGCATTCAATGTGGTTAAGATGTGCGAGGCTTCAGAAGTCAATCTTTCTTTATGTGAATGAAATCCTCTTCCAAGAATTTCGACATTGTCGAAATCAATCTTATGTCCGCTGTCTATAGCATGCATTGCTATAGCCGATCTTTTTTCTAGACTTTTTAGTTCTACTTCATTTCTAGGTGGACGTTTCGTGCATAGTCTGTGTTCATTCACTCTGACCTTCATCCGCCTACTGCTCTCCCCTATATAGCATGCATCACATTCGGAACACTTTATCTTGTAGACACAATTACTTTGTGACATTCTGGGAACTATATCTTTGACATGTACCAACGCCTTCTCTAGAGAATTAGAAGGTTTGACATAGACTTTAATATTATATGAGGCAAATAATCTTTGAAGTTGTTCAGCTGTGTCCTTTCGGTATGGGATGGCTATCGTGGATAGCCAGGATTTTCCATTTTTGGTTTTCCCTTATGCTCCTTTCTATTGATAATATTATCAAGTAGCTTTTCAGGATAACCATTTCCGATCAAAACCTGTTTTATGCTGGATATCTCATTCTCCATGTCGTCATTATCTGTTATAATGTTTCTAGCTCTGTTAACGAGATTTAAAGCTACTGAAACTTACATTCCTATTGGATGATCTGATTGAAAATTCAAATACTTGTTGGAATGTGTCGGCTTTCTGTATATTGGTAAACTTTAGTTTCTCGTCAGTTTGTCTTTTTACAAGACAATCCAGAAAGTTTAGAGTTCCCTCAGCCGATTCTATTTCATTAGTAAATTCAATATATTTTTTTTTTGATTTACAGCTTGATTTCCACACCGTATTTTCAGTACAAGTGTGGAACTTTCAGCATGGATATCGGTTGCCCAAATTCAGGCATACCATAGATATCGAGTGTGCGCCGGCAGGGGTTCGAACCCCGGACCATGTGCATGGTCGGCGAGAGTCCTAACCAATGTACCACCGAGATTAAGCTGATTTCTGTTAGAAAGTTTTCTTTTTCAGCTTTCTTTATGATGATAAAAGTGTCGTCTACATATCTGTACCATATTCTAGGATGACAACTAAAACTTGTCAATGCTTTCTTTTCTAGGGCTTTCATATAAAGGTTAGCTACAATTGGAGATGCTGGTGAGCCCATTGCAACTCCATTTGTTTGACAGTATAGTTTATCTTTAAAGGTAAAATATGTAGATTCCAAACAAAGTTTTAAACATTTTATAACTTCATTTATTTATAATAAAGATTTACTTAATATTTCCTGATTGTTTTCAAGTTCATATTTCATAATATCAAGTGAATCACAAATAGGAATACTAGTAAATAAAGAAACCACATCAAAACTTGCCATAATTTCGTCTTCTTCAATAATTATGTCCATTACTTTCCTTTTAAATTCCTCAATATATATAGCTTATCGTTCAAAGAATAGCCTCTAGAGGTTTCGGCGCAATCTAGAACCATTCTCAGTTTATCTGGCTTTTTCGGTTTCTTTACGGAATGGTGTGGAAGATACCACTTCTGGCGATAGTTGGCTGCTAGCTGCTCTGCGGGTACCGGAAGGGCATAAACATTTTTAACATCATATTTATCCCATCCACATATCGTGTTAAAAGGTTCTTGTCACGCGAAAACTTCCGTTTCATACTGAGTAACTGGTTTATGGCGACTACATAATTATTGTCCGTTACCTTAGCTGGATCTTTTCCGTGGCAAGGGAATGATGCGATGCCCCTTTTCTAAGGCGGTGCTTTGAGTAACCAACTCGATTGCCTTACGATCTTCGATAGAAAATGAGTGTTCGTTTTCTTCATCATCCCTAAACTCAGCTTCATATGGCCTTCTGATGTCGTCTTCGATACTATCTTCGCTGATTCGAGCGTAGTTGACAGTGCCTCTTTTAGTATTTCCAATGTTCCGTTTGTCGTCCGTGGCTAACTTCACATGCAGCTCGGCCATTTCGACATCATAACTAGCCTTTAGCAACTTTTTCTCTAACTCTAACTCCTGTCGAAGATGTTTCTCTTTTAGCTGCGCCCTTAGTAGCGACGACTTAGCACTGTAAAGAAGAAAAGCACCGAGGAGGGTGAAAGGGATGCTTATTTAGTGAGACGTATGGTACATAGCTAAATTTGGTATACCATATTCTCAACCTGCCATTTGCACATCATTTACCACGTCCTTGACGAATTGGTCGAATATCGTCACATTCGATAGCTTCTTGGATTCTGCATCATATATCAACATTCTTCTCATGGTTCTCTTCTTTGATTGCTCTTTCAGTGTGCCAAACATATTGTTACTTTTCTGAATTCGTTTCTGATATACTATTTATATCGGATTATAAGTAGCACTCACCACAGCACTAGTTACTCGCGATAATGACATGAGAGCCGGGGCACCAAAGATTATCAGCATGATCACTTATACAAACGGGGACTTGCCGACTCTCCAACTGCTGCTACGAAATTTGCTTCCCTGATCTGGTTTGCATTGTTCCAAAGAAAATGTATTTTCAACAACGTTGCGTGCTGCCAATTCACCAAAGTTTCTTCTGTTTGAAGTTAGGTACTGACCAGTTCAGTACGGTCCTTTCCGTCAAGGGCTGATCCGGGAAACTTTAACTCTGTACGCAACAGGGATCTCTGGGAGCAAACCAACCAGGAATTGATTGTGAAACAAACAGGGAGGAAGAAATGGAGATGGATTGGCCATACTCTGAGAAAACAAGCCATCAAGTGACATCACTAGACAAGCCATTGCTCGAGTGGAAGCCGAAAGGGAAGCGGCGAGTTGTTCGTTAGTGCAAGGGTGATTTGGAGGAGGTCATGTGAAGAGGAGATGAAAACGTGTGGGCGGACTTGGATCCAGGTGAAGACTCTAGCAGAGAACCGAACGCAATGGAGACGCAGAACTGAAGCCCTATGTTCCTGTAGGAAATAAAGGATACAATAATAATGATAATAATACGTAAAGTATTGTAGGCGCAATATCGCTTGAAATTAAGTCACGCGTAGATAAAGGCTATCCCGGTTCAGAACAAGCAAGAAGCCGGTCACTGTTTCTACGGTAATATTAATAAACAAATCAATAATTATGTGTATAACAAAACCTTAACTGTTTCTAGAGTACAAAGCACAACGCTTAACAGAAAGCAAGGTACCGCTATCAGAGCGGAATAACGTTAAAGCCAAAATTGTGAACTAGCCGGTATCAGACACGACCGTTCAGGTAAGCAGTCAGTAGAAGAATGAACCCAAGTAAGAGATAGACAGAGCATAGGCACAAAGATAGAATTTAATTGGATACTTAACCAGGTAGGCTGATACAGATGAAGATCAATGAATAAGATAAACTCGACAGAATAGTACAAAGTAAGACATGGGTCAGCAAAATAACAGTTCACAAAAATACTCTGATTAGGTCATGAGTTCAACTGTCTGACTAGACAGATCGAAGTAAAAACACACACAGTTCATTAAACAAGGTGGGATAGACACGTTAGGCATGGATAATTGGGTGGCAACAACGCTAGGCTAAGTTAGCTTGCTGTAACACAGACTGAGAGCTGGACAAATAAGTGGTTGCATTCCTATTTTTCTGAAAGGAAGCAGTACACCGTCTACAGTGGAAAGTCCTCCACTACCTCACTTACTTTAGCTGGTGTTCCTCAAGGTGCTGTTCTTTCTTTTTTTCTGTTTTCTTTCTTCTTACATGACTTGCCCCATTCTGATGTAGCCAATTTTGTCAAGTATGCTGATGACCTCTCTGTCTCCATGCCTGTCAACTCTCAGTCAGATTGTTCCAAATTAAATGACTTTCTGTCGGAAATTAATCAGTGGTCCTCTTCAAATGGTCTAAAGCTGAATCCGTCTAAATGTCAGGTAGTAAGTAAATTTCACTTTCAGACGAAAAAGTGACCTACAACAACTAGCTAGCTCACATGGTCCCACAATCATTGACAGCATAGAGGTTGAAATTACATCTAATGTCAAGTACCTTGGACTGAGTATTTCCTCCGATCGTTCCTGGTCCTCTCACATCTTGCTAGCTACTAGAAAGATGTTTCGCTTAACGTTCGACGTTAGGAAGTTAAGGCAGTCTGGTAGAAAGCAGTCTTTGCTTTCTCAGTTTGTTAAATCTTGTATTCTAACAATCCCTCTTTACTGCTCCCCATTAATCTTTCCTGGACTACTTAAGAAATATTTTGCTTTGCTGCGTAGGGCACTAAAAGCTGTTAGTAGGGCAAGTGGGATTTCGTTAAACCAACTGGTTAACACCATTGTGGATAGACATATAATGTCATGTAAGAAACTAGCGAATACTATATTGTCAGACCCCGAGCATCCTTTCTATACACAGCTCTCTCCTTGCATTTCATCTGGTAGAACTAGAAGCAACTATAGGAGGCTATATGCCAGGACGAGCGAGTACAAAACTCCACAATACCTTATCTGGCACAGCTGTTATGTGATGAGAAATCCGTTAGGTATGACACAACTAACTTACTGCGGCACTCTTACAAATAGTTCCCATTAGATTTTGTTCTCCTTTCTTTGTTACTATTATATGGTTGCTCACATATTCTATTACACACTAATTTTATATTTCATATCCTGTTGTGTATTGTTTAAAATGTGAATGCAATGCTGTTCTCTTTTATTTCTTCTATTTATCTTTTTTCTTTTTGTTGTTGTTGCCTTTAATTTTTAAATTCTTATAAAATTTATGAGATAATTAGATGCAATATTGTAATGCACGCTGAAAATTCCATACCTGTACCACAAATACTGTTTGGAATAAAGCTTTTATCATTATATCTTTGTTAATTTAATTCCATCAAATCTTGACGACAGTTCATTTGAATTATTTTGCAATCGAATGTTTTACAACTGTTTACCCACACACACATACACAGACTCTTTGGTGTGTTTAACAAAGGTAGACCAATATTTGTAAGTCCGAGGTCAAATTTTGATCACAGATCATAAAATTTTGTTTATTACACTTGTTGATACTTGTTGAATGACTACTCATAATTGGACAAAGTTTTTTAAAAACAAGAAATGTTCGTTTTATATACAAACCCCTGTTATGTTAATTTCCATTAATTTCCCTGAAGAAGTTCGGACCAGATAGCCGAACGAAACGTTGGAATTACTCATTTCAATCTCGCTGAGATTTTACAAATGTCTACTTCTCACTCGTCGCCCAAATATTTTAGAACTATTCTGTCAAATCTTGACGAAAGTTCATTAGAATATGTATATTTTTCCCAATGCCCGTCGGTTAACAATTATTTCAGAAAGACAGGCTAGATTAGTATTTTAGTCGCCTGTTGCAAAAAATTGTGACTTAAGTCTTTTAATAGTATAAAAGTAATATAGTTCCACATAGTAAACATTGGACTTAACAACTTACATGAAACATTTGCTAAAATGATATTTATACTTATAAGTAGTGTAAAACATTAGACTAAAATAACGGATTCTTCCACTAATGTTTCCGTAGATATTTATCCCTGTAAGTAGAGTATTCATCTGAATAGTTCTACAGAAATTTGATGAACTCATTAAATCCTGCTTTATTAACCTTTGTTGCTCGTTTTAAAAAATGACTTACAGTTAACCAAAATATGTTTTCAAACACAAAAATTTACAACAGTTCAATGAACTACAAGAGACCTAATCAACACAAAATGAGAAATGGTATGTTAAGCACAACTTTAGTGCTTGTGTGTGCAATATTAGACGTAACAGTCATCGAACCAACATTTTGTCTGGTTTCCGTCACAGACAAGTGCTTTTATCCCTTTCTGGAGACGGTTGCATATCCTTGGTCAGCGGAAGTCGCTGACTAACAGACTGTGTGGAAATCTAACAAAGACTTTTGTTATAATAAAATAAGGCCTTATTATAAGTTATCCTCGAGCTCTTCTACAGGTGGATTCATCGTAAAATAGTGTGGATGATTTTGCACAGGTTTTGTTATAGTCTAGAAAATGACATACCTAATTTTCAAAACACTGTCTGTAGCCTCTGTTTGAAACAAATGTTTGTTTAGCTCATCTGTACGAGCTTTGAGAGAATTCACCTCCTTTTTGGCGCGTTCTTAAAATTACCACTTCGGATACTGATGATTATTTATGCAATCTCTGAGAAAACCGATCTGTGCATTGATTTCAGCAAGCTTTACAGAAAAGTGCAGAAATCCAGTGAGTTCCTCCACCGTAAGAGCGTCCTTGCTAATTTTAAATTTACAGTAAAAAAATATCCATGGAGACATGGAAATAAGAAAACAGCGTTCAGCGAAGAGTCTCATTTCAATGAATTCTCTCCTAAAGAAAAAACCAATAGAGGGTTGAGGTAGGGAGGGATGAAACATTACAGTGGAAATGTAGTAATCGTTAGTGCACTGTCACCACTACAAATTCACTTAGCATATCCATTTCACATACCATGATTACAGTGACGAGGTCACATATGACTACCAAACAAATGGGATATGCTTAGTGTAAATTCTACAGGTGACGGAATATGGCTCACATGATTTAAACTCAGCTGAGTTTGATTACAGTTCCCTATATGACCACAATATTTCAACAATTTTTGTGATCTGCCATTCATCGAATTCCGATTTCACATTACTTCTCGCTTAAGCAGTCTGTATTCATGGACTGGTTGCCTCATTACAAGCAGACAGGCATGTTTTCTTAAGTATCATAATGATATTCACTTCTGTAGTGATATATGCAACACACAGAAATTCATGCTCATATCCTGAAAGGCATATAAGCTTATTTTGTCATATTCGTTTGTCGTAGCCATATTTTGTTCAGATATTCATAATTTATTCATGAAAGTGATTGGAAAACATTGGAGCAAGATTTTCTAATCGATGCTGTCGATTGGAGTAGCCTACTTGAAATCAAGGCATGTTCCCTGAGGTATTTCAATTTGAAATGATTGTTCACTTGATGAGAGAGAGTTTGAAAGAAATCCCTGACAATCCTTCAGCCTACATCTGAAATTTCCACTTACAAGGAAAAAGTTTGATACATGAATACACTGAGTTATACTATTCCAAAATTTATTTCTCAAACTTTCAGCTGCTTACTTAGAATTATTAGAAAGATTTTAAAATAGAAATTTATTTGGGCACTTGGCGGAAAAAACAACGTTGTATTATTCTACTGCCAAAGACAACGTGACCGTAGTTTCAGCATTTCAGTTCACAAGAGTAGTCTACAGGGGGCTAAATGAAGTGATGCACAGAGAGTGAGGGGCTCAACCTTTGCCATTAATTCATGAAATGTTGGAGATATTCTCATAGGTTGTTTGGTTTTCTACCAATGACAGAGCATTTTAATACTGGCAGGTTGAAGCATATCTCGGTGAATTGTCTAGAATTGCTTTCAATATACCCATGACATCCCTAAGAAACACATTAATTTCAGTCCTCCATAAAGTACTCGAGGCAAAAAGATTATTGCTGGCTATCTTGAAGATGGTGGTCAGCCTCTCTCTCTATAAAGACGGGATTGACTGCATTTTTCAGGAATGTATGGAAAAGCGAGAATATTCCATGAATGTTTGATGAAGAGAGGAGATTATTGTGTCTGACTGTAAAAGCGGTGTGTGTAGTGTGCATGTGACAATCATCAGCGCATTAGTCAGTTACAAACTGAGTCTGAAATAGTGACTGCAGTGAGCAGTTGGAGACCACTCGAGTCAAACAAACAAACATTGGTGGTGAAAAGCAGACGACATTTTGTGTGATGAGTAGTTCCTCTTTCCAAATCAATTCGTTGTTAATGGTGTACAGTTGATAATTTTTTAGAAAGACAGGTTAGATTATTGATTCGGTCAACTGTTGCAATAATTTGGGTATACGTCTCTTGATAGTATAAAAATAATATAGTTCCACGTAGTAAACATTGGATTTAACAAGTTACGTGAAATTTCTGCTAAAATGATATTTATACTTATAAGTAGTGTAAAATATTAAAGAAAAATATTGGATTCTTTGTCTATTGCTTCCATAAGGCTTTCGTAGCACAGCTATGAAATAACTTATTATTATTTTTTTCTTATTCCATATGGATGTTGGCTGAACGTTATGGGAAATATACATTTCAGCTATACATTACTATTATAAAGGATAACATATTTGATTTCCGTAGAACAAAGAGGTTTTATGTGCATAACCGTTAGGAGACTTAGCGAAGCAAATTCTCATGTGCTTTTCTGTCTCACACATCGTTTCAGAATAGCGTAACATTCAAATGGCACTTCAGTAATAAGCATTTCCGTTTGATAAACCACGGCTGACCTCATAAGTTTAGCTGTATACATATTGGTTAAATATCACAATTTCATTATTTTCAACTAAAATTAATCAGACTGTAGGCATAGACAATATTATTTGATGAACATATATAAACTAGGCTTTAAGATACCCACTTTCATAGAAGTTTGGGTAAAACATCTTCAGCGCAATATTTAGCATAAAGTGAACTGATTTAAATTTTTTCACGAGTGATAGATAGAATTGCGTCTCCCGGTAACCATCTTTACATATGTATTGACCATTTTCTATTGACTTGGATTTTAAACTTCTGTTCACCTGATTCACTTTTTATTAGTTGGTATATTTGGTCTATATTAACATATTTGTAAATGGCATATTCGTTTGAGTACCAGGCTTCTAGGAATTCCCTGGAACTTTTGATGTTTCCTCTGTCTAAGATTTTGACATTATCGCAATCAAGCTGATGTCCATAATTATCTATATGCATTAATATGAAAGAACATATATCTTGCCTTATCACAGCTGATTTGTATTCCCGGATTCTCATTCGAAGGGGAAGCCCACTTTGGCCGATTTAATGTCTGTTTCAGTTCATAAAATTAATTATGTGAATGGTATTAATTTTGTCTCCTTTTTCTTTTGGATCTTTTGGTTTGCACTCATCAGTAATCAAAGAATTCCATTTCATTGCAATCGAAGAAGCGCCTCGAAATTCCACCAAGACAATTAAAAGAGTTCACTTCAGACTATGAAGCGTGAATGAAATGATAATCAATTCCAAGATTCAATTTTGTGTCGAGGCAATAAACCTGAATTATCCAGCGTAAACCAGCAAGTAGACGACTGAAAACACTCATCTTCTTCATCAATGGCTAATCTGAACAGCAGTTTCCCACATGAATCCATTCAATAATGTCGCCTATTCATGCTGTGCGGATGATTTATACAGTTCTGACTTCCATGCCTACATGTGTGTCAATCAGCGAAGTCACACAGCCTACAGCTTGCAGTCTCAACGATGGTGTTGCCAGTCATCATAACCTCAAATGCAGTATTCTCAAGAATTATTATCATTTGATGATATTCTTGGAGATGAGATTGCAGGAAAAGCTATGTAGTCAAATCTTCGCCTTGTACGTGCACATGACATCTGGAAAACATGAAGAAAAATTATATGAAGTCGGTGATAAGGAATGGAGACAATGACTCCGTCATCTGTGATGAGAACAATGGTACTCTTGCCATAGTTGTAGTTTTCTCCAGTAACCATCAATAAGTCAAGTCTACTCTAATTGTGATGTGAATCCAGAGTTCTATTTTGTAAATTGTTTCCTGTAAAGGTGAAAGATGAAATTATCTCCTTAGAAACCGTTTCTAACTGAATAAATATCTTGGAACTTGAGCGAGTCACATCAAGCGGAAGGATTAATTTGTCCCACACGTGATTTCCAAGGATCACTTAGATTCTCGTGTGATATTCCATTGGTGGTGAAACGATGTGGCTTCCCTAAATACTCCTTTGACAAAGAGATTCTCTTATGACTATGACGAGAAATACTAATTCAAAACAATTACGAAAGGATTATGACTGTCACAAAGCTAATCAGTTTTATGAATTTCGACTTCGAAGGCCAGAGATCCAAGAGATAATTCTAGGTGATGCGGATAGGCCTTGTTGACGAGTGCCAACTAGCACAAGACGTGTGTATACGGCTACCTGCCGATTGCTTTCAATCACTTCACACGAAGTGAAGGCAGTTCAGCCTCAAAAGATAGTGATGCTTTCCTGTCGAATATGGTGTCAATATTTTCATCCAGCAGAGATAGCACGTGAGAGATTTTCAAATGTAAATATACCATTTATGAATCCGAATCAAATCTATATTATTGTGAAGGATCATTGTGCATAAGTGAATAATAAAAAGAGAAGCGTAGTTCAATATGAACTGCATTTAAAAGAAATTCGTGATTGGAATAGGACACACTGCAGATAACTGAAACATTAGAACACCACATCAAGTGACCTGATTAATATCAGAGGAGAGATCGACACTAAATTTTCTGAGAAAGACAAGCCAGATTATTATTTTAGTCACCTGTTGCAAAAAATTGGGTCTAAAGTCTTTTAATAGTATAAAAATAATGTAGTTCCACATAGTAAACATTGGACTTAACAACTTACATGAAACATTTGCTAAAATGATATTTATACTTATAAGTAGTGTAAAACATTAGACTAAAATAACGGATTCTTCCACTAATGTTTCCGTAGATATTTATCCCTGTAAGTAGAGTATTCATCTGAATAGTTCTACAGAAATTTGATGAACTCATTAAATCCTGCTTTATTAACCTTTGTTGCTCGTTTTAAAAAATGACTTACAGTTAACCAAAATATGTTTTCAAACACAAAAATTTACAACAATTCAATGAACTACAAGAGACCTAATCAACACAAAATGAGAAATGGTATGTTAAGCACAACTTTAGTGCTTGTGTGTGCAATATTAGACGTAACAGTCATCGAACCAACATTTTGTCTGGTTTTGATTACAGACAAGTGCTTCTATCCCCTTCTGGAAATGGTAATACATCCTTGGTCAGCGGAAGTTGCTGACTAACAGACAATGTGGAAATCTAACAAAGGCTTTACTTATAATAAAAAAAGGGACGAAGACTAGTCATCTTCTAGCTCATCTATTGGTGGATTCATCGTAAAATGGCGCGGCTGATTCTGCGCAGGTTTTGCTTAAGTCCAGAAAATGACATACGTAATTTTCAAAACACTGTCCGTAGCCTCTGTTTGAAACAAATGTTTGTTTAGCTCATCTGTACGAGCTTTGAGAGAATTCACCTCCTTTTTGGCGCGTTCTTAAAATTACCACTTCGGATACTGATGATTATTTATGCAATCTCTGAGAAAACCGATCTGTGCATTGATTTCAGCAAGCTTTACAGAAAAGTGCAGAAATCCAGTGAGTTCCTCCACTGTAAAAGCGTCCTTGCTAATTTTAAATTTACGATAAAAAAATACCCATCGAGACATGGAAATAAGAAAACACCATTCAGCGAAGAGTCTCATTTCGATGAATTCCCTCCCAAAAAACAAACCAATAGAGGGGATAAGAAGGGATGGAAAATTACAGTGGAAATGTAGTAATCGTTAGTGCACTGTCACCACTACAAATTCACTTAGCTTATCCATTTCACTCACCATGATTACAGCGACGAGATCACATATGACTACCAAACAAATGGAATATGCTTAGTGTAAATTCTACAGGTAATGGAATATGGCTCACATGATTTGAATATAACTGAGTTTGATTACAGTTTCCCATATGACCACAATATTTTACCAATTTTCGTGATCTGCCATTCATCGAATTCCAATTTCACATTACTTCTCGCTTAAGGAATCTGTATTCACGGACCGGTTGCCTCATTATAGTCAGACAGGCATGTTTTCTTAAGTATCATAATGATATTCACTTCTGTAGTGATATATGCAACACACAGAAATTCATGCTCATATCCTGAAATGTATATGAGATTGTTTCGTCATATTCGTTTGTCGTAGCCATATTTTGTTCAGATTTTCATAATTAATTCTTGAAAGTGATTGGAAAACTTCGGAGCAAGATTTTCTAATCGATGCTGTCGATTGTAGTAGCCTACTTGAAATCAAGGCATGTTCCCTGAGGTATTTCAATTTGAAATGATTGTTCACTTGATGAGAGAGAGTTTGAAAGAAATCCCTGACAATCCTTCAGCCTACATCTGAAATTTCCACTTACAAGGAAAAAGTTTGATACATGAATACACTGAGTTATACTATTCCAAAATTTATTTCTCAAACTTTCAGCTGCTTACTTAGAATTATTAGAAAGATTTTAAAATAGAAATTTATTTGGGCACTTGGCGGAAAAAACAACGTTGTATTATTCTACTGCCAAAGACAACGTGACCGTAGTTTCAGCATTTCAGTTCACAAGAGTAGTCTACAGGGGGCTAAATGAAGTGATGCACAGAGAGTGAGGGGCTCAACCTTTGCCATTAATTCATGAAATGTTGGAGATATTCTCATAGGTTGTTTGGTTTTCTACCAATGACAGAGCATTTTAATACTGGCAGGTTGAAGCATATCTCGGTGAATTGTCTAGAATTGCTTTCAATATACCCATGACATCCCTAAGAAACACATTAATTTCAGTCCTCCATAAGGTACTCGAGGCAAAAAGATTATTGCCGGCTATCTTGAAGATGGTGGTCAGCCCCTCTCTCTATAAAGACGGGATTGACTGCATTTTTCAGGAATGTATGGAAAAGCGAGAATATTCCATGAATGTCTGATGAAGAGAGGAGATTATTGTGTCTGACTGTAAAAGCGGTGTGTGTAGTGTGCATGTGACAATCATCAGCGCATTAGTCAGTTACAAGCTGCGTCTAAAATAGTGACTGCAGTGAGCAGTTGGAGACAACTAAAGTCAAGCAAACAAACATTGGTGGTGACAAGCAGACAACATTTTGTGATAAGTAGTTTCTCTTTCCAAATCCATTCGACAATGATCACTGGTGCCTGATCGATGATTTCAGTGTTACACCAGATAGTATTATGTACATGATGATGCAGTTTGTGAACATATCACAGAATGATTTCAGAAGTTGCATTGATTACCAGGATTGTGTATGGTTTAATAGGGTTTCTCCAGTGTTCTCTAATTCTCAAAATCAGTGTTCACACGAACGTTACCTTCATCAATTCGTACAATCGACGTCGTACAATAACTCATCTCGAGTAATTTTGATCAGGCTAGCGTACATAAAGTGAGATTTTGTAAACAGACGTTTCATATCACTCTGAATGTGAGATTAGCACGAAAAGGAAAAATGTCAGTAAAGATTCGCATAATTTTGTCTTTCAATCATTGAGGAGCATAAATTCCTAATTGTTACAAATTATGGTTATGATTATGATCACCAGCGTGTATCAACTGCTAACAGAAACTATCTGTCCAATGTTTACTCCTGACTGTTTATCCGTCCTTCTGCAAGGCGTTCAAATAATTTGATTACTTGATGAAATCGCCTATGAATTCTTTTCATTTCTCAACTCTTCAATCTGACCATTACACAACCACATATCTTTTCTTGTAAGATTTTGTGGTGTGATTCTACCTACTGTTCAGTGATCATTAACTTCAAGGTTTTCTGCGGATTACAACATGCATCCACCGCTCAAAATGCCAGAGTTCTTGACGGTGATGTTTCATGTCCGATTTTGTAGCGCGTCTAGACTTAAAATGCTAGTATTGGAAGTTGGCGAAATTGTTTGTTGACGCTGTGGGGAGTGTTTCGATGGTTCTCATTTGTGTTTGTTTTCACAAAGTAAGGAATATTCGACTCACGAGTTGATAAATTTGAGGCTGTTAAACGAGACTGGTTCTCAGGAAGGCTCCGTGTGCTTTTGGAAACGTGTGGGCCGTGGTTACTTCCCGGCTGCCCACACCACGCAAGTTGATTGATTCTTCGGTTACCTGAAATAGAAAGAGGCTTAGTGTCGCGTGACCACACGGCCTGTATGAACTGGTCTCTTGGTTTTGTTCCGTATAAGTAGACTGATCACCGGTCATGGGTCACCGTAGAATAAGTCAGAATGTACAATTGTTGGCGTCGAACTTTTCTAAACCCTTCCCTCCAGAGTGGATAGACAGCATAGCTAACACCTTTCTGCTGTTACATCCCTGTTCTCCAGCAGTACGAATTCGCCCACAAACCGCCAGCATAGTGTTAAATGGAAAAATCATTACACTATGCCGTTAACAAACAATTCCTAGAACTGCCTGATTTCCTAATGGATACCCGAAAGAATCGACTAACATTGAGAGGAATATCCGGGTATGTGGGTGGTCACATTTCACTTAGCCTAGTTCAGTTTCCACCAGTATCGTCTGAGACGTTGCGGTTAATATTGGCAGAATTTCCTCCTCTAATGGCAACCAACCCTCAAACTTCCAAGGTCAGTCCAAAGGTTACACATACCATAAATACGAATGCTCCCTGTTCTTGCTAGGCCAAGGAGGTAAGCTCGAGATAAGCTGAAGATTGAGAAAGCCGAATTCGACAACATGCCCTGTTTCGGGATTACCCAACTCTCAAGTAGTCGGTGACAGTCGTCGTTGCATATAGTGCCTGAGAAGAATGAAACTGACTGGAATTGTGATGATTAAAGAATACTTAATAAAAAACTGTTCTGGACAGATACACAGTGCCCATATTCAGAACTTTGTTAGTAGTCTCTGCGACGGTACAATATATTCTAAAACAGACTTAGTTCGGCTCTACCACAACATTCCAGCGCCTTAGAAAGATACACCTAAAACAGCCCTTACCACTCCATTCAGATATTCTGAGTTTGTGTCGATGCCGTTTGGTCTTCAGAAAGCTGAACAAGCTATTCAAAGATTATTGGATGACTTGATGTGCGACCTACTGTATATGAGTATATGACAGTGATAATAGTGAATTATTATCAAAGTAAAACTAAAAGTAAGATTAAAAATTACAAAACAGAAAAGAAAACATCAAACTTTTTTAAACAGGGAACGATTAGTGAGAAGATTAAGACCAAGGTAGAATAAGAGACTGAACAAACGTTTTCTGTATACAGAGTTCAGGGTTGTTTTGACGAATTGCCAGCGCCTCTGCCATACACAAAAGCCGAAAACTGACGCCCTTTGTACCATTTGGCTTCACTTTGTATATGATCTTAAAAGGCGACTCCGGTGGATCTACGTGACCTAAGTTCACCGAATGCTCGAGAATTGAGCCAGTAATTATCTTACACTGTCCCTTTGCTAACCTTGCTGGATAATGTTCAGAGATGCGTTTGGAAAGCGTGCGCTTTGTGCAGCCAATATAACTAGCTCCACACGAGCAGGTGAATTTATAAACACACATTGAGGTGGCCCAAAGCGACAGTTTATCCTTCACACATCTGTTGATCATTTGTTGGCTGTAGAAATTCATACGTAGCTCAGCCATAAAGAAGGCTTTCCTCAGTGATCTGCATAAGCGATTCTTTAGGATATCAGCTGTGGTATCACTTTTAAATTCAACACTCATAAATAGCAGTTTCTTTGGCACCGTCTGGATTCTTTCAGGCTTTTCCCTTAACTTCATGTTTTTCTCGATAATTCTTGAAGGATATCCATTGTCTATGAGGACTTGTCTGAGTCGCCCCAGTTCCCCATCCATTGTATCACTTGAATATATCCTCCTTATTCTTGAGGTTAAGGAATGGATCAGATTTCTCTTTCTTCTCAAAGGGACCCAGCTATGGAAATTTGTGTACTGACCATTCCATGTTGGTTTCCTGTAGATCGATCTTTGAAGAGAACAATCAGATCTCCTATTTGGAAAAATACCCAAAAAATGGAATTCCGAGTTATTCTCCGATTCTGACGTGAACTTGATGACGTGATGGCAGCTGTTGAACTCTTCAGTTATCAATTAGATGTCGGTATTGTCTTCACATATGATGAAAGTATCATCCATGTATCTTTGGTACACATGGAAACTGTCTATAGTAGGCCGTAAGAAACCATTCTCCAAACTAGCCAAGAAGTAGTCTGCGAGTGAAGGACCGAATGGTGACCCCATTGCCACTCCATCTCTTTGTCTATAAATTGTGTTGTTGAACTTGTACTGAACTCAATAGCAATTTTAACCTTATCAAATTTCTATCTTTGTTCCGTTGAGTACCACGTTATGTACAACTTTTGATTTTCACTTCTAAAGCCACTTCTGAGTAATTATATCAATTATGTCACCCCCTATTACTCAATAATATACCACTATATATTTTTGTAAGTATAAATACGACTGTACAGCCTCTGAAGATGATTTCGTCGATAAAGAAAATTTTCTTCACTGAAAGTGATATACGAAAACTGGAAGAAAATGGTATGACAATCCGTCAGAGTGCATTTCTATTACAGGAACAATAGAATTATTTGGGTAGATCATAGACACTACTGGGATCTCACCATTGCCCAAAGAGACCAAATATACCAACCAACCACCGACAGAGGAGCTCAATTCAAATCAGAGCTTTTCAACAACTTGTCGACATTTTAGAGGTCACAAAGAATCCACTGCACAGCATATTATCCTCAAGCCAATGAGTTGATAGAACGCTTTCATAGACAACTGGAGGCCTCGTTAACATCACACTCTTGTAGTGGACTAAGCGGCTAAATTCGTTTATACGCGAAATAAAAAAGGACAAAACAAATACAAACATTGATGTCTGTAGAATAGTATTCAGTCCTCAAAAATTATTATACACATAAAATACAGCTATCTGAAAAGTTATAATTGTCTCAAAACACTCAAATATAGACGCACAGAATGGTGGAGATGAAATAGTCCTCTTCTTGAGCATACAGATGCTCACTACACGTAAGTGCTGCCGACGGCTGGAGGGCACTTGCAGAGAGAAACGTAGATCGGAGCATAGGATCCTAATGTGGATATACGTATCAGGTACGAGGCAGAGTCGGTTGATAGATGTGGACAGCGAGTAGCTGAAGAGGGAAGAAGTGTCGACCGTATTGCGCGCGGAACCAGGTAGTCCCTTTGTTCAATCTCACGTAACAACCGCGATTTTCTGTGCATTCATTATTTTTACTATTTTACGGTGAACGTATAATATGATATTTTCGGCCACCACACTCTGATCATACTCACCGGACGGAATTTCTCCCACTGGTAATACTTCGTATCGGACATCAAATAAAATCGATACCCAATGCTCAGCAGCAGAAATGATATTCGTAACTAAGTTGAGAAATCCTGGGGAGTTTATTAGTCCCAGTAGGGAAAAGGACAAACTTCACTAGGCTACATATGTTGATAGACTCCGACTACAAATGGAGCAATTTCACCACGAGGACAGTCAAGAACGCTATATACATACTTACGTACTTGGGTTCCTGCTCACATGTACGGGTAATATGTGATAAATCACAACCGTACGAAGGAACTTTCGAAGGGACTACAAGACATTCAAAACACTTCGAGATTCAGTGAGCCAATACCACAGATAATGTTGGTACCGACAGATTATAACCTGCCTGTGAAGAAAACTACCCTCCTTACGTAGTCATTGGAAGGCTCCCACAGACGATAATCAATAACTCATGTGCTACTGTGTAAACTGTGAAGACTGATGAGCGGGTTAAATGGGCTGAGCCTTGGACTCAAAGAAAACATCTAGAAAAGTTATGGAATAAGTGATCAACAAGTTAAACACGTAAACAATAAGCTTTTAATCGATTGCTTGATTCGATGAAGAAAAATAAGAATACACCTAATTTACTTATTTTTTTGGTTATTTTTGGCCCAGTAATATCACATCACATCAAGTTGCTATTTTTGAGACAATTAAACGACACTGCTCTAGAAATAATGTGACACTGCACCAGATAGTTATGGGTAGACAGCAAATTGCACCACCGATGGTGATTCTGTCCTCCTAATAACCAGTCTGAAATGGGGTGAAATTTGCTTAAAGCAGTGAAACAGATTAGAAGAGAATAATGAAACCCCAGGGACGAAGGAAATGAAATCATCTATATGGAGCTTATCCATATAACTAAATTTATCTTGCTTAGCTTGTTTTTCTGGACACACATGAAAGATTATTGATTTGGCCAACTCTTGCAAAAATTTGGGTATAAGTCTCTTGATAGTATAAAAATAATATAGTTCCACGTAGTAAGCATTGGATTTAACAAGTTACGTAAAACTTCTGCTAAAATTATGTTTATACTTATAAGTAGTGTAAAATATTAAACAAAAATAACGCATTCTCCGTCTATTACTTCCATAAGCCTTTCGTAGCACAGCCATGAAAAAAAACCTATGATTATTATATTTTTCTTATTCCACATGGAATTGCCAATATCAGGTTTGATTGCAGAAGCAGTGATGCAAAGTCCCGAAAACATAATTCTACCAAAGTTCAAACCCAAAGCAACCTGATGTTTTTGAGATTCAAATTCAGCTGATGTCATAGGCTTAGCCAAACTTAAATGTGAAGTCGCCAAGCATGGACGAATACACTCAGTAGTAAACCGTAGATACATCCCCAAAATGAAGATTAATCGAAACGACATTCCTAGAGTAGTTGTTTGTAGAGAGAGTGTGATGTAAGGCGTATACAGCACTATTATCACTCACAGGCGTTGATGAATAAGGAAGACATAAGGACGAAACAAACAGCCAAGTAAAAACTATATCTTCCTTGTGATTCAGCTGAATCCTCTACATTCAGGGATATATATATGCGTATACTATAGGTAATATATTGGGAGATATAAGATTGACATGTCAATAAACTACATTGAATTAATTATGCAAAACGATACGCGTGAATGTTCAAATAATCTCTCATACTCCCTTACCCTTATCTATTTTAACATCACCTAAAATACGTTCACACGTGTCATTTTGCCTGATTAACTTCATGCAGTTTATTTACTCATCAATCCTTTATCTCCCAATGTATTTCTGACAATATATATATCCATATATGTAGAGTGTTCCTCTGAAGACTTCTACCGAAATTTGATGAACTCATTAAATCCTGCTTTATTAATCTTTGTTGCTTGTTTTTAAAAATGACTCGCAGTTACCCAAAATGTGCATTCAAACAAAAAATGTACAACAGTTCAACGAACAACAAAAGTCTAATCAACATTAAATGAGAAATGGTATGTTAAGCACAACTTTAGTGCTCGTGTGTGCAATATTAGACGTAACAGTCATCGAACCGACATTTTGTCTAGTTTCGTTCACAGAAAAGTGCTTTCATCCCCTTCTCGAAATGGTAACATATCCTTGGTCAGCGGAAGTTGCTGACTGACAGACTGTGGAAATCTGCAGATGGCTTTTGTTATAATAAAATAAGGCCTTATTATAAGTTATCCTCGAGCTCTTCTATAGGTGGATTCATCGTAAAATAGTGTGGATGATTTTGCACAGGTTTTGTTATAGTCTAGAAAATGACATACCTAATTTTCAAAACACTGTCCGTAGCCTCTGTTTGAAACAAATGTTTGTTTAGCTCATCTGTACGAGCTTTGAGAGAATTCACCTCCTTTTTGGCGCGTTCTTAAAATTACCACTTCGGATACTGATCATTATTTATGCAATCTCTGAGAAAACCGATCTGTGCATTGATTTCAGCAAGCTTTACAGAAAAGTGCAGAAATCCAGTGAGTTCCTCCACTGTAAAAGCGTCCTTGCTAATTTTAAATTTACGATAAAAAAATACCCATCGAGACATGGAAATAAGAAAACACCATTCAGCGAAGAGTCTCATTTCGATGAATTCCCTCCCAAAAAACAAACCAATAGAGGGGATAAGAAGGGATGGAAAATTACAGTGGAAATGTAGTAATCGTTAGTGCACTGTCACCACTACAAATTCACTTAGCTTATCCATTTCACTCACCATGATTACAGCGACAAGGTCACATATGACTACCAAACAAATGGGATATGCTTAGTGTAAATTCTACAGGTGATGGAATATGGCTCACATGATTTAAAGATAACTGAGTTGGATTACAGTTCTCTATATGACCATAATATTTCACCAATTTTCGTGATCTGCCATTCATCGAATTCCGATTTCACATTACTTCTCGCTTAAGGAGTCTGTATTCACGGACCGGTTGCCTCATGACAGGCAGACAGGCATATTTCCTTGAGTATCATAATATTCACTTCTGTAATGATATATGCCACAGACATAAATTCATGCTCATATCCTGAAAGGCATATAAGCTTATTTTGTCATATTCGTTTGTCGTAGCCATATTTTGTTCAGATATTCATAATTTATTCATGAAAGTGATTTCAAAACATTGAAGCAAGATTTTTTAATCAACGATGTCGATTTAAATCATGAGGGCCATATTCCATCGCCTGTAGAATTTACACTGAGCATATCCCATTTGTTTGGTAGTCATATGTGACCTTGTCGCTCCGATGTTTTCGGATCCCTTTCATCCATAAATTGTGAATATCTGAACAAAATATGGCTACGACAAACGTGAGCATGTCTGCTGTGGTCTGTGAGTCCACTGACATTGTTTCTGTGAAATTCCATCTGGTCCTGTTGCTTTCATTGTTTTTCAGAAATTTTATCGATTTCAACATTCATGCTTTTATCGGATGATTGGTGTTCACTGGTACGTGTGTGTTTTCTGGAAGTATTAGTGGACAAGTTTTAATTACTAAGCGATTCGATTTCTTTTAATTGAACCACCCAGTGTTTCTATTGTTTAATCGCACTGCCAACTGAGCTGTTTCACCATCTTTCAGTTACTTCACCAGTGTCGATCTCTCCTCTGATATCAACCAGGTCACTTTATGTGGTGTTACACGGTTTCACTTATCTTCAGTGTGTCCAATTCCAGTTGCGAGTTTCTTGTAAATGCAGTGCAAATTGAACCCCGCTTCTCCTTTTATTATTCACTTATGCACAATCTTGCTTCATAATAATATAGAATTGATTAAGATTCGTAACTAGTATATTTAAATTTGAAAAATTCTCACGTGCTTTCTCTGCTGGATGGAAATATTGACAAATTAATCGACAGGAAGGCATCAGCCTTTCTTGGGGCTGAAGTGTTGTCACTTCGTGTGAAGTGATTGAAAGCAATCGGCAGGTAGCCGTATACACACGTCTTGTGCTAGTTGGCACTCGTCAACAAGGCATATCTGCATAACCTCGAATTTTCTGTTGGATCTCTACCCTGTGAGTTCAAATATCATAAAACTGATTAGCTTTGTGACAGTCGTGATTCTTTCGTAATTGTTTTGAATTAGTATTTCTCGCCACAGTCTTAAGAGAATATCTGTGTAAAAGGAGTGTTTAGGGAAGCCACGTCGTTTCACCACCAATGGTATCTCACGCGAGAATCTATGTGATCCTTGGAAATCATGTGTGGAAAGAATGAATCCTTCTGCTTGGTGTGACTCACTCAACTTCCAAAATATTTATTCAGTTAGAAGCGGCTTCCAAGGAGGCAATTTCATCTTCCAGCTTTACAGGAAACAATTCGCAAAATAGAACTCTGGATTCACATCACAATTAGAGTAGACTTGACTTATTGATGGTTACTGGAGAAAACTACAACTATGGCAAGAGTACCATTGTTCTCATCACAGATGACGGAGTCATTGTCTCCATTCCTTATCACCTACTTCATATCATTTTTTCTTCAGGTTTTCCAGATATCGTGTGCACGTACAAGGCGAAGATATGACTACATAGCCTTTCCTTCAATCTCATCACCGAGAATATCATCAAATGATAATAATTATGATGACTGACAACACCATCGTTGAGACTGCAAGCTGTAGTCCATATAGCTTCGAGGGTTGACGCACCTGTAAGCATTGAATTCAGAGCTGTTTGAATCATCCGCACAGCTCCTCAAATGAAAATAAAAATTAAGTTTGATGGGACAACCTTGGACCCGGTGTTGCTTTCTGACGAAATCCAACTCCGTGTAGCTGTATGACTAGGGCCAATGACACCCAGATGACGAGGTTTATGGTCTGCCAGTTAAGATGTGAGACCCAACTGGTAAGCAGGTCAATAATCCACTGCAGTCACCAAGCGAAATGTCCAACTGTCAGTTGAATGAGAGATTTGTAATAATCCAAGCTTTGCAGTGCACTTCACAGACTCTCACCTACACTTAAAATCATACTACCTCGATTCTGGGGAATAATCAGTATGGTGGCCCATAATATCACTTTCAAAATACATCATTAGACTGGGACATTCCTCATAACTACACTTTTATTATTTTGATTTATTTCACAATACACAAACACCATTATTCGGTATTCTTTATATTCTTGGCTTGAAAGGCAAGTTTCTTTATCAATAAAATGATGGACATGAAATTCACAGTTGAAAATGAATCCGTCAGCTGCAAATGACATGGTGTGAGGTCTAAACCATTAACCACGAATTGATTTGGAAAGAGAAACTGCTCATCACAAAATATTGTCTGCTTGTCACCACCAATGTTTGTTTGTTTGACTTTAGTTGTCTCCAACTGCTCACTGCAGTCACTATTTTAGACGCAGCTTGTAACTGACTAATGCGCTGATGATTGTCACATGCACACTACACACACCGCTTTTACAGTCAGACACAATAATCTCCTCTCTTCATCAAACATTCATGGAATATTCTCGCTTTTCCATACATTCCTGAAAAATGCAGTCAATCCCGTCTTTATAGAGAGAGGGGCTGACCACCATCTTCAAGATAGCCGGCAATAATCTTTTTGCCTCGAGTACCTTATGGAGGACTGAAATTAATGTGTTTCTTAGGGATGTCATGGGTATATTGAAAGCAATTCTAGACAATTCACCGAGATATGCTTCAACCTGCCAGTATTAAAATGCTCTGTCATTGGTAGAAAACCAAACAACCTATGAGAATATCTCCAACATTTCATGAATTAATGGCAAAGGTTGAGCCCCTCACTCTCTGTGCATCACTTCATTTAGCCCCCTGTAGACTACTCTTGTGAACTGAAATGCTGAAACTACGGTCACGTTGTCTTTGGCAGTAGAATAATACAACGTTGTTTTTTCCGCCAAGTGCCCAAATAAATTTCTATTTTAAAATCTTTCTAATAATTCTAAGTAAGCAGCTGAAAGTTTGAGAAATAAATTTTGGAATAGTATAACTCAGTGTATTCATGTATCAAACTTTTTCCTTGTAAGTGGAAATTTCAGATGTAGGCTGAAGGATTGTCAGGGATTTCTTTCAAACTCTCTCTCATCAAGTGAACGGTCGGTCGGTCGGTCGGTTTTCGACATAGAACTATGCACATATGTGCGGCAGTTCAAGTCGCCACAATCTATGTAGCACGCAAAGCAAGAGAAGAAAGTAGAAGAAATGCATAATATAGACAGTAAACAGAGGTGTGAGACAAAGGAATAGTAATAACGAAGAACAAAACAGTTTAATTGTAAATCATAAGTCACAAGGAGTGGATGCATCTGCGCCAGCCATTGAGAACGATTTTGAGCCATGTCACCAATTGTTTCCAACCATTGGTTTTTACCATCCCGAGGGCCCCAACCAGGAAGTCTACATCTTCCTACGTGGCTTAGATTAACTGTTGTGGATTTCATTGATTGGTGCCATGTTTTGGTTTGACCGCCGCTAGCTCTTTTCCAGCCTGACCCTATATCAGCTAACATTGCCCGTCGAGGAAGGCGATGACTAGGCATACGTAGCACATGTCCTAACCATCTCAGTCGAAGTAATTTCACAGTCTCGTCGATTGATTTCCCCGCCTTACCTAGCACTCGACGCCTAACCTCAATATTGCTCACCTTATTATACCACTTCACGCGGGAGATAGAACGCAGACACCTATGATCGAAGACAGATAATCTTTTCATGTCTTCTGCTCTCAATGGCCAGGTCTCAAAGCCATAAAGGAGGACGAAGCGGACTGTTGAGCAGTACACACGCCCTTTGGTCGATAGTCGGATATCACGTCTACGCCAGAGACGGCGAAAACTGGCGAATGCGAACCTAGCCCTCTGTATTCGTGCTGAAATTTCGTCGGAGATCAACCCGTTGGGGCTGATGGTACTTCCCAAGTAAGTGAAGCGGTCAACGTGTTCTACCACTTCACATCCTATTTCTAATCTAGGGGTCGATGAAGTCCAATCCTGCAGCATCATCTTACATTTTATAGGGGCGAATCGCATGCCAAACATGCGGAGATTGTTGCTCAGGGTGTTCAGTAGACTCTGCATTTTGTCAGGTCCTCGCCTAGAAGGACTATATCGTCCGCATATTCTAAGTCAACGAGATTCTTCCCTGGTAGCAAGTCAATCCCTGAGTCACTGAAGTGAGTTAGGGTTAAGTCCATTAGTACATCTATGATGAAATTGAATAGGAATGGGGATAATGGGCATCCTTGACGGACGCCACTAGTCGTCACCACTTCAGATGACAACTCGCCATAAGCCCTCACCTGGCTGCATGAGTACGAGTAGAGTGCCTTAATCAGTGCAATGTATTTTCTTGGCATTCCCTTTACAGCCAAGCATCGCCAGAGAACCTCCCGGTCGACAGAATCGAATGCCGCCTTTAGGTCAAGAAATATAATGATTGTCGGACGCCGGTAGGAATGCCTATGTTCTAGAATCTGTCGAAGGGTGAAGATGTGATCAATACACCCTCTACCTGGCCTAAAACCTGCCTGGTTTTCTCGTGTTTGTGTCTCCCGAGCACCACTTAATCTACGCAGTATTATTGAGCCTAGGATTTTAGATACTATATTAGTCAAGCTAATCCCTCTGTGATTATCACAAGACGACTTGTCCCCCTTCTTGTATATCGGGATGATCAGTGACTTACACCAACCCGATGGGACTTCCTCTGATTCCCAGACGCTGCCTAGAACCTCCGTTAACGCAGACAGTAAACTGACGCCTCCGTACTTAAATATCTCTGGAGTCAATAAATCAGGTCCCGCTGCTTTGCCTAGCTTCAGATTGGTGACAGCTTTAGTAACCTCGGTTAAGGACGGAGGACCTGTGTCTATCTCCCATTCAGGGAGGTGTTGGATGTCCGGTAGGTTAAGTGTGGCTGTGGGCCAATTAAACTGCTCCTCATAGTGTTCTTTCCAGCGCTCCAGACGTCTATCCTGGGAGCTAATTATGGTGCCATTTTTCTCGGAGATTGTTTCGCTTATCATTTGTTTTTTACCACCTGTTTCCCTGATAAGCCTGAATAGTTGTCTGGTGTTGCCTATCGCCGATGCTTTTTCCATCTCTTTCGCCTTTGTCAACCACCACTGTTCACGGTCCTTGCGGAGACTTTTCGTAAGTTTCCTCTTGTGCAGCTTTCGCTCCTCATTGAATTCGGAGCTCGCCGGGATAAGTCTTCTAGCATCTATCAGTTCGGATGAGGCAGTCGAAATCCAGTGGTTTTTACTCACCTTTGGATTTACCTTATTCACAGCTTTTACAGCTGTATCTATGGCTGACTGAATATTCTTCCAGGCTTCTTCAGGGTGAGCGCAGCTGTCAAACTCAGATATGTGTTTAGCTAGTTCTTCCTCAAATAGGGACTTAGTTCCCTGGTCGAGCTGGGGACGTGATGGGTTTACCGCTCGCTGTTTCCTACGTCCGTTCAGTCGTAAGCACACACGAGCGCGGACCAGTGCGTGATCAGTATCTACACACGTGTTCCAGAAGGAGCGACAATCTCCTACGGACCCACGCCAACGATAGCTTATTACTATGTGGTCTATTTGTGTCCAGCGTTGATTTGATGATGGGGGTCGCCAGGTCAAACAGTGTCTCTCCTTGTGTTTGAAGTTAGTGCTTACAAGATACAAATGATTATCTGAACAGAACTGTAGGAGACGGTCACCGTTGTCGGTTCGCTGGCACGGAATTCCGTATGTGCCACCGACATTCTTCTCAGATTGACACAATTTCCCTACTTGAGCATTAAAGTCACCAGCTAAAACGACTATATCTGAGCGTCTAGCCTTTCGCAGCAAACTAGACAGCTTTTGGTAGAACTCATCCTTCGTTTCATCCGAACTGCAGTCAGTGGGGGCGTAGGAGGAGATTACGAAAAGGCATCGGCGAGTAGTGCAGTCCTTTCTCCTTTTCACTGATCCATTCAGACGGACAGCACACATTCGGCTATCTACCGGGATCCAGTCAAGTAATGTCTTTTCTGCCCTAGTACTCAAAGCTATCCCAACACCAGCTAATCCTCGTGAGCTAGCCGTCGCATCTCTTGACACCCTCAAGGTGAATTTTGCAGATTCATCCTGTTGGCCAGGTGGGGTTAGGTGAATAACCACACTTGGGTCCTGTATGCGTGTTTCTGAAACACAACATACATCAATGGCTCGGGATGCCAGAGTCTTGGCTAGTGATGCTTGTTGTCCTATTTGGTAAAGTTTCCTAACATTAAATGCTCCTATATAAAATTGGTGGCGTGGTTTTAGGAGACAATCGGTGGTGGCTTTTTGGCTTCCCTCGTTATCAGTGCACACAGAGTGAAGGGGAAGTGAAGAGCCAACAAGTAGAGGAGTTGCATTGGTAGAAGGAAGGCAAGATAATAGAGATGAAGATGAAGACAAAGATGAGCGAGGATTAGAGGGGTTTCGCGTGCACTTCGGATTGTGAGGGCGATTGGTACTTCCCGGCTGCCCACACCGTGGAAGTTGGTTGCGTGATCGCAGAGCCCAGGGGACAACTGCTTGAGGCCGGTCACACACGGCCTGTTTTTGTTTGTTCTTTTTTATTTGGTGTGTCTCAGTAGCGTATTTATCACTTCTGCCCTGTGACACGGCAGCAGAAAGCGCGATCGTTGTTAATCCGGGCCCCGACCGATCCGGCATGATATTTTGTGATTTATTTGAAATCATAGGATTGGATTGGGTAACTGCTTTTAGTCTAACTGCTATCCAAACAACCTTTCTGGCATGGTAGGACCTGCAGGAACATAAGTTCCAGCCAGTAGAGCTTGTTGGGTCATTGCGGTGTTCAAGCCCGACCACCACGTCAAGGTAGCAGCTTTCGGTCGGGCATCAAGTGAACAATCATTTCAAATTGAAATACCTCAGGGAACATGCCTTGATTTCAAGTAGGCTACTCCAATCGACAGCACCGATTAAAAATAATAATACGCGAATACTGGAAGAAAACGGTTTGACAATCAGTCAGACTGCGTTTCTAGAACAGGAACAATAGAATTATTTGGGTAGATCATAGACACTACTGGGATCTCACCATTGCCCAAAGAGACCAAATATACCAACCAACCACCGACAGAGGAGCTCAATTCAAATCAGAGCTTTTCAACAACTTGTCGACGTTTTAGAGGTCACAAAGAATCCACTGCACAGCATATTATCCTCAAGCCAATGAGTTGATAGAACGCTTTCATAGACAACTGGAGGCCTCGTTAACATCACACTCTTGTAGTGGACTAAGCGGCTAAATTCGTTTATACGCGAAATAAAAAAGGACAAAACAAATGCAAACATTGATGTCTGTAGAATAGTATTCAGTCCTCAAAAATTATTATACACATAAAATACAGCTATCTGAAAAGTTATAATTGTCTCAAAACACTCAAATATAGACGCACAGAATGGTGGAGATGAAATAGTCCTCTTCTTGAGCATACAGATGCTCACTACACGTAAGTGCTGCCGACGGCTGGAGGGCACTTGCAGAGAGAAACGTAGATCGGAGCAAAGGATCCTAATGTGGATATACGCATCAGGTACGAGGCAGAGTCGGTTGATAGATGTGGACAGCGAGTAGCTGAAGAGGGAAGAAGTGTCGACCGTATTGCGCGCGGAACCAGGTAGTCCCTTTGTTCAATCTCACGTAACAACCGCGATTTTCTGTGCATTCATTATTTTTACTATTTTACGGTGAACGTATAATATGATATTTTCGGCCACCACACTCTGATCATACTCACCGGACGGAATTCCTCCCACTGCCAATACCACAGATAATGTTGGTACCGACAGATTATAACCTGCCTGTGAAGAAAACTACCCTCCTTACGTAGTCATTGGAAGGCTCCCACAGACGATAATCAATAACTCATGTGCTACTGTGTAAACTGTGAAGACTGATGAGCGGGTTAAATGGGCTGAGCCTTGGACTCAAAGAAAACATCTAGAAAAGTTATGGAATAAGTGATCAACAAGTTAAACACGTAAACAATAAGCTTTTAATCGATTGCTTGATTCGATGAAGAAAAATAAGAATACACCTAATTTACTTATTTTTTTGGTTATTTTTGGCCCAGTAATATCACATCACATCAAGTTGCTATTTTTGAGACAATTAAACGACACTGCTCTAGAAATAATGTGACACTGCACCAGATAGTTATGGGTAGACAGCAAATTGCACCACCGGTGGTGATTCTGTCCTCCTAATAACCAGTCTGAAATGGGGTGAAATTTGCTTAAAGCAGTGAAACAGATTAGAAGAGAATAATGAAACCCCAGGGACGAAGGAAATGAAATCATCTATATGGAGCTTATCCATATAACTAAATTTATCTTGCTTAGCTTGTTTTTCTGGACACACATGAAAGATTATTGATTTGGCCAACTCTTGCAAAAATTTGGGTATAAGTCTCTTGATAGTATAAAAATAATATAGTTCCACGTAGTAAGCATTGGATTTAACAAGTTACGTAAAACTTCTGCTAAAATTATGTTTATACTTATAAGTAGTGTAAAATATTAAACAAAAATAACGCATTCTCCGTCTATTACTTCCATAAGCCTTTCGTAGCACAGCCATGAAAAAAAACCTATGATTATTATATTTTTCTTATTCCACATGGAATTGCCAATATCAGGTTTGATTGCAGAAGCAGTGATGCAAAGTCCCGAAAACATAATTCTACCAAAGTTCAAACCCGAAGCAACCTGATGTTTTTGAGATTCAAATTCAGCTGATGTCATAGGCTTAGCCAAACTTAAATGTGAAGTCGCCAAGCATGGACGAATACACTCAGTAGTAAACCGTAGATACATCCCCAAAATGAAGATTAATCGAAACGACGTTCCTAGAGTAGTTGTTTTAGAGAGAGTGTGATGTAAGGCGTATACAGCACTATTATCACTCACAGGCGTTGATGAATAAGGAAGACATAAGGACGAAACAAACAGCCAAGTAAAAACTATATCTTCCTTGTGATTCAGCTGAATCCTCTACATTCAGGGATATATATATGCGTATACTATAGGTAATATATTGGGAGATATAAGATTGACATGTCAATAAACTACATTGAATTAATTATGCAAAACGATACGCGTGAATGTTCAAATAATCTCTCATACTCCCTTACCCTTATCTATTTTAACATCACCTAAAATACGTTCACACGTGTCATTTTGCCTGATTAACTTCATGCAGTTTATTTACTCATCAATCCTTTATCTCCCAATGTATTTCTGACAATATATATATCCATATATGTAGAGTGTTCCTCTGAAGAGTTCTACCGAAATTTGATGAACTCATTAAATCCTGCTTTATTAATCTTTGTTGCTTGTTTTTAAAAATGACTCGCAGTTACCCAAAATGTGCATTCAAACAAAAAATGTACAACAGTTCAATGAACAACAAAAGTCTAATCAACATTAAATGAGAAATGGTATGTAAAGCACAACTTTAGTGCTCGTGTGTGCAATATTAGACGTAACAATCATCGAATCAACACTCTGTTTGGTTTCTTTCACAGACAAGTGCTTTTATCCCTTTCTGGAGATGGTTACATATCCTAAGTCAGTGAAAGCTGCTGACCAGCAGACTGTGTAGAAATTTACCAAAGGTTTTTGTTATAATAAAATAAGGCTCAATCACTAGTTATCTTCGAGCTCTTCTATAGGTGGATTCATCGTAAAATAGTGCGGCTGATTTTTGCACAGGTTTTGCTAAATTCTAGAAAATGACATTCCTAATTTTCGAAACAGTGTCTGTAGCCCCTGTTTGAAATAAATCTTTGTTTAGCTCATCTGTACGAGCTTTGGGAGAATTCACCTCCTTTTTGGCGCGTTCTTAAAATTACCACTTCGGATACTGATCATTATTTATGCAATCTCTGAGAAAACCGATCTGTGCATTGATTTCAGCAAGCTTTACAGAAAAGTGCAGAAATCCAGTGAGTTCCTCCACTGTAAAAGCGTCCTTGCTAATTTTAAATTTACGATAAAAAAATACCCATCGAGACATGGAAATAAGAAAACACCATTCAGCGAAGAGTCTCATTTCGATGAATTCCCTCCCAAAAAACAAACCAATAGAGGGGATAAGAAGGGATGGAAAATTACAGTGGAAATGTAGTAATCGTTAGTGCACTGTCACCACTACAAATTCACTTAGCTTATCCATTTCACTCACCATGATTACAGCGACAAGGTCACATATGACTACCAAACAAATGGGATATGCTTAGTGTAAATTCTACAGGTGATGGAATATGGCTCACATGATTTAAAGATAACTGAGTTGGATTACAGTTCTCTATATGACCACAATATTTCACCAATTTTCGTGATCTGCCATTCATCGAATTCCGATTTCACATTACTTCTCGCTTAAGGAGTCTGTATTCACGGACCGGTTGCCTCATTACAGGCAGACAGGCATATTTCCTTGAGTATCATAATATTCACTACTGTAATGATATATGCCACAGACATAAATTCATGCTCATATCCTGAAAGGCATATAAGCTTATTTTGTCATATTCGTTTGTCGTAGCCATATTTTGTTCAGATATTCATAATTTATTCATGAAAGTGATTTCAAAACATTGGAGCAAGATTTTCTAATCGATGCTGTCGATTGGAGTAGCCTACTTGAAATCAAGGCATGTTCCCTGAGGTATTTCAATTTGAAATGATTGTTCACTTGATGAGAGAGAGTTTGAAAGAAATCCCTGACAATCCTTGAGCCTACATCTGAAATTTCAACTTACAAGGAATAAGTTTGATACATGAATACACTGAGTTATACTATTCCAAAATTTATTTCTCAAACTTTCAGCTGCTTATTTAGAATTATTAGAAAGATTTTAAAATAGAAATTTATTTGGGCACTTGGCGGAAAAAACAACGTTGTATTATTCTACTGCCAAAGACAACGTGACCGTAGTTTCAGCATTTCAGTTCACAAGAGTAGTCTACAGGGGGCTAAATGAAGTGATGCACAGAGAGTGAGGGGCTCAACCTTTGCCATTAATTCATGAAATGTTGGAGATATTCTCATAGGTTGTTTGGTTTTCTACCAATGACAGAGCATTTTAATACTGGCAGGTTGAAGCATATCTCGGTGAATTGTCTAGAATTGCTTTCAATATACCCATGACATCCCTAAGAAACACATTAATTTCAGTCCTCCATAAGGTACTCGAGGCAAAAAGATTATTGCTGGCTATCTTGAAGATGGTGGTCAGCCCCTCTCTCTATAAAGACGGGATTGACTGCATTTTTCAGGAATGTATGGAAAAGCGAGAATATTCCATGAATGTTTGATGAAGAGAGGAGATTATTGTGTCTGACTGTAAAAGCGGTGTGTGTAGTGTGCATGTGACAATCATCAGCGCATTAGTCAGTTACAAACTGAGTCTAAAATAGTGACTGCAGTGAGCAGTTGGAGACAACTAAAGTCAAACAAACAAACATTGGTGGTGACAAGCAGACAACATTTTGTGATGAGTAGTTTCTCTTTCCAAATCAATTCGTGGTTAATGGTTTAGACCTCACACCATGTCATTTGCAGCTGACGGATTCATTTTCAACTGTGAATTTCATGTCCATCATTTTATTGATAAAGAAACTTGCCTTTCAAGCCAAGAATATAAAGAATACCGAATAATGGTGTTTGTGTATTGTGAAATAAATCAAAATAATAAAAGTGTAGTTATGAGGAATGTCCCAGTCTAATGATGTATTTTGAAAGTGATATTATGGGCCACCATACTGATTATTCCCCAGAATCGAGGTAGTATGATTTTAAGTGTAGGTGAGAGTCTGTGAAGTGCACTGCAAAGCTTGGATTATTACAAATCTCTCATTCAACTGACAGTTGGACATTTCGCTTGGTGACTGCAGTGGATTATTGACCTGCTTACCAGTTGGGTCTCACATCTTAACTGGCAGACCATAAACCTCGTCATCTGGATGTCATTGGCCCTAGTCATACAGCTACACGGAGTTGGATTTCGTCAGAAAGCAACACCGGGTCCAAGGTTGTCCCATCAAACTTAATTTTTATTTTCATTTGAGGAGCTGTGCGGATGATTCAAACAGCTCTGAATTCAATGCTTACAGGTGCGTCAACCCTCGAAGCTATATGGACTACAGCTTGCAGTCTCAACGATGGTGTTGTCAGTCATCATAATTATTATCATTTGATGATATTCTCGGTGATGAGATTGAAGGAAAGGCTATGTAGTCATATCTTCGCCTTGTACGTGCACACGATATCTGGAAAACCTGAAGAAAAAATGATATGAAGTAGGTGATAAGGAATGGAGACAATGACTCCGTCATCTGTGATGAGAACAATGGTACTCTTGCCATAGTTGTAGTTTTCTCCAGTAACCATCAATAAGTCAAGTCTACTCTAATTGTGATGTGAATCCAGAGTTCTATTTTGCGAATTGTTTCCTGTAAAGCTGGAAGATGAAATTGCCTCCTTGGAAGCCGCTTCTAACTGAATAAATATTTTGGAAGTTGAGTGAGTCACACCAAGCAGAAGGATTCATTCTTTCCACACATGATTTCCAAGTATCACATAGATTCTCGCGTGAGATACCATTGGTGGTGAAACGACGTGGCTTCCCTAAACACTCCTTTTACACAGATATTCTCTTAAGACTGTGGCGAGAAATACTAATTCAAAACAATTACGAAGGGATTACGACTGTCACAAAGCTAATCAGTTTTATGATATTTGAACTCACAGGGTAGAGATCCAACAGAAAATTCGAGGTTATGCAGATATGCCTTGTTGACGAGTGCCAACTAGCATAAGACGTGTGTATACGGCTACCTGCCGATTGCTTTCAATCACTTCACACGAAGTGACAACACTTCAGCCCCAAGAAAGGCTGATGCCTTCCTGTCGATTAATTTGTCAATATTTCCATCCAGCAGAGAAAGCACGTGAGAATTTTTCAAATTTAAATATACTAGTTACGAATCTTAATCAATTCTACATTATTATGAAGCAAGATTGTGCATAAGTGAATAATAAAAGGAGAAGCGGGGTTCAATTTGCACTGCATTTACAAGAAACTCGCAACTGGAATTGGACACACTGAAGATAAGTGAAACCGTGTAACACCACATAAAGTGACCTGGTTGATATCAGAGGAGAGATCGACACTGGTGAAGTAACTGAAAGATGGTGAAACAGCTCAGTTGGCAGTGCGATTAAACAATAGAAACACTGGGTGGTTCAATTAAAAGAAATCGAATCGCTTAGTAATTAAAACTTGTCCACTAATACTTCCAGAAAACACACACGTACCAGTGAACACCAATCATCCGATAAAAGCATGAATGTTGAAATCGATAAAATTTCTGAAAAACAATGAAAGCAACAGGACCAGATGGAATTTCACAGAAACAATGTCAGTGGACTCACAGACCACAGCAGACATGCTCACGTTTGTCGTAGCCATATTTTGTTCAGATATTCACAATTTATGGATGAAAGGGATCCGAAAACATCGGAGCGACAAGGTCACATATGACTACCAAACAAATGGGATATGCTCAGTGTAAATTCTACAGGTGATGGAATATGGCCCTCATGATTTAAATCGACATCGTTGATTAAAAAATCTTGCTTCAATGTTTTGAAATCACTTTCATGAATAAATTATGAATATCTGAACAAAATATGGCTACGACAAACGAATATGACAAAATAAGCTTATATGCCTTTCAGGATATGAGCATGAATTTACGTCTGTGGCATATATCATTACAGTAGTGAATATTATGATACTCAAGGAAATATGCCTGTCTGCCTGTCATGAGGCAACCGGTCCGTGAATACAGACACCTTAAGCGAGAAGTAATGTGAAATCGGAATTCGATGAATGGCAGATCACGAAAATTGGTGAAATATTGTGGTCATATAGAGAACTGTAATCCAACTCAGTTATCTTTAAATCATGTGAGCCATATTCCATCACCTGTAGAATTTACACTGAGCATATCCCATTTGTTTGGTAGTCATATGTGACCTTGTCGCTGTAATCATGGTGAGTGAAATGGATAAGCTAAGTAAATTTATATGGGTGACAGTGCACTAACGATTACTACATTTCCACTGTAATTTTCCATCCCTTCTTATCCCCTCTATTGGTTTGTTCTTTAGGAGAGAATTCGTCGAAATGAGACTCTTCGCTGCACGGTGTTTTCTTATTTCCATGTCTCAATGGGTATTTTTTTATCGTAAATTTAAAATTAGCAAGGACACTTTTACAGTGGAGGAACTCACTGGGTTTCTGTACTTTTCTGTAAAGCTTGCTGAAATTAATGCGCAGATTGGCTGTCTCAGAGATTGCATAAATAATGATCAGTATCCGAAGTGGTAATTTTAAGAACGCGCCAAAAAGGAGGTGAATTCTCCCAAAGCTCGTACAGATGAGCTAGGCAAGGATTTATTTCAAACAGGGGCTACAGACACTGTTTCGAAAATTAGGAATGTCATTTTCTAGAATTTAGCAAAACCTGTGCAAAAATCAGCCGCACTATTTTACGATGAATCCACCTATAGAAGAGCTCGAAGATAACTAGTGATTGAGCCTTATTTTATTATAACAAAAACCTTTGGTAAATTTCTACACAGTCTGCTGGTCAGCAGCTTTCACTGACTTAGGATATGTAACCATCTCCAGAAAGGGATAAAAGCACTTGTCTGTGAAAGAAACCAAACAGAGTGTTGATTCGATGATTGTTACGTCTAATATTGCACACACGAGCACTAAAGTTGTGCTTTACATACCATTTCTCATTTAATGTTGATTAGACTTTTGTTGTTCGTTGAACTGTTGTACATTTTTTGTTTGAATGCACATTTTGGGTAACTGCGAGTCATTTTTAAAAACAAGCAACAAAGGTTAATAAAGCAGGATTTAATGAGTTCATCAAATTTCGGTAGAAGTCTTCAGAGGAACACTCTACATATATGGATATATATATTGTCAGAAATACATTGGGAGATAAAGGATTGATGAGTAAATAAACTGCATGAAGTTAATCAGGCAAAATGACACGTGTGAACGTATTTTAGGTGATGTTAAAATAGATAAGGGTAAGGGAGTATGAGAGATTATTTGAACATTCACGCGTATCGTTTTGCATAATTAATTCAATGTAGTTTATTGACATGTCAATCTTATATCTCCCAATATATTACCTATAGTATACGCATATATATATCCCTGAATGTAGAGGATTCAGCTGAATCACAAGGAAGATATAGTTTTTACTTGGCTGTTTGTTTCGTCCTTATGTCTTCCTTATTCATCAACGCCTGTGAGTGATAATAGTGCTGTATACGCCTTACATCACACTCTCTCTAAAACAACTACTCTAGGAACGTCGTTTCGATTAATCTTCATTTTGGGGATGTATCTACGGTTTACTACTGAGTGTATTCGTCCATGCTTGGCGACTTCACATTTAAGTTTGGCTAAGCCTATGACATCAGCTGAATTTGAATCTCAAAAACATCAGGTTGCTTTGGGTTTGAACTTTGGTAGAATTATGTTTTCAGGACTTTGCATCACTGCTTCTGCAATCAAACCTGATATTGGCAATTCCATGTGGAATAAGAAAAATATAATAATCATAGGTTTTTTTCATGGCTGTGCTACGAAAGGCGTATGGAAGTAATAGACTGAGAATGCGTTATTTTTGCTTAATATTTTACACTACTTATAAGTATAAACATAATTTTAGCAGAAGTTTTACGTAACTTGTTAAATCCAATGCTTACTACGTGGAACTATATTATTTTTATACTATCAAGAGACTTATACCCAAATTTTTGCAAGAGTTGGCCAAATCAATAATCTTTCATGTGTGTCCAGAAAAACAAGCTAAGCAAGATAAATTTAGTTATATGGATAAGCTCCATATAGATGATTTCATTTCCTTCGTCCCTGGGGTTTCATTATTCTCTTCTAATCTGTTTCACTGCTTTAAGCAAATTTCACCCCATTTCAGACTGGTTATCAGGAGAACTGAATCACCACCGGTGGTGCAATTTGCTGTCTACCCATAACTATCTGGTGCAGTGTCACATTATTTCTAGAGCAGTGTCGTTTAATTGTCTCAAAAATAGCAACTTGATGTGATGTGATATTACTGGGCCAAAAATAACCAAAAAAATAAGTAAATTAGGTGTATTCTTATTTTTCTTCATCGAATCAAGCAATCGATTAAAAGCTTATTGTTTACGTGTTTAACTTGTTGATCACTTATTCCATAACTTTTCTAGATGTTTTCTTTGAGTCCAAGGCTCAGCCCATTTAACCCGCTCATCAGTCTTCACAGTTTACACAGTAGCACATGAGTTATTGATTAACGTGTCTGGGAGCCTTCCAATGACTACATAAGGAGGGTAGTTGTCTAGACATTCAGGTTATAATATGTCGACACCAACATTATCTGTGGTATTGCCTCGCTGACTTTCAAAGTGTTTTGAATGTCTTGCAATCCCTTCAAAAGTTCCTTCGTATGGTGTACTGAGAGGCGGTTGTGGTTTATCACATATTACCCGTACATGTGAGCAGGAACCCAAGTACGTAAGTATATATATAGCGTTCTTGACTGTCCTCGTGGTGAAATTGCTCCATTTGTAGTCGGAGTCTATCAACATATGTAGCCTAGTGAAGTTTGTCCTTTTCCCTACTGGGACTAATAAACTCCCCAGGAATTCTCAACTTAGTTACGAATATCATTGCTGCTGCTGAGCATTGGGCATCGGTTTTATTTGATGTTCAATAAGAAGTATTACCAATGACAGAAATTCAGTCCGGTGAGTAGGGTCAGAGTGTGGTGGCCGAAAATATCAAATTATACGTTCACCGTAAAATAGTAAAAATAATGAATTCACAGAAAATCGTGGTTGTTACGTGAGATTGAACAAAGAGACTACTTGGTTCCGTGCGCAATACGGTCGACACTTCTTCCCTCTCCAGCTCCTCGCTTACCACATCTGTCAACCGACTCTGCCCCGAACCTGATGCGTATATCCACATTAGGATCCTTTGCTCCGATCTACGTTTCTCTCTGCAAGTGCCCTCCAGCCGTCGGCAGCACTTACGTGTAGTGAGCATCTGTATGCTCAAGAAGAGGACTATTTCATCTCCACCATTCTGTGCGTCTATATTTGAGTGTTTTGGGACAATTATAACTTTTCAGATAGCTGTATTTTATGTGTATATTAATTTTTGTGGACTGAATACTATTCTACAAACATAAATGTTTGTATTTGTTTTGTCCTTTTTTATTTCGCGTATAAACGAATTTAGCCGCTTAGTCCACTACAATAGTGTGATGTTAACGAGGCCTCCAGTTGTCTATGAAAGCGTTCTATCAACTCATTGGCTTGAGGATAACATGCTGTGCAGCGGATTCTTTGTGACCTCTAAAACGTCGACAAGTTGTTGAAAAGCTCTGATTTGAATTGAGCTCCTCTGTCGGTGGTTGGTTGGTATATTTGGTCTCTTTGGGCAATGGTGAGATCCCAGTAGTGTCTATGATCTACCCAAATAATTCTATTGTTCCTGTTCTAGAAACGCAGTCTGACTGATTGTCAAACCGTTTTCTTCCAGTATTCGCGTATTATTTTTAATCGGTGCTGTCGATTGGAGTAGCCTACTTGAAATCAAGGCATGTTCCCTGAGGTATTTCAATTTGAAATGATTGTTCACTTGATGAGAGAGAGTTTGAAAGAAATCCCTGACAATCCTTGAGCCTACATCTGAAATTTCAACTTACAAGGAATAAGTTTGATACATGAATACACTGAGTTGTACTTTTCCAAAATTAATTTCTCAAACTTTCAGCTGCTTATTTAGAATTATTAGAAAGATTTTTAAATAGAAATTTATTTGGGCACTTGGGGAGAAAACAACGTTGTATTATTCTACTGCCAAAGACAACGTGACCGTAGTTTCAGCATTTCAGTTCACAAGAGTAGTCTACATATTTTGGAAGATAAGTGAGTCACACGAAGCAGACGGATTAATTTGTCCCACACATGATTTCCAAGTATCACATAGATTCTCGCGTGAGATACCATTGGTGGTGAAACGACGTGGCTTCCCTAAACACTCCTTTTGCATAGATATTCTCTTAAGACTGTGGCGAGAAATACTAATTCAAAATAAATACGAAGGGATTACGACTTCCGCAAGGTTAATCAGTTATATGAATTTCGACTTCGAAAGTGAGAGATCCAATAGATAATTCAAAGTTATGCGGATATGCCTTGTTGACGAGTGCCAACTAGCACAAGACTTGTGTAAACGACTACCTGCCGATTGCTTTCAATCACTTCACATGAAGTGACGACGCTTCAGCCCCAAGAGAAGCTGATGCTTTCCAGTCCATTATGGTGTCGAAATTTCCATCCAGGAGAAAAAGCACGTGAGAGTTTTTCAAATTTAAATATACTAGTTACGAATCCTAATCAATTCTATATTATTATGAAGCAAGATTGTGCATAAGTGAATAATGAAAAGAGAAGCGGAGTTCAATATGCACTGCATTTACAAGAAACTCGCAACTGGAATAGGACACACTGCAGATAAATGAAACCGTGTAACACCACATAAAGTGACCTGGTTGATATCAGAGGAGAGATCGACACTGGTGAAGTAACTGAAAGATGGTGAAGCAGCCCAGATAGCAGAGAGATAGAACAATAGAAACACTGAGTTGTTCAATTAAGAGATGTGGAAAAGTTGTACAGCGTAAGCATTTTGAATGCACCAGTATCACTAATTCACTGAGAAGATAAAAAATTCACCTGTATTGATATATATATATACATATACTATATATATATATATATATATAAATAATAACAGTCAGTCAAGTTTCATTCAAGACAACCGACCTACAACAGACATGTGAAACGCCCTGAATTATTGTTTTGTTTTTCATACTTAAATAAATTTGTGCGAAATACTTTGTTTTGATGTTCAAGTAAACATAGTGAAAGTTTAGGGAAAACATAAGTATTGTTTTTTCTCTCAGTCTGATGCATTTCGTTTTAGACATACTGTTGGGAGTAAACATCTGACTGACTAGTCGACTTCCGAACGTTAGTTATACTTATTCACCCACCGGCAGTGAAGATGTAGTCTGATGAGACAAAAGCTGTTGCTAATGAGTGAGTGAGACTTTTATTTGCATACTTATATCTCGAATTAGCTCACTTTATGTCGACTGAAAACCTGGTTGTCCTAATTGGCCGGCTGTCCTGTGGTTAACTGAATCAATTCAAATCTGTTTTCATCCGTGGGTGATTTCACACACTGACGTCTGTTTTCCAGATATATTACATCATTGGAATGATTCGACAATGATCACTGGTGCCTGATCGATGATTTCAGTGTTACACAAGATAGTATTATGCACATGATAATACAGTTTGTGAACATATCACAGAAGGATTTCAGAAGTTGCATTGATTATCAGGATTGTGTATGGTTTAAAATGGTTTATCCAGTGCTCTTTTATTCTCAAAATCAGTGTTCACACGGATGTTACCTTCATCAATTCGTACAATCGACGTCGTACAATAACTCATCTCGAGTATTTTGATCAGGCTAGCGTACATAAACTGAGATTTTGTAAACCCACGTTTCATATCACTCTGGAGATGATATTAGCACGAAAAAGAAAAATGTCAGTAAAGATTTTCATAGTTTTGTCTTTCATTCATTGAGTATGATAAATTCGTAGTTGTTGCAAATTATTATTAATAATAACGTTATTATTCATCAGCTTACTAACTGACCAACGTTTACTCCTGACTGTCCATCCGTCCTTGTGTAAGACGTTCAAATAATTTCATCTCCTGATGAAATCGCCTATGAATTCCTTTCATTTCTCAACTCTTCAATCTGACCATTACACAACCACATATCTTATCTTGTATGATTTTGTGCTGTGATTCTCCCTACTGTTCAGTGATCATTTACTTCAGTGCTTTCTGTGGACTGCAACTTACATCCATGCCTCGAAATGCCAGAGTTCTCGACAGTGATGCCTTTTTTCCGATTTGCTATCGCATCTTGACTTTAAATGCTACTTTATGTATTTGGCGACATTGCATTAAGACGCTGTCAGGTTTTCTTCTATGGCTCTCACTTTTGTTTGTGTTCACAGAGTAGAATGAAGTGGACTCATGAGCTTGAAGAATAATACCGACTTTACTAGTAAAGTAAGCTGGTGAAGGTGATGCGGTTAAACGAGACTGGTTCTCAGGAAGGCTCCGTGTGCTTTTGGAAATGTGTGGGCCGTGGTTACTTCCCGGCTGCCCACACCACGCAAGTTGATTGATTCTTCGGTTACCTGAAATAGAAAGTGGGTTAATGTTGCGTGGCCACACGGCCTGTATGAACTGGTCTCTTGGTTTGGTTCCGTATTAGTAGACTTACCACCGGTCATGGGTCACCGTAGAGTAAGTCAGAATGTACAATTGTTGGCGTCGGCCTTTTCTAAACCCCTCCCTCCAGAGGGGAGAGACGTCATAGCTAGTATGCTGGGAAACACCTTACTGCTGTTACATCCCTGTTCTCCAGTAGTATGAATTCACACAACAACCGCCAGCATAGTGTAAAAGGGAAAAGTCATTACACTATGCCGTTAACAGTTGTTGGACTAATCGCCATCCTAAAAATATTCCCGACATAGTAAGACCTCCAGAAACAATAGTTCCAGCCAGTATAGGTTGTTGTGTTATTGCGATTAGTAAACCCAACCAACATATCCAGGTAGCAGCTATAGGTCGGCTTCGATATAATCCACAACAATTAGGAATATCAAGAGTGATTACAGTGAGCCGCCGTCATTCACTTCAACATTCCTCTGATTGTTCCGCTGTGACTCCTAAGTTACCAGACATGTGGCATCAACACAGAGCATTTGAATCAGGTTTGTGCATGTTTGTGAAGCTGAAATGCGCAGTGTCACCAGCTATCAAATCACCTCATCGCTGACACTACCGAGCACCTTGTCAAATTCTATGAAGTTCAGGTGGACAGTAGGTTGACATTTCACGCTCTCTTTGATGATGATGATGGTGATGCATAGTTTTGCAATTCGGTGAGTGCATATTGTGATTTTCCCGATTCCAGCCTGTTGCGAGCGTATTTTCCATTCGGAACACGTTTGTTCCCTCTCAGTATGATGTGGCTTAATGATTTGCTTGACGCGTACAGGACCAGGAATACACGTCAGATCTGTAATGGACTCGGTTCAGCCTGATTTTACAGTTTGAAATTGTGGCTTTTCTTCCAGTTGCCATGTACCGCTCTCCTCCCGCCTCCATGCGTTTTGTAGTAGTGTCGTGAGCATGTCTCCTGGGGTCTGTGTCTACTGACAGTGTTTCTGTGGAATTCTGACTGGTCCTGTCGCTTTCATGGACTCCAGTAATTCTATCGACTTCAAGACTTATTCTCGAGTTTGGATACACATCTGTAAGCAATAATTCAGTATTCGACGTAACTTGTGAGTACTGACGACAAGAAACAAATCAAAACAGATTGGTAATCAGTGATAATAAAAGCGCAAAAGTACGCCGTATATTTGAGTAAAATAAAACAAAATTAATCCAAGGAAAATGTCTAGGACTCAATAAACGGATGTGGCTTAGTTACAAACTCAAGTAATATGCATGTTGACAGCACAACTGAAAAGCGCAAAATAGCGTTGCAGCCAGTCTCTACACGTACAAATTGAAACAGCCACTACGATTGTGATGGGCACTACATTTGCATCAAATTACTGCTGTTGAATATATAAATTCCCCTACCAGGTTAACTCCAAGTGCATCTAACCATTTACATGCGCGTGCAGAGAACATATATTGGAGAGACAGAGTAAAGCATTATCTTCCATTTGTGAATACACACCAGACAACCTGTGACCAGAGGTCTCATAGCAATCAATGAGTGAGAATATGCGCAACTTATTGGAAACTGGTTCTGTTGTGAAGAGTGTGAGTTGGCACAACTAGGCGGTTTGTCTTTCTCTCGAGCAGTCATAATTGGTCGCATGGGAAGTGTCAAGCAATGGCTATAGAAAATCTCACATGTGGGGTTTCACTAGCACTATTCGTGAAGTAGGTGACCAGACTGCTTTAGTATTGGATGGGTACGAAACTGAATAATGTGGATATTATCCTACAGACATGGTTCTCCAATGGGAATCTCTCTTGAGTCGACCATTCTCTATTCTGCTCAATCGGACATCAGCGAATTGTAATCTACCATTATGTACCTCTTCACAAGTGAAGATGGCTGATGGATGTACATCATTGAATTCCACTAGCATTTCGTTCTTGTCGGCTTTCACATCAAGAATAATAAGTGTGCCATCAACATCAAGGAAATAAGAACCCATTTCATCTATTTATCACTTCGATGGACCATTTTCAAGCGCACCAAAGAAGAAATCAACAAAATTCCAACAGATGGAGAACTTATGACAAAACCGACAAGCTGTTAGTATTAAACGATATTCAGTGGTAAGTGTACATTCACACTGCATCTGCTAAATAGGTCGTTGTGACTTATAATCATTCAATTTGCTTCTCACAATCATTTACATCTGAGAAGAAAACGTCAAAATATGATGTGAACCTGGATAAAATGAATTGATCCAGTTCACCACAGGACAGCCGGCCAATTAGGACAGCCAGGTTTTCAGTCGAGATAAAATGAGCTAATTCGAGATATAAGTATGCAAATAAAAGTCTCACTCACTCATTAGCAACAGCTTTTGTCTCATCAGACTACATCTTCACTGCCGGTGGGTGAATAAGTATAACTAACGTTCGGAAGTCGACTAGTCAGTCAGATGTTTACTCCCAACAGTATGTCTAAAACGAAATGCATCAGACTGAGAGAAAAAACAATACTTATGTTTTCCCTAAACTTTCACTATGTTTACTTGAACATCAAAACAAAGTATTTCGCACAAATTTATTTAAGTATGAAAAACAAAACAATAATTCAGGGCGTTTCACATGTCTGTTGTAGGTCGGTTGTCTTGAATGAAACTTGACTGACTGTTATTATTTATATATATATATATATATATATATATATATATCAATACAGGTGAATTTTTTATCTTCTCAGTGAATTAGCGATACTGGTGCATTTGAAATGCTGACGCTGTACAACTTTTCCGCATATCCATTTCTTGATACTCCATGGGACATTTTCAGAGAATGCGAGAATGTGAAACGTGATAGTCCAAAGTCAGCGGAGACAATGTGCAACTTGGCGAGACTTGTTGGTGTTCTATGCGCCTACTTCTTACCCTTCATAGTTTTATTCAATGTCATCTGCAATATGATTAACGCCATCATATTCCTTCACGGTTATCGACACAAAACCAGACAGGTTATCTATCTCGGAGTCCTTTCTTTAATAGATCTATTTGTTTGTCTTCTCGAGCCTACACTGAGACTGATACCTGCAAAGGGTATTCCGTATGCATCAAATGCAGCTTTATTCTTCTCAATATACAATACTTCAAGTCTCGGCTGCAAGCTATATCGCAGTACTTTGTCATTGCTATATACACTCAAAGGGAATATGTTAGTCACAACAATGCTTGACAGACTGTTAGCTATTCAGTTCCCTGTGAAATTCGGTAAATTACCATCACGTTACGCCTGGTATTTCGTCGTCGGGACCGCCGTAACAGCTGTTCTCATGATTATACCAATTATTATCGAGTCTGACTGGACCATATATTTCAACAAAATTGTATGCTACGGACGCTCAACCTCTGGGTTTCTCTCAGTTTATTACGGTCTATTTTCCGGAGCATGTACAATTCAAACTGCTATCAACGGACTGCTGAATGCGGTATTATTACTGAAAATACATCTCTGGTTACGTCACAGACGTCAAATAGCAACATCGACACAAACCATGAAGTCAAGTGAATTAGGAGCATGCTTCGTGCTGCTGATTATTTCGAGCACAACATTTCTTCTGTATGTCCCAGGTACAACGACCTCGGTTTTCTCAGTGTCAAATGCATTCTCTAAAGATCCAAATGGTGCGCTCGCCCAGGTACGTCTTATACTGAATTTAAGAGAGATATTTTTGATTGTCATGTACATGCAGTCAATATTTAACACAATCATTTATATCTGGCGAATGGAACAATTCCGTCTGTCATTTTTGTGCATTGTTCAGTGCAAGCAGTTCAGGCGATTTTAATGATCACACAAACCATCACCAAATGGTGTTCATCACTGAACAGTCTACCCAGACAATGTTCACAGTTGACACCGAATTGACTGACCAAGTGACCATACGATACGCATGTGTATTTATCAAGTTGAAATAAGCCAGTTTACTCAAACTGACACAAAATGGATTTCAATGGACGGTTATATCACTAATTATGTGGTGTTTAGAATGCCTACGTAGTCACTCAGCGGACAAGGTCCGCTCACTTACTTGTCGAATTATACTGGCCAACCTGCTGACTTAGTCAACCACTTGACTGCTCACTTCAACACTTGTTGAATTATACTTGTCACCATGTGCATATGAAATGATAGTTGTTCACGTGGACTATTTTCCACACTGATTTCATCCTCTTCATTTTCAAATGGCGATTGATTTTTACCTGATGGATTCAATAAAATCAGTCTGTTTCTCTTCATCATACCACTCTCCCATATTCAGCCTTTCCTTCATATTCATTCTCTGGGATATTTGAATAGTTTGCTGTGTGACTACCACCCACCTATCATTATCTACATACCTGTGCAAGCAACTAACTTCAACATTCAAGATCATGTCATAAACTCATTGTCACATTAATAGTTTCTCATGTCAATATACATATTAGTGAAAACAAATGTGTACATAATTCTATGGCCGTTATTCGACACAATATCGGCTTTGATTTCAATGATGAATAAATAAAGCATTATACCTGAAGTGTGTACCTTTGTTCTATTCATTGTCTAATTCGGCGTAAATTTCAGTGGGAATGTTCGGGGTGGCTTTCTTCAGTAGGCATTTTCATTCTATAAATGGCACATTCCACACATTCCTTCATGAGCAAGGCGTGACAAATATTTCTTGAGCGAGCACTTAAAATATATTTGTATGTATGTTTGTAAGTATGTCTGCATATATCGGGAAGTTACGAGATGATTTTATATTTCCGAATGACTGATTTCGATGGATTGAAATACTCAGTGTCTGTGGACACGTTAGCTCGCTGTATGGACACCTAGACGATGTCTGCGAAATGACTTGATGCTGTTTCCATGGTGGTCGCTGGCAGTGGATTCCAACAAGTGCTTTACATCCCGTCTAAGTCTTACCGCTTTGAAGTATCTCATTATAAGGCAATGAGAATTTCAGTTCAGTGTAATCAATCACTTGCATATTGAGAATAATTTCAATCATTAGCGACTTATGCCTGATGCACAATAGGTGATTGTTGAGCTTCAGTCACTCAGGAGGCTAATGCTTCTGGTTTGACTGAGTCTGACTATGAACATTCATAATAACTATGACGCGACGACATTCCTCCTGCTACTCCCGGATATGTGAGGACCCATGAGATATATCCTTCTGCTAACCAGCATCACACAAATGACTTCTTTTCCAGTCTGTTAACTTGTGAATATGTTACTTGATAAAGGGTTAACTGACTCTGACAAACTGTTTATTAAAAATTACATTCTAAATGTTATTTATTATGATTGTTCAGGAAGTGAATTTGTTTGTATTGTGTTAGAGGTGAGGTTATTTCTGATAGGAGTGTACATCACACTCTCTGATGTGGATCACGTGACGCGGAAACCTTGTCACAATTCAGAATAATGAGGCGGTGACAAGAAATGTGGTTCGAATTCATAGGCGATTTCATCAAGTGACCAAATTATCTGAACGTCTTACGCAACGACGGATGAACAGTCAGGAGTAAACATTGGACAGATAGATTCTGCTTGCATTTGATAAAAGTTAATAATGATAACTTGCAACAACTACGGATTTATGCTCCTCAATGAATGAAAGACAAAACTATGCGAATATTTACTGACATTTCTCTACTTAATGCTTATAGAATCTCCACACTGATATGAAACGTTTGATTAAAAATCTCAGATTATTTACGCTGGCCTGATCAAAATTACTCGAGGTGAGTTATTGTGAGAGACTGTTTTGAGCATTAGAGAACAATGGAGAAACCTTAATAAACCATACACGATGCTTTTAATCAATGCAACTCCTGAAATCATTCTGTGATATGTTCACAAACTGCATCATCATGTACATAATACTATCTTGTGTAACACTGAAATCATCGAGGAGGCACCAGTGATCATTGTCGAATAATTCCAGTGACGTTTTATATCCGCAGCAACTTTCGCTGACATGGCAGGACGCATCATTTCCTTGAAACATGGAATCCCTGACTTCACCTGAGCATTGATAATTCGGATATTGCTGTCACTGCTTACTGTTGCAGTTCTACACAACAATTCAGGATAATGAATACTTTTCTTCCATATTCGACGCTGGATGCTTTGACATCTTCACCAGTGCCTCTTTTGATTGACAGAATGCTGGTCATGTAATTAAATGAGTCAGCAATCGGGAAAATTTTCGAGATATTTGAGCTTGTCCTGGTGACATGTGCTTGTTACTGCTGCTTGTTGTGCTACTTCACCACCCATGTGTGTTGTCCATATCCAACAGATGCCCTGTCTTCTTTATGTCTGCTCGCATCTTGTCCGGTTTCACTCGTGAATTCCCGAGCTTTTACGCCGCGGAACATATGTCATTTGCGAAATCGATATCTTCTAAGATCTTTGTGTCAATCCAACATATGCCCATCTTCTCACTCCCCATGATCAATCGTTCGATCGACACTTCTTTCCTCTACAGTTTCTCTCTTTCCACAAGTGCCAACCAACTCTGCCTCGTACCAGATGCGTACATCAACATTAGGATCGTTTGCTCCAATCTACGTTTCTCTCTGCAAGTGCCCTCCAGCCGTTGGTGTCTCTTATATGTATTGAGCATCTGTGTACTAAAGAAGAGGACTGTAGTGTACACTGAGCATTTGAACTTTTGTTTCAACTCACTCACCCACCTTTTTGGCGCTACTCCACTGCCCTTCATTCCACTTCGTTTGCTGCACTTCGTTGGCTGATTATCCTTCGCTTCACTGCACTTCGTTTCCTGTACATTCTGACACTTGCACGTTTGCTCTCTCGCTGTACTTTTCTACAAGCACACTCTTCGAGCTCGCCACTCCTTTGTGTACAGATAAGTTGTAAACCCTTTTATATTATTAAATCCTAATCACATTCATTATAAATATACTTGTGGTTACAGGCACGCTGCGAATGCTTTTTATTTCTGCTTCTCACTCGTTCCTCAATACAGGATAGGCAGAGTACTGATTAAGAAATAGGTAGAAGAAGTTAGTCTTTTCGTAGATGTTACAGGCAAACTCACCCAAGGATAAAGTCCCGTACTTACAGGACTATTTCATCCCTACCATTCTGTACGTCTATATTTAAGTATTTTGAGACAGTTATAACTGGTCAAATAACTGCTAACTTCCAACCTCTGCTATGCTACCGCCCACTTCTGCATGTCTCGCTGTAGGTTCGCCAAGGCTATCTTACGGAAATGATTTTAACCGAAGATTTCACCCCAGCGTAAGAGAGAGCGTGTAAATTGTTGAATATAGATGACCCCATAATTTTAGGCACTAAGACTCTGTGAGAATCATTAGGTGTTCACAGTATATTAACTTGGGATCTAAAGAAGATGGTTATTGCCTTAGTTTGAGACTCGAGTTGTTTGCAGTGATGTTCCACCAATGCTTCAAAGTTTGTATTGGTCTGTTGGACTGTATTCACGTGTATCCTGGACAGTGCATCAGCCACTCAATTCTCTGCTCCCTTCACGTCCCCACTGTCACCAGTAAACGGTGATACATATTCAAGGTGGCGAGTATCGTGTGGTAAGTTTCTGTCAATTTTTGTGTTGAGCGCGTTATTGAGGGACTTGTGATCTGTATAGATATGAATGGACTGCCTTCTAAAAATTGACGAAAGTTGTTTAACGGATAAGTATATTACTAAAAACTCTCTGCAGAAGGTAGAATACCTTGTGTGCGGATAAGAATGACATTGTTTCCGAGCAATTATCAACAACCTGATTTTGGGCTGCTCCAACAGCCTGATCATATAATACTATCACTAGCGCAAGAAATGCACCTGTGTCAGAATACTTTAATGTTGGAGTCTTTTCCAATGCATCCTTCATTCGCATGACTGCCTCAGTTGACTCTTTTGATCAGTGAAAGTGTTTTGGCTTTCCCCGTAGTGCGTCAGTGACAGGCTGCATATACTGTGCACAAGTTCGGCAGAAGTTGACCAACCTCAGAAGGCCTCGGAGTTGAGTGAGGGGAGCCAGTAGCAGATTCTCTTTTATGATGTCAATGGTGAGATCCCAGTCCTGTAAATGACCTACCCAAAGATTCCTATTGTTCCTGTTCTAGATACGCCCTCCGATTGATTGTCATACCGTATTCTCTCACTTTTCGTAACACTGCTCGAATATAATCTTCATATGTGTTTACATCCGGACTAGCAATGAGTAGGTCGTCTATGTAAGTTTTGGCAAACGGTAAGTCGCGCGACAAGACACACATTATTCTTTGAATAGCTTATTCTGCATTCTGAAGACCAAATGGTATCCCTACAAACTCATGATATCTCAATGGAGTGGTAGTGGCTGTTTTAGGTCTATCTTTCTAAGGCACTGGAATGTTGTGGTAGACAGTAACTAAGTCTGCTTTAGAAGATATTGTAGCGCCCCAGAGGCTACTAGCAGAGTTCTTAATATGGGCACTGTGTATGTGTCCGGAATAGTTTTGTTATTCAGGATTCTGTTATCATCACAAGGTCGCCAGTCAGTTTCATTTTTCTCAGGCACCATATGCAACGGCGACTGTTACCGACTACTTGAGGGTCGGATAATCCTCAGACAGGGCATGTTGTCGAATTCGGATTTCTGTATCTTTATCTTATCCGGAGCTTACCACATTGGCCTAGCAGGAAATGGCGTCATTCGTATTTATGGTGTGTGCAACCTTTGGACCAACCTTGGAAGTTCTATGGTTGGTTGCCATTAGAGGAGGAAATTCCGTCAGTTTTTTCCGCAACGTCTCAGTTGATACTGGAAGAGACTGAACTAGGCTTAGTGAAAGGTGATCGCCCTCCATGCCATTCACATACCTGGACATTTCTCTCAATGTTGGTCGGTTTTTTCGAGTATCCACTCACAAATCGTACCGTGATAGGAAGTCTTTTACAATAATTGCTAGGTCCTAGTCAGCAAAAGTGAAAATCCATAGGAGCTGTCGCTTCAACCTAAGTCAAGTGTCAGTGCTTTCTGCCCAAAAATCTCTATTTGGGTTTTGTTGGCAGCTCTTAGTGAGACACGGAACATTTACATTCCTGGCTCTGCTTTTGCTTTTAGTGTAATGCTGAGTACAGCTCCCGTATCAAACAAGAGTTTTATTCCGGAGTTTTTATTTTAGAATCTCTGGGCCTTTTCTCAACCGTGTATAACTGAGAACGGAATTCTTGTTCCCCTGTTGCTAATCCAGTGATTCAGGCCAGGCGCAAGGTTGTGTACATTTCTTTGATCGTGCGGAAAACCTTCGGTGGCAACAACAAATTATTTCTGTTGATCTGGTTTGCCTGGATCTGCTTCGTGACCTTAAATGTTTTCTTCTGGAGGATCTAGCTCGACCACTCTATTTTAACTCTATGGGTAAGTTTTTAGACATGTAGAGGCGATTTGTCTGTTCGCATTTAATTACAGCACATGAATATTCTGACGAGGGATGAAGTAGGAGCTCGCACACCTGTTTGCTGATGTGATGAAGCAGTTGGGTGTATACGTTCCTAAACCTGGATTTCTCAGACTTAATGCTATATCGCTTGAAGTAGTGCTCTAATTGAGCAAACCGTAGCTCAGAATCATGTCCATCAAATTCAGCATTGCCAGCTTTCAGGGTTAATATCTCCGCAGAAATAAAGTTTTTTGAGTCAGACTCAATGATCAATAAACCAAAAATAATAAAGGATAAAAGCAAATAAAATATACGTAAAAAACTAATTAATCAAATATGTTAAAATATAACTAAACAGAACCTTAAAATATAAGTTACAGTGAACTACACTAAAATAAACGGCTTATTGTAAGCTACTCAGGCTTACCAAATTGGTAAATCCCTGTAATATTAAAATGAATGCAAAATTAGTGAGTGATATCGCGTATAGTGGTAAAAGACAGCAGTTAGTTTTGAACGTATTATTTATTAGCGCACCGATATTGGGCAAATTAAGGTAGGGTAGTCTATTCATATAAACAGATGGGAATTCATCATTCAATGGGGGAAAAAAGCTACACAAATCACAAGGGAGATCTAGTTCTTACTTGGCTGCGTGTTCCGTCCTTATGTCTTCCTTAATCATTGACGCCTCTGAGTGATAGCGGTGCTATATAGGCTTTACGACCTCACCAGAGGTTTATATAAAGAAGTGAATATGTCACCGGCAATTCTGATAAACGCTCTGTGTTTGCCCATGATGATCTGAATATTCTAGCTGCCACTAAGCAACAATTGCCGTGAATTTTAAGACATAAGTTACTATGATACCTTAATCCATATGGTGGAAGTATTATTCCCTCTAGTTTGTATGTCCAATGTGCTTGTCTGCACACTTCACTACACTGATCGGGCACATCCACATTTTGTACCAACCAATAACCAATATCGTTTTGACGAGCTACTATAAACCAATTTGATTTCTTTGTGCTCGCCTCTTGATTGTGAGGTAGAGGTTCCTGATCTTCGGCAAACGACTGCGTAGCTCGTCCCACCACTCGACTGTCGTATCTTTGGTTGACTCCAAAGGAGTAGTGCAGGGATTAATTATATGTGGTTTGTACTATGAGGTGTGTTAAGACTGTTACTACTATTACTACAGTTTATTGAAGTCTTTTTATAACGTCAGTATGTCATCACCACCTTCCGGTTCCTTTGAAATTTTTGACTTATCTGTATACAGTTTCAGTGGAGATTTGGTGAGCCCAGGTAATTGGTTGATATACAGAACCAATTGAAGTTCTCCGAGTGTGGTGCTAAGGAACAATATGTACAGCACTCCAGAAGGACAGTTTTGATCTGGACATTATTCTATATCTCCTGCCTTCGAGGGATTTATTATTCTAGCTTAGCGAAATGCGCTCGGATCAAAGATTTTCCTGTCTGGTGAACAGTCTTTGGTTAGTTGCTTCGTCAAAAACTTTACTGAGGTCCATGAAATCGACGTCAATGAGCCTAATGTTGCTCTTTGGCTTGACTGTGCTTCCTACTGCTGTGCAAAGGTTTCTGAGGCATGAAAGACTTATTCTGAAGCCGTAGCGAGCTCTGGATAACAAGTTGTTCTTTCCTAAATATATCATTATAGCTAGGTTGATTGTTCATTCGAGCATCTTGATTAAAATACTGGCAAGACTAATGTGTACATTTCAACACTTAAGAAGTAAATACGTTTCTACCAAAACAGATTCTAATAAGAATCATAGCGCTATTCGCAAACATAAGTTCGTCTGCTTCAATCAGACTAAAGTTTAAGTGTATTGATGAAAGTTACCCTCTTCACAATTCAACCTTGAAGCTGATTCAACACCACTGGTGACCTTGCAGGGGGCTAGATTTAGTGAGTTGTTAGTTTTAAAATAAAAAACAAATTATTTAAGTTGAAAATACCTGGAGTAGTGTTTTTATATCTCTTAGTGGCAGATTCTACAGTTATCTGACTTTTATAAATCCGGTTCTTAGTTCGAAATAGAGACATATTACTGAACCGAACAAATAGTAATTGGGACTAACAACAGATTAATGTTGAGGAAAAGCAGTTTTATTTCAAATCGTAGTTAGAACTGATTTCTCTGAAGTGACAATGGAATTTCATTTCTATTTATGTGTCACATTTTCTACACTTAGCTGAGAGAACGCAATAACACCAAAAACTTTATTTGGATTAATTATTAAGGCACTAACAGTTTTTCATTTTTTTTACATAGTAGCAGATTGCATAGAAAATAAATGACAGTGGTAGATAGTATTACTGTGACTACTATATAATTTAAGTGGATTCTAGAATTCTCTGAGATGTACATCTCAGTACTTATCAGGACAATACTATGGCATTTTGCAAAATCATCAGCTTATGATACTTGTCAAACTCAATTTGACCTTCATGAGTACATTATTAACGAGTAGTAGTTTTTGTTCTTTGTAATAATACTGCCTTAATCAAACTTCTATATATGGTGCGTAATGTAGTGTAAGACATTTGCAGAATACGTTTTGAACATTCCAGTCAATCATCTTGTTAAAATAGGAATTCATTTATTAGTGGAATGAAAGTAGTAACTTAAAGAGAGAAAGCTTTTTCTGTTTACCAAAACAAAAATATTTTCGGGGAATGAAAAAATCCGGTAGACCCCAGCAAGCATTGACTTTGGGCGCACACCAGAATGTTTAAGACGGGCTTCAGGTCATTGTCCCACGTTCTGTAGTGCGCCTGGAGAAAATGCTAGCTGGGACATGTCAGTATTTATCAGGACTATATCAAATTCTGTGTCTTTTGTCTCATTATCCTAAGATCTCCCCATCTTAATTGCATACCTATTCCTTGAAATCCATAATTGGGTCCATTGTAGCACCCCTATACTAAGCCTAACAGTACGCCATAAATTGAGGAACCCGATGTATCGGAACACTTACCAGATTATTATCATTCTACTTTTTTGGATCTATTCGTAATACACATTCTGAACTCATTTTCTGTGCTTTATCAAGGGGTAACCTTCATTTCTTCGTGGTTAGCATCATAGCTACTCGTTTTGTCTTTCGATATATTCATTTATATGAATTTTGCCATTTTGTTATTTTCAAACACCCTTTCATGAGTTGTAACATGTCTTCCGCTTACTCTGATAATTGTGAGTCGGGATCCGTCAGTACTATTACTTTTACTGTGCCAGTTCCACTGGCAGAAGTGTCGCAACAATTGTTGCCAAAGCTCTGGTCCATTATCACTACCGAAAGAGGTGCACACTTCTAAAGCTGTCTTTTTCAACAACTCACCGAATAATACGGGTGCTACACCATCGTCAGTATATGACAGCTTGGTGAATATTGTTTCGCAGCGAAATGCATTTAAAATCTTCGCCGTTTCATACAGCATAAACTGGTTTTGGAAACGTGATAAAGTTTTTGGAATCAACTGTCTGGATTTTTAACTTGGCACCAACAATTTATAGTTAAGCTCGGGCTAGTGGGAAACTCTATAGCTTATGTAAACTGAAATGAAATGGATTTTCAACTTTGCACAAAAGTGAAGCAGTTCAAGGTGTGGCACTTCATCCAGTGCCCAAAGGTAGAAAAACCTTTTGTTCTTATCTAAACCATTGAAAAAGTCAAATAGTGATGTTAGCTACCACCGCTCTTACCAATTTTGATGTGCATATGGTCAAACATATATGGTTAAAGGCACTTTTTCTTCGTGAAATCGACGGCCACCAAGCGCATTATAAGTGACTTTGGACGTCATTTTAACTGTTTTACTCTCTTGATGTTTAAACATATTACTGAAACAGAAGGTAAAATTGTAATGTTTGCGCACATAGAGCCCATATGAAACCTTTTAGTGGTATTTTAGAGTTTTTCTAAGTACTACCCATTAAAGTACCTCATCTACGATTATGTGTTTACTATATTTAGTCATAACACTAAACATTCCTTGATAACTTGGGTTTCAGATCAAAGATTAATGTGCTGCTTTACTTATCTATGGACCAAATTCACCTACTTATTTGACTTTTCCTTCCTAATTTACTAAGTTATTATTGTTTTTCATATAAATAATCATGATAACTGTATGTCGCCAGGTCGCTGAAAGATTTGCTGTGGAAGGTCGTTGTATGGTTTATTGAAGAGACTGCTTGTTACAATCCTTGAAATATATGCGAGTGTAAACTTTTGAACCAGCAAATGTCAATACGCAAATTCAGTTCAACAAAAACTTTTGGAACCAAATAAGTAGTGTTTAAAAAAATCAGGCAAGTCCTCTGATTTTCTATTCCTATACCTATGTATATATATAAACTTTGTTGATTTCTCAAAATTAAGTAGTCGAAATATTTATAAAGTGAATATGATTATCCTAGAGTCTAACTCAATACAGGCCTCAGCAAATTTAATTAGTGTCGATGAATGGATTTTATATAATCATTACTTACGCTTCTTCGTATTCTACTTGAGAGTGGCATTCTAGTGCTTTACGCATTTGACACTCCAGAAGCCCCCTTAAATGGTAATTAATGTGACTTATGTGTGCAGTCGAGTTTGGTATCCGGGGTAATGCAGACACTATTTCCCTTTACTAATGAAGTTAATTCTCCACAGGAATACTTGACTGCCCATTGAGAGACAGAACTTCAGCAGCACCACCCGAAAGTCTCATCTTAAAGTTTTCCTTTATGATGACGCCACTTGAAAGTTTAGTGTTTTTTTATTAAGACTCAGACAGCAGCCTTTATCCCTAATGTCCAGTAACTGTCATTGAAACAGAGAGTTAAAGAAAACGCGAAAACGTAGGCGTGTATTACTGTTGTCTCAAGCTATTGTTGACCCATTCTAATGTAAAAGTGTATTGTGGTAAGATGTACCGCTCTGCTACCTAGTTTTATACCAAGATGGTAAAGACTAGCTACGAAGTTCATAGATACCTGTCACATACGTTATTTTAAATCAAGTTTCGCCTTTCAAGTAGAAAAGTAAAAGGAACTTAAATATTAGCCGAATGGAATATAAAACGTTTTCAGGCATAGTTAATTGTTTTGTGATCCTGAATACCTTCGAATAATATCTAATGTCACTTTGCCTTTAAAATTCCATTCACAGGTTGATTTAACAAATTATCAAAGCACCAGAGTAAATCTCTCTGAAATGACGCTACTCGAAGAATGCCATAGTAAGTTTATCAAGTTCGTCTTATTAGATTTCTAACGTACGATATAATTGTCACACCTACCTCAATGAAGGATATTAGGTAAAGTTAGATTACATTGTACAAACAGTTAATAGTCAGCACACCGAAATGCGATACCAATCCATAAAGTTCTCAAATTTTGATCTAAGCTATATAGTAAATTCTAAAGTCTATGGTTAAAGTGTTCGCAATCAATATTTAAGGACATCCGAAAAATTGACCACGATAATGACGATGTAACGACTCACTTTATTTTTGGGAAATTTTAAGTATTCTCACTAGCCTCTATTTAGCTGTTTACTTTTCTTTCATATCACTTCTATTCTGTCACTGTAAGAGTAAAACCTTTAAGCTAGTTCATTTGCTAGATATCATAACACAGTGAAACAGTATTACGTAATTTTGATTGAGCTGTGTATTACAAATTTCCATTCTACTTGTTTTTATTTCCTCTTTCTTTGTATGTTTCAACACTTACCTCTTGGTGTGTTTATAGATCAAACGAGATTTTATTAATATGCTTGTATGGTTAGTTTACGCCGTAAGTGTCCAGCTGTAGATGAAGTAAAGAGATGTAAACTATTAATTTAAGAATGATTAACATATAATTATAGAAAATAAAAAGTACCATCTACTAAAATAAGTTAACTATTTGGACACTAATATTTTAGCTCCACCAACAAACTTTCCAACAGACCAATGTAAAACTTCTCATAGTAGTTTGCCAATTCCATTTGCATGAAAAGAGAATGAGAGAAAATGATTTGAGTAAAATTTAGCGACAAGTTTCAAATCTGCAAACACGAGAGTGGGGAATCAATGTGCTTTAGATAAATTTTGAACAAAATATACGAGACTTCCGACTTGTTGGTACATAACTCTTGTATTACTCTATTAAGTGAGTTAACACTTATATACATAGCTCAAACTGACAGTAAGTCTTTTATTAAACCTAATCGTTCATCAGGCAAAATAGTATGTGGAGTTACATCATATGTCTCCATACTCAATGTACTTCACTTGCCCTTAGTCTGGGTAAATTCACTCCATCTATTGAGTTCCCTTCTCTTCCCTTGCCCAAAAGTGAATCCAGCCTGGAGATTTCTCATCCTGTTTTTCTAGGACACATAGTGCTTATTGACAAATAGTTCAGTCTTATCCTAGTTAAATCTTTATCAACAGTGATCCAACCTTTCAAATAAGTATAGTGTTTTCACAGTCTAAACTAAAATTATTACTTCTTTGGCTTATATTTGATAGGCATACGCCCAAATCCTCCAAAATGCAAAATATACACCTGTGATTAAGAGGAACATTTTCCTGACAAACATGTGTTATGTATGCCTAGTCGTCGCCTTCCTCGGCGGGCAATGTTAGCTGATATAGGGTCAGGCTGAAAAAGAGGTAGCGGCGGTCAAACGAAATCATGGCACCAGTCAATGAAATCCACAACAGTTAGTCTAAGCCACTTAGGGAGATGTAGACTTCCTGGTTGGGGTCCTCGGGACGGTAAAAACCAATGGTTGGAAACAATTGGTGACATGGCTCAAAATCGTTCTCAATGGCCGGCGCAGATGCATCCACTACTTGTGACTTATGATTTCCAATTAAACTGTTTTGTTCTTCGTTATTACTATTCCTTTGTCTCACACCTCAACTTTCTGTCTATATTATGCATTCCTTCTACTTTCTTCTCTTGTTTTGGGTGCTACATGGAGTGTGGCGACTTGAACTGCCGCATATATGTGCAAAGTTCTATGTCGAAAACCGACCGACCGACAAACTGATCCACTAAGCTATACTTTGCTCAGGACAATATACTAGTGTAGGCCTGAAACATTCTAGAGTCACTCCCTATCAAGCTTAAGGCTAAATTAATAAGAAATAGGGGGAATTGAAGTTTGATTACGAGTTGAATTGAGTTAGAGAACCATTGAAAACCAAGGACTACTGAACAGCCGTTTCATCCCTTTTCGGGACTCTTCATCATCACACATCCATGACATTGATTGGCATAGAAATCAGGTCGTTCAGGTTACAAGACCGCTTGCTGACTATACAGTCACTGGGATGGAATCCAATGGCCCATTAATCCCTGGTTTTCAGTGGTTCCCTAACTGAGGTCAGTTCGGGATCGGTTTTGAAGTGGATCAATGCCTGCAAACCGATACTCAAAAATCAGTCTAGTGCTCACTAGCGACTTACTGAAGACTGAGGTTGCCTAAAGTTCTAGTGGGAAGTTGTAACCATCGGAGTCCAACAAGTTGTATATTAGGACTAAAACTCTCTGATGACATTACCTGGCCGTTGTACTATGTTGAGAATTGGCAGAAATTAAAATTGATGGGTCAGTGGATTCCGTCTTAGTTGCTGAGTGGTCTACAAGCTCGCCTTGTAACTGGGAGCTCCTGGGTTTATGTACCTGATAGGGTCATGAGTGCGTATTGGGAGGAGTCCGAAACGGTGTCGAGACAACTGTCCAGTAGTCCCTGGTTCTAAATGAATTCACTTTGTGATCAAGCGCAAAATCAATTAAACACTTCGAACCAACATACACAATACAAATACGGCTTTAGCGAAGGCAAGTGAACATGTAAAGAGTAACCAGCCCTTTATAATAGCCATAGGCTACGCTAAAGGTGAACGTAGATTTTATACGTGCAACGTCGATTTGAACTTTTAAAAGACACTGATACTTTAGAGGTTGCCTTAGACGTGTCGTTGTCCAGTTAGTGCTTCATTATTTCAGTACATTTGGTGGCATTCTTCTCTGTTTTTGTTTTGTAGAAAAACTAACCGACTTACAACGACAAGTAGCTCAGACAAGTAAAAATGTTATGACGCGTACACAGAAATGGCGACGTCTTTCTGCTGTCCCATCTACAGATTGTGATGTTGTATTAATATTTAAAAGAGGAGTTTCTGAAGATATTGTCGATTGGCTTATTGAAACAATAAGAAATCGTGTACCTCAGCTGGTTGTACAAAAACAATTCCATAGAACATCTGGACAGTATGCGCTTTATTTAACAGCATCTTACAGAGGGTAAGTTTTTCATTATTATTATTATTACATTTTCGGTAGTTTCTGTTTTACTGTATTCTTCCAAATTAATCTATTATTATTATTGTTCCTTTGGATTCCGAGTGGAACATAGGACTTCAGCAGCATAGCTCCAATTCACTCTGTTTTAGCTGGCTGCATGATTTCACGTAGGCTTTCCCTCCATGTCACTCTGGAACCCACGCCCCACTCCATCGTTTATCATTCGACTTCCATTCAATGAACTTGCGCATGATGTCACTCAACGGTCTCCTCAGCGTATTTCCAGTTCATCTTCATTTTCTAAATATTTGTTATGTGATAGGTTCGTGGTTGGACCGTTGCCAGAGAGTTCTTAGCGCTGCTAATCCTTTCTGGTAGGCCATCTGATCTTCATTATGCAGCAAAGGCAGCTGTTGATAAAAAGTCTACGGCGAAGAAGAATCCCAAAACTGAATTGCGTTCTTGGATGTCCATTTTACAAGAAAACCAGATGGTAGCATAAAAAGAAATTTGCATAGAAAAAGTACTTGGATAGGACAATATACACACATTTTCACAGCTTCGTTACTCTCAAGAACAGAAGAAATTTAGTGAAGACCCTCAGCCACACAGAGTTAGAGCGATATGCTCAGAAGAAGTAATTGAAGATGAATTTCAAGCATTGTATAGGATACTTTGATCGAAAATAGCTATCGCAACAAATTTATCAAGAAACACATGACAAAGAAAGCCAAAAAGGACTTCTCACTGTCTGTAAACAAGAAGCCTTTATATATACGACTACAATTCAAGGGCGATATACCAAGTGAGATAATTACTAGGAAATTAAGAAAATCAGTTCAAACAACTATTAATACTGGCGAACTACACGTCTTATTCTCTACACGACCGATGGTGCTACCTCGATTGAAAAATGAAGTACCTAGACTAGCTAGTCACTTCAAATTTTATCTATCAATTCAACTGCGCTTGTGGAGCGAGTTATATTGGCCGTAGCTCTAGGAACTTGATTTTTCGTACCAGCTCGAGAACATCTCCCACTATGGCTAAGTAAATGTGTAGTGAAAACCATTAACAGTTCGATATTGGACCATCTGGTCCAAACCGGCCACAAAGGCAGCCAGCCAGCGTGAAAGAATCCTTCTCTATCATCTACCGGGTGGCTAATAAATTGCCAAAATCATCGAAGCACCGCATGCTCCAAACAGCAGAGGCGATTGCAATTCGCCTCAAACAACCAGTGCTCTATGTTCAAAAGAAGCAAATCCAGCCAGCCCCTACTACTGCCCTGGTCGGCCTTCAGTAGAGACTATAAATTCATGAATTTGTAATATTATCTTTCCTAATTTTTCTGACATTCAGCTTATTTTATGTTGATGCTGTGGAACTGTAATCTATTGATATTGTTATCGATACGATGTTATTTAAACAAACAATAATTTTGTTCATAACACTAATTCATTCATTTACTATAATGTATATATAACTGTAGAGCCTGATGGGGAAGTTATCGAAAAGAGTACTCTTTGTTCAGCATCTATTCGAGATGTGTTTGATGCTGCACCGTCGCTGAATCATGTAGAATCACTTATTTGATGTTATTGTTGCAAAATCCTGATACTTTTCGTCGTGTTGAATGCTATAGATCTTCACATTGATTTTAGAGTAGCGAAGATGTGTCTTACGTTTATCACCCTGGCTTTGACATCCTCATCAGTGTCACCTGTAGCTGAGATAATGGTGTGTGTGTATAAGTGCATAAAGTGACTTCGCTTAGATTTCTCGCGTTGATGATGACTGGTACTCGGTTTTTAGTTGTTGTTGGTTAGATATCTTCATCACCTTTATCTTCGCTACATTCATTTGAAGTCCCGTCTTCCTTACCAGCCTCTTCTGCTCAATTTTTGGTTTTCGCTTGTGGATCTTCGAGTGTATGCTACATGAAATATAAACCATACGTGAAATCTTGATCTTCTTGGCTGTTTTTGTCAGTTCAACATATACCACTTTGTTTTCATTCTAATTTTACTTTTTCCGTGATGGCCAGTAGTGAGATATCAGTTTAACTGAATTTATAATTTCGGAATTTATACAGAAATACAGAAGTTCAAGTTAATATACTTCCTAAAGCACATAAGGATAGCTAAACAGAGAAATATTTTAAGAAACTATTATAAATAAAAACTGACAGGAGAAAAAAATAACTACATGGAGGAAAACAAGGATTTTGGTGGATCTAGGATATCACAAAGATTGAATGCATCTTCGCCATTGGGAAAAATTTGCAATCACTTGACTAATAATCTCCAAATACTGATTCCTAGCATTACGACGACCCAAAACAGGCAATCTGCACCACTCTGTTTAGCTTAGAGTAACGGTCAAAGTATTTATGGGTTGATGATATGTTTTGATTTGGCGGTGGCCTGCTTTAACCTTGAGCTACCAAAGCTTTCCGTTACTTATATTGCATCTTCCTGTAACTCTTTTCCAACCTAATCCACATATGATGTAAGATTGTTCGCTGAGGAAGACGACGACGAATTGGTATGTGTAATGCATATCCTAGCTATCTGATGAAAAGATACATCTACACAATCTCGATTTCCTTCCTCACCCTACCTCAATATTATTCACCATATCAGATGGCCTAACATAAGAGGTAAAACATAAACATTATGAAAGACAGCAAGCCTCTCTTATGTGTTACACTTTCAATTGTCATGTATCACAGTCATAATGAAAGACATGGCGAAATGCCGTATAGTACACATTCCCTTCTAGTGGGAAGCCCTGACCAGTAGGGTACAGCAGGTTGAAGATGAGGCAGTAACTCATCGAAGAAGACATTGCAAAATGGTTGCGCTATGTTGTGAATTGGCAGAAGTTAGAATACAAGGACCATTGGATTGGGTACCAGTGGCTCAGTGGTCTACGAGCTCGCCAGTCTTGTAACCAGACCAGAAGGTCCATGGTTCGAACCCCGGTGGGCGCGTACTGCTGAAGAGTCCCAAACTAGGCTGACTAAACAGCTGCCCAATACTCCCAGGTTTTCCAGTGGTTCTCTAACTGATGTCAGCTCATGATGAAATCCTCGATGCGATCAGATAAACAGATATCACATCTACGCCAAAGATGACGTGAGTTACCAAACGCCAGTCCAACCTTTTACATCTATGCCGTTATTTCATCAGCAACCACTGCATTACTGCCATTGCAACTTCGCAAATAAGTAATATTTCGTAGAAATATGAAATTTCGTTCTCAACATTTGTTTGATATTATTTCTGTCGGAGATATCAGTGGAGGGGAAGTAAAGATTTGTTGGTTATTGGAAACTTTGAATCACTGTTGTTGTTTTCTTCTTTTTAAAGCATTAAAAGTATAAACTCGACGCTGTAATTGTGATGAGTAGTTAGATACCATTCAAACCCCAACCATTAGTATTTGATAGCCAACCAGACTAAAATGATCTAATATCTTTTTTTTATTTCCTTCACGTTCCCCAGTGGGACATAGGGCTTCAAGCTAGTGGCTTGATGTTTCTGTAGCAGTGTTCAGCTTTACAGGATGGGGTTGCTAGCCTCATGCCCAACCTTTCCTCTTCACCAGCATTATTTCTGGCTTAGCGAGGTAAAGGAGTGCGTCGGCAGGGGATAGAACCCCGGACCATGTGCATGGTCGGCGAGCGTCCTAACCACTATGCCACCGACGCGATCTAATATCTAAATGGCTGTTTCTCTCGTCTGCGGCCGAGGTCATCAGCATTGTGCTTGGTTTGACTGAAAGCTGAGAAAGCTGAATTACTGCAAACCAACCGAATTCTAGCTCTCTGAGCTGAGTCACGCCGTTCACACCCGGCTGATAAGGGGCTGGCTGACTCCAAATGAGAGAAACGGCCACCTGGTGCTTAAACCACTTTGATCTGGCTGGCTAGCAAGCCAAATTGGTACTACCATCTTTTTCCTACGTGAGAGAATACACAAATGTACACTAACAATAGAGTAATATTAATGTGGTTTTAACAAAACATTGTTAATTGTCCTAATATTCTGATTTTCCAAGGATCAATTTCTAGCTATTGTGAGATAACACAACCGTCGAAGATTGGCCCATTTCAGTGCTAATAAACGCTGATGAATTCGGAAATTTGAATCTAAACTTAGCAGTACTCTGAAGTTGGAGAAAAATAAGAATAGCAATGTGCAACTTATCAAACAGAAAACTCAGTATAATATTACTAGTGAAATTTTAATTTCACTATAACAAGGAAATCAATGAAGGCAATAGATTTAACTCCGATCATAGAACACATATTAACCCTTATTTATACCTGACGATAAAGCTAGTGATTTGCGTCATCAGGTTCAATGTATCATATTGAATCAAAAGTTATCAACCGGTAATTTTTTGAAAGAAGATCAGGAATTACAAGCTTTAAGATCGAAGAAATCTATGACTTAGTATCTTGACTTAGTATCAACGTAGAACTTTGCACAAGAATACAGCAGTTCAGCTTGTCACACTCCATGTAACGTACAAAGAGGTTTGAAAGAACTGTGATGAGCAGACATATAGTAACTTGAAAAAATATCAGGATTTAATGGATTGAGGAGATTACAAAAGGGTAAATACATCTACACAACTGAGAACGGTTTTCAGCCATATCACCAACACTCCAAAGCTATTGATTCTTATCATCCTGAGGACCGTAGTCAGAGAGTGTGCACCTCCATGCTTAAGTCAAAGCGACAGTCAAAGGCTTCATGGACCGGTGGCGTGTTCTGACTTGACCACTCCTAACCCATTCTCACCTTAATCCCATGTCAATTAGTATTGCTTGTCGAGGAAGGCGGTAGCTTGACATGCTTTAGTTTGTCCAAATCTATAGTCGAAACTAAAGCCGATAAATGTAATGTTATCATTACTATTGTTCCCTTGGGTTCCTAGTGGAACATAGGTCTTCAACTGCACGTCTCCACTTGCTTCTGTCTTCTGCTGTACTTTTCACCTGCGTTCATGTTAGTCCATACTGTTTCAGCTCCTCTTCACACAATCTCCTCCATGTCACCCTTGCACCAACGAACCACTCACCGCTTCCCTTTCGGGTTCCACGCCAGCGTTGGCCTGACGCGCGATGTCACCCGGCGGCCTCCTCAGCAAGTGTCCAATCCATCTCCACTTTCTGCTGCATATTTGTTGTTTGGCGATTGGTTCTTGTTTTGTTTGTTCCCATAGTTTCTTGTTGGTGATTCTTTCCGGCCATCTGATCTTCAGTATAGAACGACGGAGACAGTTGTTGATAAAGGTCTGCAACAGGCTGTTGAAAATATTCTATGTGACCTGCCAAGTTTCTGATCCGTATAGAAGAACTGACTGACTTGACGTTTGTATTGGAAATCCGAATTTTGTTGTTGATGCTGAGTTGAGTGACGAAGATTTCCAGATTGGTTTGAGGTTGATGAATGTGTTTCTCGCCTTCCCTATTCTTGATTTGACATTTTCTTCCGTTCCTCCTGTAGTTGAGACAATGCTCCCTAGATAAGTGAATGAAGTAACCTCTTTCAAATCACTCCCATTGATGGTGTTACCATTAGTCTTATTAAAGAAGATTGCTATAGGAAAACTTTGGAACATACAGAATCAAGTTCATATTGCAGTGGTACTGATTAGTGACGTAGGTATATGGTAGCTAGTGAGAGATACTTCTGTATGTCCCCATGTGCAATACTGTTTTAAGTCTATATTATTCATGTCAGCTATTTGATAATAAATGTTTTCCCTATTTTTATACAACTAAATCTCTTTTCTGTTAAGACTACTCACAGGTGCTGAAGAATTAAAAAACCTTTATTAATTGAACATGGTGGTGGTCTACGTGAATTTTCAGTTGAAGAATTTGGTCTATTCGACAATGTAATGGATGAAAAAGTCTTTCTGTCAACTAGTGAACGTAGTAATATTGTCTATCATTTTTTAATGAGCTTACGCGCTCATCGTGAAGACTCGGATATGTGTTGCGCAATTAAGTTCACTGAAGGCCAATGTATGAGTAAGTTGTACTTTTCTGAAAATAAAAAGTATTTTTATAAATATATCTCTTATTTCAAAGATTATAAAAGACAATTCAACGACGAAAACTTTATCGTTGAAGTCATCTTCAAAGGTCATGTAATCATATTTGTATTTAAATTATGGGATTTATGGGAATTTGGATTAACTTCACTGTATAGATTTCGTCATGAACTAACATCATTTAGAAAGGTCATTGAAAACCTAGCTGTTTCGTCCCACTCCAGGACTCTTCCTCAGTGCGCACCCGCAGTCCTACGAGGAATCGAACCCGGAACCTTCGGGCTACGAGGTCAAGCTCGTGAATCATTTAGTCACTTGGGCTGAAATTCAATGACCTGTGAATTCTAACTTTGTCATTCAAGTATTGGTTTGTGGGGATTTGGTTGATTGGTTACAGGATTTCATCATGAACTGACATTAGTTAGAGAACCATTGGAATGCCTGGTTGTACTGGACAGCTGTTTTGTCCTAGTTTGGGACTCTTCATCGGTACGCACCCACCGGGTTCAGCTCATGATGAAAATCCTGTAACCAATCAATTCCCTACAAACCAATACTTGAATATGAATGAGATGCTCACTGGCGACTGGCCCTATTCAGGTAGGTAGTTACCTGCGGTTCTAGTGAGAAGTCGTGACCAGTAGGGTGTGAGGACAAATACTCGCCGAAGACATTGGCTAGGGGTCGCGCTATGTCGTGGATTGGCAGAAGTTAGAATTCATGGGCCATTGGATCGGGTCCCAGTGGCTTAATGGTCTACGAGGTCGCCTCGTAACCAGAAGGACTTGGGTTCGAACTCCAGTGGGTGCGCACTGATGAAGAGTCCCAAACTAGGAAGAAACACCTTTCCAGTACTTCCAGGTCAAGGTGAGGTTGACGTTCATCGAAGGTACTGGTGGGGGCAGGGCTATATCACAAATCGACAAAGTTACGACTCATCAGTGATTCAGTTACAGCCTGAGTGGCTGAATGGTTGATGACCTTAGTCTCGTAACCTAAAGGTCCCTCCCTGGTTTAATCCTTGTCAGGATCGTGGGTGCGCATTAATGGAGAGTCCCAGATTGGGACGAAACAACTGTCCAGTGTTCGCTGGTTCTAACTGTTCTCACTGACTGATGATGTTGGTTAGTGACTAATCTACCGATTGTATTTATATTCACCAAAAAACCTATAGCAATCGATTATTGAGTTATAGAGTGTGATATGGCATAATTAATACCAATTACTCAGAAGTAGTTTATAAAGTTAAAAAGAAGTTACATAATAGTCAACTACACAATGGAAGTAAAGGTTTGAAATTTGATAAAGTGGAAATTATTATTATTCGATGAAAATCAAGGCAGCTGAGTGCCTACTTCATGTGAATGAAGAAGGTGAAGAAGAAAAAAAACTTTGTAAAATGTACAAAAGGAACATGTAAAAGTGATAATAGTGAATTAATTACTAAAATAATAAATAGAAGCTTAACAAGCAGGAAAGAGTTTAAGACCATGGTAGAATTACAGACTGAACAAACCTTTTCTGCTGCTTACATATTTCAGGGTTATATTGACGAATCTCTAGCTCCTCCACCATATACAAATGTCAAAACAAAACGTTCCTAGTGTAACGACAGAAGGCAAGAGTCAGGCAACAGATCGTTTATTAAGGAAATCAACAGATATTTATAGATTTTCATGTACATTATTATAGATTATTGTTAGCAGACAAACACAGTCTTCTGATTGGTTGTTTCTCACTGAAAGTTAATCTTTCATCTCTTTGTGGCTGTTTCTTGAAGGTCGGATCCTTTATCTGCTAATTGTATCCGCCTACGCAAAGTCTGCTGTGATTGGTTGTTGAGTCAGTCTTTGTTCTTGTTCTTTTCTCATGACCAATATTAGGGACGTGAACATTGACGTAAATTACTGTCTACCAATTTTGTCTAGCAGCCACCTCTCACCACACTAGTATTATTCGGTCTTACCTTGTAAATAATTTTAAAAGATGACTCCCGTGGAGTTGCATGAACTGAGTTCACCAGATGTTTGAGAATTTACCTAGTAATTGTCTCGCATCTGTCTCTTTAGAACCCTGCCGGCTAATGTTCAGAGTTACCTTTGAAAAGAGTACGATTTGTGCCGGCGATATAACTAGTTCCACAGTCTCAAAGCCTCAGTTTGTTCTTCACATATCGAATGATAATTTACAAGCTGTAGAAAGATTTCTAAATTATAAATTGTTAAGCATAGTGAAAACAATGGAATCCCGGCGGGTGCGTACTGATGAAGAGTCCCAAACTAGGATGAAACAGCTGTCCAGTACTCCCAGGTTTTCCAATGGTTCTCTAACTAATGTCAGCTCATGATGAAAATCCTGTAACCAATCAAATCCCTACAAACCATTACTTGAAAATCTATAAATGATTGGAAAAACGGAAAGAGGCGTTTATGTACTGTTTCTTAGGAAGTTAGCAATTACATGCCTAACAACATATTTTTCATTCCATAAAATGTTTACCAAATAAGATAGTCTACGAGCTCGCCTTGTAACCAGAAGGCCCTGGGTTCGAACCACTGTGGTGGGTGAGTACTGCTGAAGAGTCCCAAACTCGGACAAAACAGCTGTCCAGTACTCCCAGGCTTTCCAGTGGTTCTCTAACTGATATCAGCTCATGATGGAATCCTCTATCCAATCAAATAAGATGTCTTTGAGCTTTTTGTATTTAGCCGTGTAATTATAAAGTCTTTTATAATTACTTCTCTTCCTACCTAAGAAGATTGAAAGGGAGAATTATGATTAAAGAGGTTGCTAAGAGTCCAACAAAGTGATTTTCGCCAATTTCTTGAATGAGTTCAAATGTCTATCGACAATAATATTAACAAAATGACTTACAGGTACACCTCTTGCCCCCACCCCCTATCAGTGTAGCAAAGTCACTTTTTTTAAGTAACCCAGGAGAAACTAAAGGGGAGCAATAAAGAAGAATAGGTAGAATCGGGAATTGACGAACTGTAAAAGTAGAGACTGTGTGATATTAGAGTGCCTCAACTTTTTTTACTTAGAAAGTAAGGCGAAACATGTTGTGGGAAGACCAAGAAGCATCATGCGAAAGAAATAATCCAGGATATTTACCACTCTTGTTGGTTGTTAAAACTTCAGCGCCCTCTGCAATACAAGAATCATGACAGGTGGAGTGGATTATGAAGCCGTGGCCCAGTTGTTTGTAGTCGACTGCCTGCACCAATGTGCCACAGCTCTACAATTCTACATCGCGAAAACTTATTCATATTTGATTGATATTTCGGTTGATTATCGCACCACATCTCTGGCCTGGGTTCGATTGCCTCCCGACGAACTGGTCAACCTCGCCTAGTTTACTAGACGACAATAAGCGCAGAAAACAGTAAAGTTTAGGCGCTAGGGTGACAACCCAACCCCCCGTAAAAACCACAATAGCAACACTATTGAAACTTCTAGTCCCAAAGCTACAATCTCCATATTGCACTTGGTGCGCAAAGGAATGCAAAAAAAACTAGGTAGAGTCGTCGACCGTCACAAAGTAAATGTGTGACTCACAGCCTGTCAACTAACTAACTGACGCTTTCTTATATATGATTCATGCCAACAATCAGACAGTTCATGGGTTGTGTTACTATGTGTTATTTTATTATTATCGTTAATTTCCTTGTGACTTCATTCTCTTCTGTGTGACATGGAAAACGCAGGAAGATGGTGGCTTAAAATGCATAACTGGCGCTTAAAGCACTCCGATTAATTCAAGTTCTCAATACCGTTGAAGTTTTGTTATTGTCACTTTCGTTAAGCTACCTTCTTGTTACAAAAACAACACTAAAAGGTTAGCGAACAAATTAATGAAATAAAATATTTACATGGTGGATGGTGGTTTAAAAAGCATTGTATGCCTATAGAATTGTGTGGGTGATCATTACTTCCCAGCTTCCCACACTCTGGAAGTTGATTTCTTCTGTAGGTATCTGAAAAAGAAGGAGCATTAGTGTTGCGTGACCGCAAAGCCCAAGGAATAAGGACTTGAAGCCGGTCATACATGGTCTGTTCAAAGCGGTTTTTGGAATTGAGTCCATGTTCAAATCTTACTATCTGCTACTGGCCGCCTCAAGGTAATTCGTGTATGTACAGCTCCCAGGATCAACCTTTTCTTACCCCCCCCCCGGCCTCCAGAGAGGAAAGGCGGCATAACTGACTTTCTGGTCATCTGCTCCTGTTACATTACTAATATACAGGAGTACGTCTTCTCCATTAGAGACTGCTTTCGGTCTAACCGCTATTCAAGCGACCTTTCCAACAAGGTAAAACCTGCAGAAGGATTATTTCTAGTCAGTGTGATTCGTTTGGTCCTGGCAATATGCATCTTTCAGTCGAGATTTGATTAGTGGTCATTCAATCAAACGAATTCTTGAGCAACTCATAAACCAGTTAAACTAAACAATAATTGGTGGAATTCAAATCTGAGCCTCCTCAGGATTTCAAATATGCCATCTGGTTTCCAATTTACTAGTCTAACGATCTACCAGTTGAGATATGTAAGCCACCTTTGTCTTGGAAAACACAATGCAACCAATATTTGCCTAATTTACAGGCATCATTTCATCCTTTAATTTCATTTTTTTGCTTTAATAGTCATTTGCAACATTATATTATACAGTTTTAAAAGGTCATAAGAAAATCAGAAATGTTAAGTCTTCACTTTTGTGCATTCAACTGTAATAAATGTCAAAGATGTTAGTAGAACAAGAATAAGCGATGATGATCTGCCATAATGTTGATAAAACGTATTTGACGTGAACTATTTACTTTATTCGCATTTTCTTTCTAATGTTTCACAAATGTTTTCGCCATGTTTTTCTTTGGAATGTTGTATTCTACACGGCTTGTATATAAATAAATAAACAGCAGTCCAGTATTTATTAAAATTGGTATAGGTGTTCAGTTCACCTAACTGTCAGTTTGTACACCTCATTGTGCGTGACTGATGACTGAGCTTCAACATACAACTTTGCACAGAAACACTGTAGTTCAAGTGGCCACAACACTCCATGTAGCACACAAAGATATAAAGAAAAGAAATTCAAAGACCTATAATGAGAAAGAAAATAGTATCGTGGAAAATATGCGGCTTTAATGGATCCAAGAGATCACAAAACAGTGCCGTTGGTAAAGATTTTGAGCTATATCACAACAGTCTCTGCTCACTGGTTCTCAGCATCCTTCTTAGGATCTCAACCAAACAGTCAACATCTCTGTATGTGGCTGGCTCAAATCATCTGTCAAAGACTTAATTATATTGGATGGTTGGAGGCAATCGGCAGGAAGCCTTGGACCTAGGTTTCGTGCTAGTTGGCACTCGTCAGCAAGGCTTATATGCAATCACATTGAAGGAAATCATGTCCCTTCTGAGCTTCGAACCCGCGTCACCAAGTGATGCATTCAGAGACGTTACCACTGAGCTATTCGGGCTCGAGATTGACCTCCTGTAGGACCGTATTGGATACTTTGATTGGACATTAGTAACTAGTGTTATGCGTCTAGTCCTTTCTTTGGTGCAGACTGAATTCTATCAGTCAGGTTTGCAATGTGGCTCAAGACTTCCTGCCGATTGCCTCCAACTATCTAATATCATCAAATCAATGTGCACCGTGATGGCGAGCTACCTAGAATAGTGGCCACATTGCAAACCTGACTGACAGAATTCAGTCTGCACCAAAGAAAGGACTAGATATGTCACACTAGTTACTAGTGTCCAATCAAAACGTTGTAGATTAGCAATTAAGTAGCTGTTATCCTGAAAAGCAGATTTCGGATAGTTTTATCCCTTTCTTTGTCAGTTCATTGTACTTTAGTAAGTCGCAGAAGAAGCATCAAAGATAGGACTTCAGGTGAACATAGAGAAAACAGAGGTAATGAAGATTCCTGGACAAGAACAACAACAACAGACAACGATCAGCATAAATGGGAGGAACCTGAAAGAAACAACCTCTTTTACCTACCTACCTGGGAAGCATTGTCTCAACTACAGGCGGACGGAACTGACAAGGATATAAAGCAAGGATCGGGAAAGCAAGACAAGCTTTCACTACATTCAAGTCTGTGTGGAGGTCAACAGCACTCAGAATGAAAAACAAGATCCGGATTTTCAACTCCAATGTGAAGTCAGTCAGTGCTACTGTACGGATCAGAGACTTGCACTGCGCGTCATAAAGAGCATCTCAAACAAACTACAGACCTTCATTAACGGTTGTCTTCGCTCAATACTCAAGATCAGATGGCCGGCCAGAAAAGACCAGCAACAGGGATCTCTGGTAATGAGCGAACCAACCAGGGACCGATTGTGAAACAAATATGCAGGAAGAAGTGGAGATGGATTGGCCATACTCTGAGGAAACCATCAAGTGACATCACTAGACAAGCCATTGCTCTAGTGGAACCCGAAAGGGAAGCGGCGAGTTGGTCGTAAGTGCAAGGGTGACTTGGAAGAGGTCATGTGAAGAGGAGATGAAAACGTGTGGGCAGACATGGAGCCAGGTGAAGACTCTAGCAGAGAACAGAACGCAATGGAGACGCACGGCTGAAGCCCTATGTTTCTCTAGGAATTAAAGGAAACAATAATAACAATAGTAGGTCGCTTACACTGTTGCAGCTATATGGGCAAAGTCGTACAGTCGGCGGATAGAAATATAACAGCGATGAGGTGTTTTCCTCTGATGACCAGAAAGCCATCTATATTGCTCTTGGGAAAAGAGTTAGAAAAGATTGATCCGAAAAATTGTACATCTCCAAAAACCAACTCAAAGACGCCTGGCCTCATGTAGTGGTGCCCTGGGCACTGCAGTCACGTAACACTAATAGCCCTTCAGTTTCAGGTGTCCCAAAAAGAAATCATGTTGGTTCTATACACTAAATCTGATTATTTAAACCTGAATACTTGCCTACTGGTTTGTGGACCTACGAAAATCAATATTCTGTGTTAAATAAAATACGTACTTTTCATCAACCTCCCTCATTTTTTTAAAAAAAAATACATAATTAAGCTCACTTTCATTATTTAGGGGTAATTCCATTATGGAATAATTTCATTGCCTAAAACACTCAGTGATATAATAGTATTTTCAAGTATTGGTTTTGTACGGATTTAGTTTGATTGGATGGAGGGTTTCATCATGAGCTGACATCAGTTAGAGAACCACTGGAAAACCTGCAGGGAGTACTGGACAGCTGTTTCGTCAGCCTAGTTCGGGACTCTTCAACAGTACGCACCCACCACAGTGGTTCGAACCCAGGACCTTCTGGTTACAAGGCGAGCTCGTAGACCATTGAACCACTGGGACCCGATCAAATGGCTAGCCGGTGCATGAATTCTAACTTCTGCCAATTCACGACACAGCGCGACCATTTCGCAATGTCTTCTTCGATGAGTTACTGCCTTATCTTCAACCTGCTGTAACCTACTGGTCACGGCTTCCCACTAGAACCCAGGTCACTGCCTGGGTGCGTACTGATGACGAGTCCCAAACTAGGCTGACGAAACAGCTGTCCAGCACTTCCAGGTTTTCCAATGGTTCTCTAACTGATGTCAGCTCATGATGAAATCCTCTATCCAATAATAATAATATTTATTTGCTAATGGCAGTTTTGAGCACAATTTATTTGCTAACCATCATATAATTTCATCTCAAGTCAATGATGTATTTTGAACCAGTGACCTGAATGGTTATCAGCTCGTCTCTTTGCTCCGGAAAAGCGACATCAATAAGAAGATAATTTCGTCGAGTTTCTAGTCTAGTCTATCAAGTATAACAGGCTCGTTCATTTTCATGATTACCATATGGCTGATTTCGGTGATCTTATAATCTTAATGAAACTGATCATTCTGATAAATTGTACCAGTCGAAGAGTATGCATTAGGATACAATAGCATTAGTAAAGACAAATGAAAATTATATGAGAAACTGTATTGAGATACAAGTATAAGATGGAATAATAGTCTGTTGGTTAATAACGTCTGCCGAATAAATAATTAAATGTACAGTCATTCAGAAAATAAAGTGAAATGTGAAAACCAGGGAAACACTGGACAGATGTTTCGTCCTATTCTGGGTCTCTTCAGCATTGCGCAACCACAACCACACCAGAGAGCGAACTTAGGTGCTTCAGGTTAGGAGACCAAGCTGGTTGTCTATTCAACGGCTTGGGCAGGTATTCACTTACCTGTGAATTCTAACTTCGTGTAACTGATATTGGCTAGTGACGAAGTCTGACAATAGAAATTGGGTAAATTTGAACTTTAAGCACCTAAGGCGTGCAACATACCATTGACACTGAACGCATCAATCACTTAATTTTAACGTATCAAATATATGTATATATCATATAATGAATAAATGAAACTGTTACACAGGATACCATTTTATGACGTGTGATAAAAATGACCCCGAGTATTATATTGGAGTATCAGTATGGTAGTTAAACCACACTCTATGCATCTATCCATCTAAGTTTTCTAATCCTAACCCTAATCTATCTATCTTTAACCTAACCCTAACATGCAATTATCCCTATATGGGCCGTAATTTAACTCAAACCAATCCCAATAAGTCCTTTATTAAGTTAACCTAACTCTAACCTGTCCTTAGCCTAAACTTTAGGTTAGTATTTCCCAAACCTAACCTAAAGTTTACCAGATATTCCGTTTAATACCAAAACATTTCATTGAGCATATTTTGGTTTATAACTGTGTAATGTTATGTATCTGGTTTTTGACTAACTTGCTGTCTGAGCATTCCAAGGCATTGGTGTGGTAGTCGCACGCCCTCGGTGGTTAAAGTTTAGCTTGGTCTGAAATTGAATTAATCCAAATCCTCACAAATCTCCTAATCTAAATATCAATCTTCAGGTCATTGATGGCTATTGAGTAAATGTCCTGAAGTTGTAGTGAGAAGCCCCATGACCAGTAGGGTCAAGGTGAGTGAAGTAGATATTCATCGAATGCATTGGGGGAGGGTGGTAGTGCTGTATCACGTGTTGACAAAGTTAGAATCCCACCCCCAAGTGACTAGGTAGGTAGTCAACGTGCTTGTTCTCGTAGCCTGATGGTTGTGCGGTTCGTGGGTGCTCACTGATGAAGAGTCCCAGATTAAAGTGAGCTGTAATCAGATAATAAGAAGGCGATAAGCCTAGTGTAAATCCAAAGAGTGAGAAATAATAGTGATAATAACAGGATGAAGTAGAACTAGGTGAAAAGTAATATGAAGGGCATAATAACACAGGAAAATATGAGATGATTACATCCCTAATAACCTTATTGTAGGCTAAGGTTAACAAAATGGATGAATTCACATTGTTTTGCAGACATACTTAAGGCTTATTCATATTGATCCCTAAAGCTTTAGCTATAGCTACAAGACATAATCGCGAAGTCTTGGGTAGATTGTTTGGAACTCGAAATACAACCGTAAACGACTCATCTCTTTTAATGCTGTGTGTTCACTGTCCACTAGATGAGATGCAATCTCACTATTTATTCCTTTGATTGACTCATTTTCTAAGCTGGTTAGGACATGTGTTACACATGCCGGCCTAGTCATCGCCTTCCTCGACGGGCAATGTTAGCTGACATAGGGTCAGGCTGGAAGAGAGCTAGCGGCGGTTAAACCAAAACATGGCACCAGTTAATGAAATAAACAACAGTTAGTTTAAGTCCGCCAGCCACGTTGGAAGGTGTAGACTTCCTGGTTGGGGTCCTCGGGACGGTAAAAACCAATGGTTGGAAACAATTGGTGATATGGCTCACAATCGTTCTCAATGGCTATCGCAGATGCATCCATTCCTTGTGACTCATGATTTCCAATGAAACTGTTTTGTTCTTCGTCATTACTATACCTTTGTCTCACACCTCTGTTCACTGCCTCTATTATGCATTTCTTCTCTTGCTTTGTGTGCTACATGGAGTGTGGCGACTTGAACTGCCACACATCGGTGCAAAGTTCTATGTCAAAAACAGACAGACAGACAGTAGCTGCACTGTTACATGTTAACAAGTGCCTAAGGATAAATTGCGATAAGTACGGCCTACATAACTAGCTTCACTGAAGCGGTTAAAGAGAATTAATAGACTATGTGTAAAAATTATGTTTGTATAAATCTCTGCAAAATTGAAGTAAATAATTCTGTTTCATTAGACCAGTTTACCTAATGAAACGTGGGAATTATCTATTTCAGTTTCTCTGATATTTATACAAATATAATTTTTACATGTGTCCACTTTTCACTCGGCGTCCAATTATTGCAGAAATTTACGGTCACTAATTTGTCGGAGTTCGTATAAAAGAGTTATTATTATTTTTTTATTCCTTAACGCTCCCAGTGGAACATAGGGTGCCTTCAAACTAGAGCTTTAAAGTTTCGATAGCAGTGGTGTTTTTATTTTTAGGGGATGGGGTTGCTAGCCTCATGCCCAGCCCAACGTTCCCTCTTTACCTGTCTTATTATTGGCATAATGAGGCAAAGGAGTGTGTCTGTGGGCGGGGATCGAACTCCGACCCACCTGTGGTGTGGTTGGCGAGCATTCTACCACTGTGCCACCGACGCACAGACGAGATGAGTCTACTTAAAATACGCATTACTCAAATCTCCATTATGATTGTCTTTTTGATGCTATTTTCTCTGTCTTTCACTCTCCCATTTTAAATCTTAGTTCCATCTCTTCAATCTGGCGGGATAGTTAGTCAAATATTTCCATTACATGAACCAAATTCCCTGAACAAGTTGATGAGTACCTGGATAACTGGTTGGATAGTGAAACAACCATTGGATGATATAAAAGAATATTTTGGCACAAAAGTTGCAATGTACTTTGCATGGTTAGGTCATTATACTTATTCATTGATATTCCCGTCAATTGTTGGACTTTTAGTCTGGTTATTTGTCAGTCCTAATGTAAGTTGTCAGTATTTTTCATCTAATAGTTTATTATTATTATCATTATTATTAGCATTCGCTTGTGTTTCCAGCAGTACATCTCCTTTTCAATCTGTTCTCGGCAGTCTACCCTTATCTGAGACGCCACGATTGTTGTCAAGTTTTCATTCCGTTCTCACATGGTCTCTTCCACTTCACCGTCGAACTTGGGCTCAACTCGTAGCTTCCCGTTCGGGTTTCATGCGAGCCGTGGCCTGGCCTGTGATGTATATATGTATGTATATGTCCGATCCATCTTCATTTACTCTTACATATTTAATGGGCAATAGGCATTTGTCTGGTTTGCTGCGCCAGAGTTCCTTATTACTTATCGTCTCTGTGCGGTCATCTGCTCTTCAACATGGAGGGAAGGCATCTGTTACGGACAATGTGCAGTAGCCTGCTCTGAACCAGATAGAAGTGCTGATTTGACATTAGTTTTGAAAATCTGGGTCTCCTTTCTTACACTGAGTACAGTAGACTTCCACAAAGATTTCAGAGCAATGATGATCTAAAAGTCAATCTGAACGAAGAATATTTTTTTCAATAATTTCTCTTCAGGTTCTTACAATTATTAAATATAATATTTGTTGTCGTTACAATAAAGGACAGTTATGCAGCGGATACATTTTTAACGTAGAATAACAGATTAGTTATGGTGTGTCAAAATAAGTAGTCGTATTTGTGTGACAAACGTGCAAGGCTGAATTCGGTTACAAAATATTGTAAAAGGGGAGACAATGGCGATTAATCATAATAGATTTGTAGAGTGTGGGGTAGGAAAATTGACAAGTCAGTTCAAGGTTATAAAAGGTGTCAGGTGAGTGGCTAGTACAAAGTGTTCTGTGTTAAACAGGAGATAGTAGGACTGCAATGGGAGGTTCATAATGAGATAACGAATATGTGAAATGAAACAGGTGGAGGCATATATCGAGAAAAGAGGTAATATCACTAATAATAAGTCCGGATAGTATAAACGAAAAATTCGATAGTATTGAGAGAATGTTTGCATGAAGGGCATAAATTATGACGAATAATAATAATATTAACAATAATAATAATTGTAATAATAATATTTGTAATAATAAGCAAAGGAAAAAAAGCCAAGAGGGTTAAGGGGAAGGAGCACTCTTGGTGAGAAGAAGAATCATCAATCCAAGTTTGGCCACGGTAGGAACAGCGTCTGGACGTGTTCTTTTTGGATACAAAGTTCCGGTTTAGTTGATCTTATTGCAACAGCTTCAGCTATGTGTAGAAGACGTAAGCGAACTGTACGTGATAACGACTTCGGAATTCGGTATATAACCCTGAAAGCTGTATTGACATCGATATGATGTCCAGTATCGACCAAGTGTGACAGGATCGAGTTTTTTATGCACTTAATTTCCCCCCTGCTGAACCAAGCTGGTAAATGTTCTCGAACCCGTAGACGAACCTGCCTAATCGTGCGCCCTATATAACTTGAACCACAGGAACAGTTGAAATGGTATATGCATGAAGAAGAGCTAAGCTTAGGTAAGACATCTTTGAGTTGCTTGGTGAACATTGGACGGCTACTGAAGGATAGACACAGACGTGCAGAGTAGAAAGTTTTCTTGATCGCCCTGGTTAAACGTTGCGATAGAATCTCCGCAGGAGTATCTCCCTTGAATTGGAGACGTAAAAACGGAGGCTTTTTCTCCAACGTTGCCAGTTCATGTTTACGACTATTGTAACCTATGTTGGCTTTAATGAACTTCTCTGAATGATGATCTGTCTGTGAACTGTTATCACCACGCAGATATGAATATTTTAAAACTTGGCATCGAAATAACTTCCTACTTTAAGTAATTAATACTTCGTCATTACAGTTCATAGAAAATGACTACTATTTGTGTAATTCAATGACATAACTATTACCTTCATAAGATAGGTAAGCATAAAATAGAAAGAAATATGGGTGTATTTGGCGTACTCTTAACTGGAGATCGCATCTAAACCATCTGGCTCTCGGATAACACAACTAAGCCAGTATCATCCATCTGAGCTATAGTCCTCTTCCTTCATATCTGAAGTGAGGAAGTAATAAGGATATTCGGTCAATTATAAATACCTATCAACACCAAATAGGAGAAATATAAATGAAGTCGTTTCGTCCACTTACCGGGGAATAATCTTCTCAAGTACATACGGCATGAATATTACCATGTCAAATCCGCAGCTGAGAAAGTAAGACAGGCGTTCGCTACTCTGACAACATGACGGTGGGGATCTACAGGAACAAGATTCGAATCCTCAAGACTACTTTAAATTCAGAGACTTGGTGCATCACTAAAATCACTTTCAGTAGGCGGCGAACTTTCGTCAACAGGTGCCTCCATTCAATAGTTAAAGATAAAATGACCAACCAGAAAGGTTAATTAGCAAACAACTCTATCAGCAAACCAGGTAACAGTCAATTCTATTATAGAAAACCTACCTGGACAGGACAGTATCTTAATTATCACAGTTTCTACCCTGTTCGGTACAAAAGAGCCTTAGTAGGGTGCCCGTTCAGTAGAATCCAACAAATATGCACTGAAGACACACTTGATGAAGAAGAAAGAATGTTGACAGAAACTCTGGTTGATAACAATCATCCAGACAAGTTTATCAGGAGATATAAAGTAGTCAGAACACCAAGATCCACTCTCCAACTCGCCCCCAAGAAAGACGTGTACATCAAGCTACCCTATATGGGGCATCATAGCAGCTTGATAACTAGACAAAGACTGAACGCTACTGTTAAAAAGACTTTTTTATGCAGTTAATATCATAGTAATTGAGTATGTAAAGCCAATATATCTATCTAAGCCCTTCGAACATGCGAAAAGTGACGTCATATCCCACTGTGTTTACCAATTTGAATGTACCTGTGGACATACATACATAAGGGGAAATCATCAATCTCTGCAAGTTAGGGCTTCAGAAGCAAACAAAATCCCTAGAACCCATTAAAGACGAGAACAGGCAACCTAGCTCCTCTATTGCGAAATATATTATAGAGACAGGACATAAAATTGACGTTTACGTATCTCTTAAATCTATCTATAAAACGTGTTTGGGGCGTATCCTTAAGTTTGTGGAAGCCCTAGCTGGCAATTAGAAGGTTTCAACCACCTTTATGAGTTCAAAAACAATTCGTCATCACACTAAACCACCTTCCTTAGTGAACTTCGTTTTGATACCAGCCAGGGTAGATGTGCTATCACCTCTGTTATTTGGTTTAGTGATCTTCATTGTTATTTTGAGCCTGAATATGTCCTTTCAACTTGACTTAAGTCTATTTTCTCACCTCTTACCTCTTTATTAATTTCATATATATGCCTATGACATTCCGTGTGTGATCCGATTGTTCGAAATGTGTTGCGCAAATACAATACTACGCGATTCAGACAAATTGCGTCTTCTTATTGCTTTATCTATAGTCTATTAACCAAAAATAAGCAGAAAGAAATGTAGTTAAAATAGGCATACGCTGAGGAGTTTGTTGATTTACATCCTGTGCCCGAGTGAAACTCGATTAAAAGGCAACGAGTGTGTCCGAGGGTGACATGGAGGCGATTGTATGTGTGGAAGTAATGAAAGCTTGTAAGTAGTGGAACAAGTTGGAATTGTTGTCAGGCAATGGAACTCAGTGGACATATTCCACTGAGGTCCTATGAGCCACTCAGAACGTAAGGAGTGAATGAATGAATAGCACTACTAATAGCCTTCTTCACCACTGTTTAGTCATCAGGATATTCTCAAAAGCTTTCTGTATGCCCGGGGAGTTAGCAATTTTACAAGGTGAGAATGAAGCGAAAATGTCTTTCTAGTCATCTTTGTATTCGATCTGCAGTAGCTACACACATTTCATCAGTGGTACACACATATATTTCGCATTCTCAGAATTTTGAAATCAAATTTCCCAGTTTTTGCAAAGTATACAACTTAAGGTGTAAAACTGTCGCTACAGCTTCATTTGAGAACTAGAAATATTCATTCACATCATATCCCAGTTTAGGGCTCTTCGGTGGGTTTACATTCATGCCCCCCCCCGCCTTACTGTAGATCAGAAGCTGGATCTTCTGGCTCCAAGGCGAGTTTTTAGTAGCTGTCCAACTACTGAGGCGGATTTCGAAGTTCGGTGAATTCCCACATATGCTAATTCATGATATATACATAGCGGCACTGTCTGAGTGGTTAAGTAGTCAACAGGCTCATCTTCTTAACTCAAAGGTCCTAGGTTTGACCCCCGGTAATGGTCATGGGTGCATGCTTCTGATGAGTTCCAAACTGGGACGAAACAATTGTCCATTACTCATTTGGTTTTCAGTGGTTCTCAACATGACGTCATTTCGTAATCTAACTTTGAATATTACTGTCCTGAAACAAATTCTCTTCTACATTTCTTGTTGTTTTTTTTTATATTTGTAGAAAAACTCATTTTATTATCTTCTAATGGCAATATTAAATTTAATCTGGACACCGTTGTATCTTGAACATTGGAAACGGACTAGTTCATTCTTAGCTTACCATTGGAGTTCATGGGATACACCGATTCCATTGTTAGAAGAGCCTAGACCATTATTTAAAGTAATTACTTATTTTGATTTTTTAAATATATATACACTATGATGGTCATTATTGGTATCATCTTTTTAATTCCTTTACCTTCCAACTGGAGCATACAGCTTTACTGTTTAGGGTTTGAAGTTTCGGAAGCACTAGTGTTGTTCCTGAGGGATGGCACCACGCCCAGTGGCCACTCTCTTGCCATCATACCACCGGCTAGGCAAGGTTTAGGAGTTCATTGGCCGGGCATCGAACCTTGGACCACATGGATGGTTGGCGAACCACTGACGCTCCTTGATAGCATAATGTCTTAAAATCTTATGAAGACAAAAAGACGCTTCCAGAGAGAAAAAAAGCAGTACTTTTCCTTCTTCGATAAAGCCATCAAATAGGCTATACGTTTTTGGTTATATAAATAAAGGGTGAGAAGATTTCCAGAATTTTTTCCAGAATTAGGTATCAACATCGGAAGAGTAAAGTTAAGTTCCACTATGCGAAGTGAGTCGTTGTTTCAATGTTAGAATGTGTACGCCAACCATGCAAATACACTCTGGGTGCAATTCCCGATCAGCGCACTCTTTAACCTCGCGTAGTTTGTAGTAAGCCCAGTAAGGAAGGAAAGTTAAGCATGAGGCGAACAATCCACCCCATAAAAACAAAACTACCACTACTGAAACGTCTTAAGAAATGTAACTTGATGCTTTGTGTTCCACTTGGGACGCAAACAGGAAATAAACAGGAAAAACAAGAAGTAAGCAAAATGTTATTTTCTCGTGGATAGCAGTGGAATCTGGGTATCGTCATTTTGGATGAACCTGCGTCTCCAGTTAACGGCGTTGTTCCCATTGAGAACTTGGACTCAGAACCCATCGTTTCAAACGACCAGGTGTTGTCCGCTAGGCTATGAGCCAATTAGCTAGCCAGGAATAGAGTGTAGTTCGAACTGATTCAGCTTTTTGAACTTAGTCAAACCGAGTACGCCGTTTAGTGAGCTCCACTTCAAACGAGTAAAACGGCCGTCTGGTGTTTAGGTGAGTGGTATGTAACTACTACTTTTCTCAATCAATCAGTAGTAAATAGATTTCAGGATATAGTTTGTTGCTCGTCTTTTTATACGATAAGGTGATAAAAAACAATATTTTTATATGATAAGCATGGCAAGTTGATTGCCTCCAACTATCTAATATCATCAAATCAATGTGCACCGTAATGGCGAGCTACCTAGAATAGTGGCCACATTGCAAACCTGACTCATAGAATAATTCAGTCTGCACCAAAAAAAGGGCTAGACACGTCACACTAGGTACTAGTGTTCAATCAAAATACCCACGACAGTCCTACAGGAGGTCAATCACGAGCCCGAATAGCTAGCTCAGTGGTAACGTCTCTGACTGCAGTACTCACTGGGTGACGCGAGTTAGAATCTCAGAAGGGACATGAGTTCCTTCAATGGGGTTGCAGATACGCCTTGGTGACTGGTTGGTGAGTGCCATCTAGCACGAAACCTAGGCCCAAGGCTTCCACGTGACGATTGCCTCCAACTATCTAATATCATCAAAGTTGAATGCAATTCGATTACACCTTGATATGAGGTGATTATAATGATTGATCATAATCACTTCATGGTATTTTTAGAAGAAAAACTGGTAAATTAATTCACAGTTGTAGAACGTGTGACTCGGTAGTAAAACTGGAAAGAATAGTTCGCTATTAAACAATCTGTTCGTTAAATGATTGAAGTGGAGTTATATATTAAGAAATAATATGGCTTCGGTGACACAGCGGTTAGGACTCTCGCCAACCATGCACATGGTCCAAGGTTCGATCCCCTGCCGACTCACACCCGATATCAATGGTCGGCCTGCAAAATTTGGGCTACTCCGATACCACATGCTGAAAATTCCATACTTGTACCAAAAGCACGGTGTGGAATCAAGCTATCAACAAAAGTAAAACAAAAAAGAAAAATAAATGAAAATAAGTTACTAATATCAGTCTATATAAGTGGAGAAATTTCAGTGTTTAAAATAAAAAGTACAACAATTTTGCAACTCCTCACTAGTACTCCAGCTCACCTTGTAATTGGAAGGTCCTGGATTTGAACCCCAGTGAGTGCCTGCTGATGAAGAGTTTCAAACTAGGATGAAATCTATCCAGTACTCTGTAGTTTTCCAGTGGTTCTCTAACTGATGTCAGCTCTTAATTTAATCTGCAATCAGTCAAATTTTTTTAAACTGACACTTGATAATTGGGTGAAATAATTTTTAAAGATATTTTGAATCTCCTGCTGCTGACTGATTTATTTTTGCCGAAATGATCGATCCTACCTAGCTGTCATGTGATTCAGCATCAAGCATTTATCACCAATATAAACCGATCACCGAGAAATATAAAATTTTCAAGTATTCGTTTTGTAGGGATTTTGTTTGATTGCATGGAGGATTTAAGCATGAGGTGACGTATCGCGACCATTTCGCTATGTCTTCTTCGATGAGTTACTGACTCATCTCCAACCTGCTGTACCTTACTGGTCACGGCTTCCCACTAGAACCCCAGGTTAACTGCCTGAATAGGACCAGTCGTGAATTGGCAGAAGTCAGAATTCAAGGACCATTGGATCGGGTCCCAGTGGTTCAGTGGTCTACGAGCTCGCCTTGTAACCAGAAGATCCTGGGTTCGAACCCCGGTAGGTGCGTACTGTGAAGAGTCCCAAACTAGGACGAAACAGCTGTTCAGTATGCCCAGTGGTTCTCTAACTGATGTCAGCTCCTCCATGCAATCAAATATAAAAATGACTGAGTCAAATAACAAATGATACTCTCTGCAGTATAATGAGAGGTGGCTCTTGTGGCTCAATAGCCTAATAGGTAACACTTTGAGGTTTGTAATGATGGGAACACACTATCACTCACTGAGAATTGCAGGTAGATCCAATCCAACAGTGTAAAACACATCATAGTTTGATTCTATTTTATGATTCGAATACATCTAACTCTTTTCCAACCCAAAGCCTATATCAGCTAACATTGCTTGAAGAGAGAAGAGCGATTAAATGCCATGCATAACATATGTCCTAGCCGTCTCGACTGATACAGCTTTATAACCACGCCGATTGACTTCCCCTATATGTACATAAGACTCTACACCCAACGCTCAACATCACTAACCATATTGTAGTGCCTAACACAACAGATCGCGCTTTTGGTTAAGGATATATGACCTTTTGATATCTCCCACTTTCAACGTCTGTATCTCACACCCATCATCATTATTATTTTCTGCTTCCAGGGTACACTATCATTATGTCCAATAACTGGAAGAACAATACGTGTTTATCCAAGATGGAAACGTTTATTAATCTTGTGCTTTATTACTTGTCCTGTTGTTCTACTGTCATTGTTCATTGTCATCCTAATCACACTGGTATATGTCCAATTACAAGAGAAAATGAATATTGCAGCTAATTCCAATAGGACATACCTAATACCAAGTTTTGTATTGTCAACTTTACCCAAGGTAATGTGCATTATTACTTCATTTTATTATTTTTTTTTTTGATGAATGTGTTTCTCGCCTTCCCGACTCTCGATTTGACATCCTCGTCCGTTCCTCCTGTAGTTGAGACAATGCTGCCTAGATAAGTGAATGATGTAACCTCTTTCAAATCCCTCCCATTGATGGTGATTGGTGCTGGATGTTGCTGTTGTTGTTGGTGGTGGTTGGTTATTTTCATAACCTCCGTCTTGTTTATGTTCACATGGAGTCCTGTTTTCATTGGCTGATTCTTCGACCAGTTTGTCGGTTTTCACTTGTAAGTCTTCGATTTTGTGTGACATCAAACATAAATCATCCACCAGCGAAATCCAGGTCTTCTAGGTTCTTCACGTCGGTCCAGGATATCCCTGTCTTCTCGTTTCCCACTGTCTGACGCATAATCCAGTCCACCACAATTAGGAATATCATTGGTGATAATAAGCACCCTTGTCTGACTCCTGTGTTTACTCCGAATGCCTCGCTGAGTTTTCCGTTGTGGATCACTTGACATGTGCCGTTGTCGTACAGTTGTTGAATAAGGTTGATGAATATTTGGGGTACGCCGTAGTACTCGACGTCGGCAGTATATATCATATGATTCAATGAGGTTCAATTTGAAACGAAAACCAATCTCTTGTAATATTTACCTTTCTTCCCCTTCTAAAATTGCACAGCCAGTAGGCTGAAAGTCAATAAAAAAATTCGTGCGTGAGTACATCTCGTCACACGAAGATGTAAGTGAATGATTAAAACAATAAGAAATGGAGAAAAAAAAATTTGGAGAATCATGTTCAGTGGGAATTCAAGTAGCCCAGTGATTTGAGCAGACCGCTAAAATGTTTAAAACTACTTAAATTCCAATTAATCCATAACAGATATGGATACTTATTTAATTGGTGTATGGTGACTAGCAGTGGAATCAAGGATGCGCATTTCGTCCTGTTTGTGACTCGTCGGCTGGATGTACCTGCATTCCCCAGTGAGTGATGATGTTCCCACCGAATCCCGAACCCAGTGCCCATAGTTTCAAACGCCAAAGCGTCATCCTCTGAACCAATTGGGTCACGAGAGCCACCTCTTGTGCAACGGGTCATATTAATTATTTAATTGAATTTTTGGATTTTCTCGTCGATTGATTGGACTGAAGTGCTCGGTTTCAGGTTGATATGTCGGCTTCTTGTGCAGATGCTTTGACGATGTCTGGACATGTAATTAGAATTAAATTTGGTGGATGGTGACTAGCAGTGGAATCCAGGATGCGCATTTCGTCCTGTTTGGGACTCGTCATCTGGATGTACCTGTATTCCCCAGTGAGTGATGATGTTCCCACCGAGGCTCGAATGAATATGGATACTTATCTTCAAAATTAGATTCACAATTTGCAATCTATGCAGTTCGAAGAGGTGTAATTTCACCATAGTGTGTTTTGCAAACCAAGATTATTATGTGACCTTTTTTACACCATAAATGTTAGTCAAGAGAACATGGCACTATACACTACTCATTGGCTGATATGAGAAGCTGAATATCACTCATATCAACCAATGATTTGAACTGATTCGGCTCTTATAGCGTCGTCAAACTTGGCACACCTCTGATGAACTCGACTATAAATGAGCAAAACAACCGTTCACTGTCCGTGTCACTTCCATCTGACTAACAACGACTATCGGTCGATGTAGATAGACTGAAGTGATTATAGCCGTATTGTAATAAGTATCAGTCAGAGGACAAGAGAGATCGCAGATACATAATCTTGTTAGTTAAAGAACAGAAGTTGATACTAATTACATATGACAGGAAGAGTAGTGTATTATGTGTAGGCGTGCGTTTTAATGCTAGTTTGCCAACACCTCTGTGATGCCTTTTCTTAGTTCCGTTAGAAACTCAAAATTCATTTAGTTTCAAACATTCTAAAAATTAGCGATTTGCGGTCATACTTTGATACGTAAAGACAAATGAAAAACGCGATTAGTTAGACGCAATATGTAGATGGAAATTAAGGTAGCTCAACATTCAAAAACAGACAGCCACTTGTCTCAGTCAGTCAGTAGCACAGTGCGTCATACTTATCTGCGGAATCATCTACTAGTTTTATACTATACTGTACTGTCAGTCATTTCGTGAATTACAGCACTCATTGGCAATTTAAGCTTACAACATTGTGAAAATTTCATGTTTGGTTGGAGAATTAAACCAGTGTCACACAGTTGGACTGTGAAAGTAAATAGATATTTCATGCACTGAATACATATATATATATATATATATATATATATATGAAGGTTAGTGAAAGCACTCAACTATCCGGACTTCAGTATCTGTAGCATTCATGAAAGTCGTGTCCTCTCACTAGGCGACAAATTCCCACTCTTTTATGAAAGCTAACAGGAATTCATGTTGATTCGTAGTAATAATGTATAATTCAGGTCAGGTTTATAGCAGAATGTCTTTGATCATTGGTGCCTGCGTTCTATCTCCCGTGTTAGGTAGTACAATAATGTGAACGATATTGAGGTTAGGCGTCGAGTGTTAGGTATGCATATCTGTCTGTCTGTCTATTTTCGACATAGAACTTTGCACTGATGTGCAGCAGTTCAAGTCGCCACACTCCATGTAGAACACAGAGCAAGAGAAGAAAGTAGAAGAAATGCATATTAGAGAAAGTAAACAGAGGTGTGAGACAAAGGTATAGTAATAACGGAGAACAAAACAGTTTCATTGGAAATTATAAGTCACAAGGAGTGGATGCTTCTGCGCCACTGAGAACGATTCCGAGCCAGATCACCAATTGTTTCCAATCATTGGTTTTTACCATCCAGAGGACCCCAACCAGACAATAGTCTACACCTTCCTTCGTGGCTGGCTTAAACTAACTGTTGTGAATTTCATTAACTGGTGCCATGTTTTAGTTTGACCACCACTAGCTCTTTTCCTGCCTGACCCTTTGTCAGCTAACATTGCCCGTTGTCGAGGAAGGCGATGACTAGGCATACGTAGCACATGTCCTAACCATCTCAGTCGGTGTAGCTTCACAGCCTCGTCGATTGATTTCCCCTCCTTACCTAGCACTCGACCCGTGTCTAACCTCAATACTGATCACCCTATTGTACCACTTCACACGAATTTTGATTAATTTCCCGAGTTCGACCCCTAGTGCGTTCGTGGGTGCCCACTGTTGAAGAGTGATAAACCAGTACGAAACAGCTGTACAGTGTGCTACCTGGTTTTCAATGGTTCCCCAACTGGTATCAATCCGTGATTAAACTGGAAACAAATCGAATCCTTACAAACTGACTCGTGAAAACAAAAATTTATATATGCATTTATGCAATTATAATAATGATAATATAACAGCAAAGGTGTCCGTTGTCCAAAAAAGAGAAACCTATTCTCGATTAGGGGTGAAGAGAGTCTAAGTTATTGGACACACGTTTTCTGACCGCATAGACTGGTTTAGAAAAGTGTAATATATCCATCGCCTCTACTATGCTTGGTCTTTGGAAGCATATAAAGCTAGAGAATTGAGGTGACACACTTTGCATAGACTGATAAAGACTAGGTGTCTATCAGTCGTGTGTTCGAATACGAAACTCTTGACTGACCTCATGATTCCACTTTCCCTACCATGTTTGGCAATGCTAAAGAAGGCGACTCTGAGTTTTACTTCTTTCGGCCACACACACACCCTTGCGAAAACCTACTAAGTGAACCGATTTTAGGAAATTTCAAATTCGTATATGATCTTTTAGAGTAATTACACATAGAAGATTTCCTGTCATTCTTATTAATCTCTCAACATATTTTCATATACATACATTAAAGAAATAATTGATTTTCATGTATTCTTCTTTAAAATGATTGACTTGTGAAAAGGCTAATCCCCTTCCTTCCTTCCATTCTTTTATTACTATTTCAAATTTTAAAACAGGCGGTGAATTTTTTTCTTATTGATTTGTGCATAAAACTATTGTCATTATTTTTCTTGTAGGGAATATATATATCCCCTGCGCAGAATTTGTTTTTTAAAAGAATTTTCTCTCAAAGCGATGAGATCAGTTCCCTTTACTACTACGGGGTAGTTGCTCACCAGTAAATAAGGTTCAGGCAGAGCCACTATCCTCTTCGACAAGCAAAACTTGCTGACATAGAATGATTCACGGAAAATACCCATCTATAGATGAATATAAGGAGAAAAAGTTCAGCAAGGAGTCTCTTTTTCGCTGCGAATTCATCTACATACCTCCACCATACTTTTGGGGTGGGGATGAACGTTTCAATCGCTATGTTTTCCCACCTATCCATGAATATATCTGCTACAACCGAGTATATTGGTGATCCCATGTCAACTCCCTCAGTTTGTTTGTATATTTCCCCTTGGAACTTAAATACTGTGGAAGTCAGGCATAGCTGTACTCCCAGCATTATATCCTCAAGTGGCATTTTTGTCCTAAGTTCGAGTTCTTGGTCAGAAATGAGTTCGTTTCTGACTGCTTCTATAGCTATATTTATTGGTATACGTGTGTATAAACTGAAAATGTCAAAACTAACCATTTTTTCTTCATTATCTAATTTTAAATTATTTAATCTATGTTTTAGTTCATAAGAATTAGTTAGCCTAGATTTCGAGTGGCTTTTTTAGGGGAGAGATTGATTACAGAAGCTTTGTTTATCGAATCAACTGCAAATACATGTAATAGGAATGATTCAACACCTGTCCAGTCGGATATCTGGAAAAGTCTAATATCCCAACGACGACAAATAGGAGAAGACAAAGAAAACTATAAAACTCGCGTTCCCACGGTTTCCAGTGACCAAAACAGCTTCTTAGGCTCCTTTCGGTGGTGGAGGTATGTAGATGACACCTTCACTGTACTTAGAACACAGGATATAGATGGAGACAATTCAATTCATTTATGAACTGGAAAGTCAGGAAGGGGAGCTTCCAATGTTAGATTGTAACGTAAAAAGGAAAGAAGATGGGAAGTTAAACACTAGTGTATACAGGAAACCCACACATCCAAACCGATATTTGGACTTCCGATCATCCCATCTTCTGTCAGTTAAAATAGGATTGGTGAAATGTTTAAGTGACAGAGTACAAAATCTAAGTAGTACTAAGGGAAATTCAAGACTAGAAGTGAGGCATATAAGAGAAGCTTTAAGACTTGATAATTACCCTGATAAATTAGTCAGCAAGTATGTAGAGATTTGTAAAAATAAAATAAATATTTATAGTAGTGATACTGAAAATAATAATAATAACAATGTTAATAACGTCATACATGTCAAATATGCGCAAGATAATGAAACACCAACAATAAGGAATCTAAATCATCAGTAGTAATTTCATACAAGGAAGGAACCTCGGAAACCTTACTCAGAATTCTTGACAATACTGGCAGGAATAAAAATGGCCGGCATTCAAATCCACAAACTCAACTAGAAACAAGCTTTGTCGGTTGAAGGATCAATCCTGTGGAGCCTTTAAAACAAAACAATTTAGTTTATCTAATACCCTGGCTACAATGATTATCAGGTCAAATGGATAGGTCAAAGTAGTATAACAGGGGCAGACAGACTAGCCGAGCATAAAAACCTGGCAAAATCTAGATTGGTTGACGCGAATAAGATAAGAAATCTGGAGAATAGTTCAGCTATATCACTCACTACATGCAGTTACACACAACCATACAAAATAGGATGGGGTAAGATGACAGCCTGGAAATCTAATGTGACAGGATGGAGGTAGAGATTGATAACAGAAGCTTTGTTTATCGAATCAACTGCAAATACATGTAACAGGAATGATTCAACACCTGTCCACCCAGATATCTGGAAAATTCTACTACCCCAACGACGACAAATAGGAGAGAACAAAGAAAACTATAAAACTCAAGTTTCGAAGTCGTGTGATTATAATTGATGCAATGATTATGAACAATAAATTTTGTTCGAAACGTCATCCAGTAAATAATACTGTTCCACTGTGTGATAGATCTAATAAACCTTGGTGATTTAATATGAAATTAAATTAAATTAATTTCTGCAAGGGAACTCTTGAAAAATTTGTTATTTTGTTTAATCCAGTGTAGAGAATTAAGCAAAATTAAGAGTGTTTCACACCATGAATCATTGTCAATTTACAAAACGTAATAATAACAGCAATTGTATGACATTGTATTCACGTTTTTTAATTCATACTCTCACAATTATTTAAAATCAACACTGAATTACTTACTCTCTAGTCGGTAATAAAACATGCACCACTTAAAACTGAATAATATACTACACCAGATCACATGTTCAAAATGCCATTGAACAATAATCAAATAAAACTTGGCTTGTTGTGTAAACACTTTATTATATATTGAAGTTGAGTAGAGTAGAGTGGAGTAGAGCACACCAGAGTGGAGAGTATTTTAATTTTTATTGGATCTATTGGTGTTTGATTAAGCATTAGTTACTAAATAAAAAGATAAGGGCAACCTATCGAAAGTGTCATTGGTTTCCTTGTAGGTAGTATATAATTTTAGCAGTATTCAAACACCTTGAGAAATTTTTATTGATTTTCGTTGGATACACATATATATGTATCACTGAAAGTTACCAAGTCTTAGTTTCGAGACTCTTCAACAGTGCACACCCACGATGCCACCAGGAATCGAACCCAGGACCTTCAGGTTATAAATCTAAGCTTGTTGATGCTTTTAGTCGCTTCGACTAGAATTCACTGACCCGTGAACTGTAATTTTGTCAGTAGGCGATATAGCTCTACTGTCAACCGCTGCCATGGATGAGCATCCATTTCATCTTGACGTGGTGAAGCTCACCACTGACCACGACTTATTAAAGCTTTAGGACATCTATCCAGTAGCCTTAGGATGGTAAAATCCAGTGACTGGAGACAATTGGTGTGATATGGCGCAGATGCATTCACTCTTTGTGATTTATAATAATGTCCAATAAAATTCTATTGTTCTTCCATATTACTATTTATTCTTTTCGCCTCATATTTCTGTTTATTATCTCTCTTTACACTCTTCTCTTGCTTTGTGTACTACATGGAGTGTGGCAACTCGAACTGCTGCACTGCACTTCTGTGCAGAGTTCTATGCTGAAACCAGTTAGTCATGAAATATATATATATATATATGAATTTCAATTTATCTGGGCGTAAATTCTTGTTACTGTTTTCACGTGGAGCTATACTTTAATATGAATTATCAATAGTATTACATGGTAAAAGTTATTGATTACTAAATAAGGAAAGTTTATTGATTAGGTGTGCTTAATTACCTTTGTTGAATATTTACAGTGGATTTTTATCATACTAATCATTTGAAATGAATAAGGATAACTGTTCACTAAGTTATTTATTCAGTAGTGATGTGTATTTCATCCGATTTGCGACTTGCCAGCTGGATATACCTGAGTGATGGTGTTCAATCTGAGACTCAATCAGAACACCGCTTGTGGTAATCGTCAAAGCGTTACACATTAAGTTACTGAACTACCTCTTCTGTAATGTGTAGTATCATTTATTATTAATTGAAATTATTTTTTAGTTTCTCATTAATTGATTTTATTGAATTGAAATGCTCGATCTCTGTGGATATGTCGACTGCTATTACGAACTATAAGTCAGACAAAGAGGGATGATCTGATTTTAGGCTAGAAATCTCACCCCGTGAAAAAATCACCACTGCTACTGTGTTTTGCTATAGATGAAGCTGGTAGTCTGCCATCTGACTTTACCGATGTTTCATAGTCCAGTGTGTTTTCCTAACCATTTAGTTATGTGTTATCCCATCCTCACGTTCAAAGTGCCGATTACTCCTTTCTAGATAGTTCCTCCTTTTATTTGTCGACTCGAACGCATAAAATTAGAGTGATCGTGAAGAGAGACCCCGTGTATATATGTCTGTTAGATTGACTGCTCTCTTCTGTCTGCATTCTTTAGGTATTGTGTTGTTGTCTTTCACAAATGTCATCACCAGGAAGCTGCATTTGCTACGTGCATAAGAGATCCTTTGTAGCTGTGTTGCCATACTGACTTGGTTAGAATCCGTCCCGTGATGCTCGCATTTTTTAGAACATATAATCCAATGACACTTAGTTATTTTTATTATTCCTTTGCGTCCCCCTAAGTGGAACATAAAACCTCCGGTTTGAGCTTTGACTTTTCAGTAGCAGTAGTTTTATTTTTACGGGGGTGGGAGGTCGCTAACCTTACTCATAACCCCTTCCCTCTTTGCCGGGCTTACTCCAGACTTGATGAGGTTTAGAGAAGTACGTTGGTCGGTAGACGGGGTGGTCAAACTCCGGATCATGGGTGGCGAGCACTCCATTTCTGAGCCACTGACGCGCAAATACTTTATAAATTAATGGAAATTGATGTGATCTTTGTTTTTACTTGTTATTCGTCTTAAAAATCCCCATTAAGGAGTCATAGAAAAGAAAGACGTTCAGCGAAGAGTTACTTTTTTCAGCGATATCATTCTCAAGCTGTACAATCGCATATATATCTTAGCAACAAAAGGAGTATTTCCAGAGATGTCATGAGAACTGCAGATTTTAGATAATAAATCAGTAATATAAAGGGTATTAACCTGGTAGAAGCTGAAATATAATTAGATGAGTGAATTAAGTGACGTAATATAATTGACGGGATTGAGTGGAATTCACCTAAAATTGCACGAGAGTCAAGTTGACAACAGTGGTAATAATGGGTAGATGTTTAATAGTGAGTGTTTGAAGAAAAAAATACAATTAAGACCCAAAACACGGAGATTACGTATTCGGTGTTGAGAAGGATCAGGTCTACTGTAGATTGAATGACTGAACAAACCTCTTGTGTATGCAGAGTTCAGGATTTAACATGTGTATCTCCATTGTTGCTGTGGTTCATACTCCTCTTTTAGCAAGATTCCCACTTATTTTTTAGATAGCTTTGAATTTCCTTTGTGGTTTTGCTTGGTGTTCAGATTCAATCAGGTTTTCCAGGTTAGAGCTGTGGCGGAGGGGGAGGACCTTTTTTCTTCTTAATAAAACCATGACTGTGGGTAAGTGTTCGATGATACGCTGGGTACGGCCGACATACCTAGCTCCACACGAGCAGGTGAACTGGTAGATGCACACTGATAAGGCAGCCAGCAGTGATAGCTTATCCTTCCCTATGTTTATGCGAATCATTGGTTTCGTAGAGAGAGTAAGCTGAAGTTCAGTCAAGAAGAAGGCTTTCTTCAGTGAGTGGAACAGGCGGTTTTTCAGTATTTTCTGCTGATGATGAGTCTCCAATGAATTGTAGATTCAAGTAGAGAAGTCTTTTGGGAGCAGAAAGTGTTAGAGGTTTTAGTGGTTTAGGTTTCATCGTTTTTGTGATAAAACGTTCTGAGTAGACAGTTTCGAGGAGTATTCTTTTCCGAGTGTTCAGCTGCAAATGCTGTGGATTCTATGGTTCAGTGAACGAGTCAAGTTTTGTTTTGTATATTCTTATTCTTGTTACTTATTATTCTATTTGCACTCCTCATTGCATCTTGGTAATATCATCAAATAGGGGTGGTCTACCCGTGCTGTTACAAGAAGAAACATCAGTTGGCAAGACATCGTTGATCACCTATCTGGCTAAACGTGTCGGTTAGGTGTGTTATCGAATCAATGATCATGAGTATACAGATCAACAAACTTATCTTGGAACATATACGGCATCATCAACTGCACAAGCAACGAGTAAAACATTATCAACAACAGGGGAAGGGGAAAATCTCAATGGGCAAATAAAATCTGTTTCACCATTAATCTTTAAAGATGGCTTATTGGTTAAAGCTATGCGTTATAATTATTGGATAATATCGGATGAATTGAATTTAGCACCAACTGAAATTTATGTAGTTAATGCTAACTGGCAGTAGGATATAGGATGCGCGCTTCGTCCTATTAGCGACTCGAACCAGTCATGGATGATTTTCTATACATAACAGCATTTTGGTTCAACCATTTAGTCAACTGGAAGTTTAGAATAGTTTGAACAAACGACTTTATGTTTTATAAGTCACCTGATTTCTTCATTCACGTCGTACATCCTTATAAAATGGCTATGTCTGAAGAATTGAAAGTACTGTTTTTTGTCGTCAAGCTGCCAGCTTCAAAGACTGTTAACCCACAGATCCTAAAGCTGTTGCTTCTGTCAGAAGACTAATCGCTGCAACTCAGAATACAGTGTGCGGTAACCGACTCCAGAATATCAGAAAACAGACTGGCAATTTGAGAATTGTTTATTTTACAATGAACTATGACTACGGGGTTACTACGGAGCATCAGCATAAACAATAATAATATTCTTATCATTTTTCTCCAGTCTTCTGCCAACCAGTGTACAATTAGGCAACGGCTGTCATTGTTACTTCCCTCGAAAATGGAGATCCGTTCGAATAAACAAACTATATATTGCTCATTCAATATCAAGCCATCACCTTACTCGTCTAGTAATGTTAGCTGACAACGAATTAGGTTATAAAAGTGTTAGTGGTGGTCAAATCAAGAGGATGAAGTCTCACTGTTGATTTGAATCATGTAGAGGGGCGCAGACTGTTTGGTAAAGAGTCCTCAAAACTCTAAGAACTAATGCTTGGAGACTGTGATCAGTCCTATTTTTCAAATATATATTCAATTCATTCTACTAAATATGTAGTAGATAATCTGTGATGTACTGCTTCCATGATTTAGACAGTTAGCTGTGAAAATACAGTATTAGTGAACTTGTGTCTCATTGGTCTAGGTCTAGACACTTTATTGTCAGCCATTGGGGCATGCCGTTTGATCTTAATCTCCCGGATCAGATTTTACACGTATCAAGTTGTGAGTCAGGCTAATTGTTTAAGGGCTGATGATCCCCCCTCCGCTAGTCAAGTTATTCAGAGTGAAGTAAATACATTAGGACTCAAATAGCATACCCACTGGTTGGAAGTTGTTTAAATTAATACTTTAAGCAAGATATCTTCCACAAATCGGAAGATATCCAAGTGAAAAGCAACAATTTGGCAAAAAAAGCATCAAAGATAGGAAGGACTTCAGGTTAACATAAAGAAAACAGAGGTGATGAAGATTCCTGGCCAACACCACCGACAGCAACAACAACAGACAACAATCAGAGTAAATGGGAGGAACCTGAAAGAAACAACCTCCTTTACCTACCTTGGAAGCATTGTTTCAACTACAGGCGGACGGAACTGACAAGGATATCAAAGCAAGGTTCGGGAAAGCAAGGCAAGCTTTCATTACTCTCAAGTGTGTGTGGAGGTCAACAACACTCAGCACCAAAAATAACATCCGGATTTTCAACTCATATGTGAAGTCAGTGCTGCTTACTATTCGGATCAGAGACTTGCACTGCGCGTCATGAAGAGCATCTCAAACAAACTACAGAACTTCATTAACAGTTGTCTTCGCTCAACACTCAAGATCAGATGGCTGGCCAGAAAAGGTCAGCAACAGGGATCTCTGGCAATGAGCGAACCAACCAGGAACCGATTTTGAAACAAATAGACAGGAAGAAATGGAGATGGATTGGCCATACTCTGAAGAAACCATCGAGTGACATCACTAGACAAGCCATTGTTCGAGTGGAACCCGAAAGGGAAGCGTCGAGTTGGTTGTCAGTGCAAGGGTGACTTGGAGGAGGTTATGTGAAGAGGAGATGAAAACGTGTGGACAGACATGGAGCCAGGTGGAAACTTTAGCAGAGAACCGAACGCAATGGAGACGTGCAGCTGAAGCCCTATGTTCTTCAAGGAATTAAAGCAAATAATAATAATTACTATTATATTTTGTTGATTCTTTTTCCAGCTGCGCACGCCCATAAATAACAATTTTAATAGCAGTATGCAAAATATATTCAAATACTTTAGTTATTGATCAAAAATTCCCATTATAAAATTTCAAAAGACTGATAACTGAACAAAGAATATTCCATTGTTCCTCTGTTGTACAAAGGGAATTTAATAAGGACACTCAGCTACAGGGTCAGGGCTATATGCTGAGAAAATGTAATTGAAGATGAACTTAGCATTGTATATGACACCTTAGTTGAAAATAGCTGTCCAGAAAAATTTATCAGGAAACACGTGACCAAGAAAGGGGAAATGGTCTATTCTCTATCTGTAAAGAAGAAGACTTTATTTATACTACTACAATTCAAGGGTGACGTACCTAGTGAAATAATTACTAACAAGTTAAAAAAAAAACTAATCAAAGAACTTTTAATGCCAGTAAACTACAAGTCAAATTTTCTGCACGACCGGTTGTGATTCCTCCACTGAAAAATGAATTACTTAGACCAACCACAGTTGATATTTAATAATGTTAATATTAGTATGCGTCGGTGGCATAGTGGTTAGGACGCTCGCCGACCATACACATGGTCCGGGGTTCGATCCCCAGCCGACGCACTCCTTTGCCTTGCTAAGCCATAAATAACGCTGGTGAATAGGAAAGGTTGGGCATGAGGCTAGCAACCCCATCCTGTAAAATCAACACTGCTACAGAAACTTCAAGTCACTAACTTGAAGCCCTATGTTCCACTGGGAAACGTGAAGGAAATAAAAAAAACCACACCTCTAATGGTATCTACCAATTCAACTGCTCTTGTGGAGAGAGTTATATTGGCCGTTTCTCTTGGAACTTGATTATTCGTGCTCTGGAACACCTATCGGTGTGGCTAAATAAAGGTATAATGAAAAACATTAACAGCTCTATCTAGACCACCTGGTCCAAACCGGCCACAAAGCCATCATCTATCAGGTACCAAATAAATTGCCAAAAATATCCAGGTACCGCATTCTCCAAACTGCAGAAGCTATCGCCTAAAACAGCCGGTGCTCTGTGTGCAGAAGAAACAGGTCCAACCACTACTACTGCCGTGGCCTTCTGTGGAGCCTATAAATTCTGTCTTATTATTTTCCTAATTTGTCTGATATTCAGTGTAAAGTTGATGCATATTATCACGCTTACATACGCGCCCAATAATACCAACAGCGGAAGCAGAACTACCAGTGGACATCAACCCCTCGACGAAATCAGGATTCCTGAAGGCGATTAAGATGCTAAAAACTGGAAAAGCAGCAGGACCAGACGGAATCCTGACAGAAGAAATGAAAATGGACCCAGAGACATCAGCGGACTAGATGACATCACTACTAGAGAAGGTGTGAAAAGAGGGCAAGGTATCTGCAGATTGGAAGAAAGGCTACTTATTCAAACTACCAAAAATGGAGACTTAAGTCAATGCAAGAACTGGCGCGGAATTATGCTCCTGTCTATCTCAAGCGAAATACTAAGCCGCATCATACTGGAGAGAATCAAACAAGCCCTGGATGAAAAACTTCAACCGGAACAGGCTGGATTCAGGAGAAACAAGTCATGCATCGATCAAATCGCAACACTACAGATCATCACTGAACAGAGCTTGGAATGGCAGTCACCTCTCTATCTCAACTTCATCGACTTTGAAAAGGCCTTCGACAGCGTCGATCGAGAGGTACTTTGGCAGCTACTTCAGTACTACGGAGTGCCGCCGACAATTATACATCTCATCCAACAGTTTCACGACAATGCTGCATGCCAAGTAATCCACAACAGGAAACTCACGGAATCCTTCGAAGTAAAGATGGGAGTAAGACAAGGCTGCCTACTATCGCCAATGATTTTCCTGATTGCAGTAGATTGGATAATGCGACAAACAGCAGTGGGCAGCGAGGAAACAGGCATAAAATGGATCCTCACGAAAAACTTGGAGGATCTTGACTTCGCCGATGATATATGTCTGATTTCTCACTCACTCGAAGAAATGCAAGTAAAAAGCAACAATTTGGCAAAAAAAGCATCAAAGATAGGAAGGACTTCAGGTGAACATAGAGAAAACAGACGTGATGAAGATTCCTGGCCAAAAGTAAGAGCAACAATAACAGACAACAATCAGCAGAAATGGGAGGAATCTGAAAGAAACAACCTCCTTACTACCTACCCACCTGGGAAGCATCGTTTCAACTACAGGCGGACGGAACTGACGAGGATATCAAAGCAAGAATCGGAAAAGCAAGACAAGTTTTCACTACTCTTAAGTCTGTGTGGAGGTCAACAGCACTCAGCATCAAAAATAATATCCGGATTTTCAACTCCAATGTGAAGTTACTGCTACTTTATGGCTCAGAGACTTGGCGCGTCATGAAGAGCACATCGAAGAAACTACAGACCTTCATCAGCAGCTACCTTCACTCAATACCATTCAAGATCAGATGGCTAGCCAGAAAAGATAAGTAACTCGGATCTCTGGCTATGAGCGAACCAATTGTGAAACAAATAGGCAGGAAGAAATGGAGATGAATTGGCCATACTCTGAGGAAACCATCAAGTGACATCACACACCAGACCGTCACTCGAGTGGAATGCGAACGGGAAGCGGCGAGTTGGTCGTCCAAGGGTGGCTTGGAGGAGGTCAAGTGAAGACGAGATGAAAGCATGTGGGCAGACTTGGAGCCAGGTGAATACGTTGGCAGAGAACGGAACGCAATGGAGACGTTTGGCTGAAGCCCTATTTTCCTCTAGGAACTAAAGCAAACTATAATAATTATAATCACGCTTACATATGCTACTGAACTGCAATCTTTTGATATTGTTGATTGATTCAATGTAAGCATTAATGTTGTTAATAACCCTAATTCTTTCATTATTACAGTCGTATAGAACTGTACAACCTAATGAAGTAGTTATCGAAAAAAATTCTCTATTCAGTAATCAGCCTTTTGAAAATTTAGTTATTGACCGGATAAAAGCGAAAGATATTGATATCACGTGCTGTCAAATAGCCTAAAAACAGTCCGATCAAAAATATAGATAATTACAAGATTCAGGGTAGGAAATTCCACTGTCAAAACAAAATGTGATTCAAATAGCAATTAAATAATGTAAAGCTTTTTTCCCAAAGTAAAGCAAAATTAACAACAATTGCCTTCTGAATGCCTAATTAATTCGCTTAAACAATAGGTAAGAGTGTAAAGAAGAAAAGACTGAGGAGGCTGAAAGGAATGGTTATTTGGTGAAACGTATTGTACATAGCTAAATTTGGTAGACCATATTTTCAACCTGCCATTTGCACGTCATTTACCACATCCTTGACGAATTGGTCGAATATCATCACATTCGATAGCTTCTTGGATTCTGCATCCTATGGCAACATTCTTCTCATGGTTCTCTTCTTTGATTGCTCTTTCCAGTGTGCCAAACATATTGTTACTTTTCTGGATTCGTTTCCGATATACTACTTATATCGGATTATAAGTAGCACTCACCACAGGAGTATAGTAGGGTTTTGAATATTTTAATTATCCTAAAGGATTTTAATGCATCTAACAGTTGGCGAGTAATCACACTGTCTCTAGGCACTTTCCACAGTCACGTTTCTCGAAATGTGTTCAGATATGCAATCACTTATCTTTCCTTCTGTTCTTCTGATTTATGTACTTTGGGATGTGCATGTAAATTGATATATGCAGCCCATTTTTGAGTGTGTGAAAATGTATAAGTAAATGGCTTGATACGAAGTTGTTAGCATCTATTCAACGAAGACACCATGTTGAAATAATGGAGAAGATTTGTAAGTTAGGTGGATGACTTTGAATTAGTTGTGGTCTCTGAGTTGGTTGTAGATTTAATTGAGAAGCTTACATCGTCTTTCTAGACAACATTTTCAGCGCAGGTTTTCCATACTAAAATCTACGATGAAGATGTTGTCTAGAAAGACGACGAAAGCTTCTCAACTAAATCAACCAGCTGAGAGACCACAGTTAACTCAATTAACACTTTGTTTCAGTTACTCTAACTACATGACTTGTATTATTATTATTATTTCCTTTAATTTCTAGAGGAACATAAGGCTTCAGCTGCACGTCTCCATTGCGTTCGGTTCTCTGCTAGAGTTTTCACCTGGCTCCAAGTCTGCCCACATGCTTTCATCTCATCTTCACACGACCTCCTCCAAGTCACCCTTGGACGACCAACTCGCCGTTTCCCTTTCGGGTTCCACTCGAGCAATGGCTTGTCTAGTGATGTCACTTGATGATTTCCTCAGAGTATGGCCAATCTATCTCCATTTCTTCCTGTCTATTTGTTTCACAATCGGTTCCTGGTTGGTTCACTCACTGCCAGAGATCTCTGTTGCTGATCTTTTCTGGCCAGCCATCTGATCTTCAGTATTGAGGGAAGGCAGCTGTTGATGAAGTTCTGTAGTTTGTTTGAAGTGCTCTTGGTGACACGCCAAGTCTCTGATCCATATAGTGAGTAGCACTGACTTCACATATGAGTTGAAAATCCGGATGTTATTTTTGGTGCTGAGTGTTGTTGACCTCCACACAGACTTGAGAGTAGTGAAAGCTTGTCTTGCATTCCTGATCCTTTTTTTGATATCCTCGTCAGTTCCGCCTGACAATGCTTCCCAGGTAGGTAGGTAAAGGAGGTTGTTTCTTTCAGGTTCTTCCCATTTATGCTGATTGTTGTCTTGACGTGTAATGACTTGTAATAACGATGTATTTCAGTAATCTAATTTAAATAATTTTTCTTTTTCTAATGAAGCTAACCTTATTTTTTTTCAAATGAGCAGTTGTTTACCCAAGACAGATCATGATTAAAGTTAAAATGGAGATCTGGGTCGTGGTAGGATCCGAACCACACACACATCCGAATTATTTGCTTGGCTATCTAATGACTAAACTATTAGAACCTACTGCCAACTACATCATCACTCCACTACACATACCACGGGTAATGCTAAACTGTCATATGTCCTCACTCACTAGCTGCCAACCTAGATCCCTTTCATCTCAATCTTAACATGATTGACTGAGTTTCCGCAGAGAATTCAGCACAGAAGTGTACCAGTTCAAGTTGACACACTCTTTGTAGTGCACAAAGGTAAAGAAAAGAGAGAGAGAGAGAAAAGAACTATAATGAATAACACGGGAAAACATTACGGGCTAATAGAATGCATCCGCGCCATTGAGAAGACTTTTGACCCTTATCATAAATAGTCTTCAGGCATAGGTTCTTAGAATCCTAAACACGTCACCTGGGCAGTGTACACTCCCTTATTTGGCTAGCCTAAACCAACTGTCAAAGATTTCATGGAGTGATTCCAGATTGTGATTCGACCATTTCCATCTTTTTTCAAATCTCATTTGACGTCGAGGAAGGCAGTGGCTCAGCATGCGTAACGTGTGTCCTAGTCATTTTAATCGATATAGCTTCACAACCTCATCTATTGACTTCCCTTCCGTACATAGCACTCTACATTTAACCTCAATATTGCACATCATATTATACTCATTAACATGGCAGATACAACACAGACATGTGTCGTCAAAGATAGCTAGTGTTTTCATGTCATCCACTTTCAATGACCATGTCTCACAGTCGTAAGGAGCGAACTTCTGTGGAGTACACACGTCCTCCTTCGACGGATAGGTAGATGAAGCAATTTGTCAGTTACCACACTAGCCTTTTGTATCCGTGCTGCGATTTTGTCTGCAATCATTCCATTAGGGTTACTGAGACAACTTCCTGAAAAAAGTGAAGTCGTCAATACACTCTACTGTTCCACTTCTTATCCATAAGCTAAGAGTAGGTGTAATCTAATCCTACAACATCATCTTACATTTCACAGGAACTAGTCGTGAATCTTAGTATATTAAATTAGAAGTAGGGAAGCATTTTTTTAATGGATATCAAACATATTGCAGTGTTAATTCATTCACATAACAGCTGAGCATTGCCTGTAGTGATTGCAGTCAATTGTTGACCTGGTTGACAGTTGCTAGCATATCAAACTAGTTATTCAGATGCCGCTGGTTGATCCAGATTTCCTTTCACCTACACCTATCACCCACTACATCAATTATAGTCCGCTAACTGACGATTATCTTAAATAGTCTCGCAGTCAACCATCGTTATTATTGCCTTGGGATCTGAAGGGAATTTTCATTTCACCTTGTTCTCTGCAGTCACTTTTTGTTAGCTAGCTCTACGACTGCGCATAAACTTTCATTTCCTCCTCAGAAGACCTCCTTCGTATCACCCTTGGACGTTGAACGCCCCACTTGTCTTTTCGCATTCGGGTTCCACTCGATGTTCTTCTTAGCGTGTAATGTCAATCAACGTCCTCCTAGGTGTGTTTCCAATCCGTCTTCACTTCTTTCTGCATTGCCAGTTTCAAAACTGGCATCCGTTTTAGGCAACAATAATAATATATTTATTTTTGACTTCATGTTTACTTATGGAAATTTCATTCTCATATATTTTTTTATATTATTTAGATTTTTCTAGCTGTTTCTATTGCTATCATGGATGTCAGTTATCGTAAAATAGCTGTTTGGCTTACAAATCTGGAAAATCATCGCCTGGAAGATGATTACAATAATTATTATGTAATCAAATTGATATTGGTATGTTCTGGGGTGGGGGGGAACTTCCCATTCTCTTTCATTATCTTGAATTTTCTGTATACGAATTAATTCTTATAAGAGTAGAATTTTTGCATGTTTAGTTCGGTTGCAAAATGTTTGTCAACCACGCACGTGGCCCAGGGTTCGGTTATCTGGTGATAAGCCCGGTAAAGAGGGGTGGGGATCGGGCGTAAGGCTAGCAACGTCACCCCGTAAAAATGAAAAAAATAATACCACTGCTACTGAAACTTTACATCGTGAAGCCCTATGTTCCAACTGGAACGCAGAGGAATAAAAAAGAGTAGAGTTTGGACACTGTGCGTCGGTGGCACAGTGGTTAGGACTCTCGCCGACCATGAACATGGTCTCCTGCCGACGCACACCTGATATCTATGTTCGGCCTGCAAAATTTGGGCTACCGATATCACATGCTGAAAATCCCATACCTGTACCAAAACATACGGTGTGGAATCAAGCTGTAATCAAAAAAAATAATAATTAATTCCATATTAAATACAATATTTTGATTGAAAGGAACAAGAAGTTCAGCAAAGATGGCGATCTTTTCGGCGATTTCATTCTCAAAAGCACCTGTACAATCGCATTTATATACATTAGTTTACATGGATACAATTATTATTTACTTAATTCCACATAGTAACGAAGGTGATAATAATTTTCAACTTGATATGAAAGTTTGAAGGTAGTGAATATAGATTACAAGGGGCTTAGAGACAAGATTGCATAGGAGTAGAAAACAGTTACAACGTATGCAAAATTAATATTTGATAACTGGAGAAATAATTTTAAAGGCGTGATAATTATTTTCAACTTGATATGAATTACAAGAGGCTTAGAGACGAAAGTTACGCAGGGATAGAACGAAGTACAGGTGTGAACAAAATGAGTGTGGAAACAAATTGAAATCAAAATTTCCAACTTGAAATGTAAGTTAGGAGGTGTGAATATAGATTACAAGAGGCATAAAAGCACAAAAAAGTACACAGGATTAGAATATAATTGTAAAATGGTTATTCTAAACGGATTACAAGTGTGATCAGGAGGAGCATGGAAACAAACTTAAAACAACTGATTTTATAACTGAGAAAAAATGGGATGAATTGAATGAAGACAAAGAGAGAAAATTACACACAGAGAGAACAAAACAAAAAAAACTGAAGGATAAGGGAACATACCGAACTAGGTCCATGGTAGTTGTAAAGGCTGGACTAGTTTCTTTTGAACACATAGCTCCGGCTTTTCGATGCATATGGTGAGAGCTTCCGCAGTACAAAGAAGTCGGAAACACACTGCCTTTGGTAGATTTTTGTTTACTTTGTAAATGACTCTGAATGATGAGTCAGTTGAGATTCTGTGACAGGTATTGACGAGGTGTTCAGTTATTGCGCTTCTGATTGAACCAGTGCCTCCTCTTTGCAGCCATGCTGGATGATGTTCTCTAACACGTTTTGATAAGACCCGCATAGAACGACCTATGTACCTAGCTCCGCAAGAGCAGGTGAACTGATATATGCACATTGAAGTGGTCATATGCGGAAGTCTGTCCTTCCCGTTGCTCCGAAGTAGTGGGCGGCTAGAGAATATCACTCTTAGAGTTGCTGCCGGAAAATATTTTGACGACACCATTCCAAGTACAGTTTATTGAAGGTAATTTGTTCAGCGTATCCACACTGTTTCTTTGATATCACGTCTTTGTATCTTATTCTTAAGTCAACATGACGTAATCAGATTAAGGTGAATATGTTTCATTCATTTTCATATTACTCAGTGTGTTTAATATTTGACTTTTTTTCAATAATTTAATAATTCCCATTGTAGCATTTTTTTCTCCTTCACGTTCCCCAGTTGAACATAGGGCTTCAAGCTAGTGACTTGAAGTTTCTGTAGCAGTGTTTGTTTTACAGGATGGGGTTGCTAGTCTCATGCCCAACCTCTCCTCTTCACCAGCATTATTTATGGCTTAGCGAGGTAAAGGAGTGCGTCAGTCGGGGATCGAACCCCGGACCATATGCATGGTCGGCGAGCGTCCTAACCGCTATACCACCGACGCACCATTGTAGCATTAAGAACACAATATTCAGCTAAGAGACTCTTTTCAACGAATTTATTATCAAGCTGTACAATCGTATATATATGGTTTTTTTATAAAAATTACATCCGGTGAGGGAGTTAGGTCAAAGGTGTGAATACATGAAATAATAATAGTATGAAATGCAATTAAAATATTTGTGATTATAATCATAGTTTAATGTCAAGTGGCAAAATAATTAATGTCGTTTATAGAATAATACATAAGGTGTATAGATTTTGGAAGAGGGTACATAATTATAGGATTAGTAGGCGAATATAAAATGTTGTGTAACATGGTAATTTGATAAGATAGAATTCAATATTGTAAAAATAAAAAATTTAAAAATTAATAATTTTGGGTTTAGAATGACAAGTGGGTCGAGTGGAAACAACTCAGAGTGAGGATAATAATAATCGTAGTAATAATACACAGAATAACTAAATAAACAAAATAAATAGCAATAAATGAATGTCTATCCCTCTACGACCAATGCAGAAGTAGTGATTGTACATACTTCTTTTGTACACAAAGGTCTGGCTTAAAGTCATGAATTGCCAAGGCCTCAGCTGTCTTTAGAAGTCTGTAACGCGGGAAGTTAGCATGGATTCTACATATGATCTTAAAATCATGGTCAGGGTTGACAGAGTGACAGAAGTCGATCAGTTGTTCCAAAATACAGCTTCGCACACACTTCCTTTCTCCCTTGTAAAACCATGCTGGAATATGTTCTCGTATCCGTGTGGAAAGCGTCCTCTGACTACGGCCAATGCACCTTGCTCCATAAGAGCAGGTGAACTGATAGATGCACATGGAGGCGGCCAGATGGGGGAGCTTATCTTTTACAGAGGTAGAGAACAACTTGCGGCTAGTGAACGTCATATGTAATTTTGTTGCAAAGAACGTTTTCCTGACTGATTTAGAGAGACGGCTTTTGAGCATATCTGAGGCTTGATCACCTTTGAATTCCAAGTTCATGAATAAGGTTTTCTCTGGAACTGAGTCGGTGACCAGTTTAGACTTTTGTGTTCACTACCTGCTAGTATAGTTGGAGTAGATCGTCCGGGAATCAAAGAAGCCCTGTCTGGCGGGAAATATACCACCAAACCATCGACGCAAAATCCTATTGTCAGTCTCCAATATATTTTATGCCACTCAGTATAAAATTTTCTGAAAACTTCAGAAAAGTGTTGAATTATGCCTCAAGCATGCAGTCTCTAAATATTTGAAAGAGTCATAGGAGATTGAAATAAAAGCCTTAAGAAGACAGTATGAATCACATTATATATGTATTCTCTGTAGTAGTTTGCAAAGATGTTTTTTTTTGTTCAGGATTGAAACTGATAATCTAACACTTTGACAAATAAACCACTGGACAATTTAAGCGAAACCTCTGTTCAGTTTTGGCTTAATGAAAAAACTGACCAGGATGTATATCGTCAATTAGTTCAGTGCTAAATTCTCAGACGTGACACTTCTAACTATTCACCTACACATTCGTGTGCATCAAGATTGTTTTCCAGTTGGAAATTCTCAAACTTCCATCACATATATTGTGGCAATGTATACACGATACGTTCTAGTATGAAGCAGATACAGGTCATATATGTGTGATATTTCACGTCAAAATTACAAGATAATCAACCACCGAAAACGTCCAAAGTACAACCTTTGCGTTTCATTATCTTCCTCTTAACACACTCGGTGTATATCGCGGTGTCATAGAAAACTGGCCTAGAACACCAGTAATCTCGCAGTTAATTACGCCAAACATACATTCCACACCACCACGACAAGTGAAACACAGACAGAGGACTTTGTGATAACTTGAAGGTTTGGGAACCGGGGTTCGAACCCAGGGCTTTCAGGTTACAAGGCGAGCTCGTAGACCATTGAGCCACTGGGACCCGATCCAATAGTCCTTGAATTCTAACTTCTGCATACTGATGAAGAGTCCCAAACTAGGACGAAACAACTGTCCAGTACTCCCAGGTTTTCCAGTGGTTCTCTAATTGATGTCAGCTTATGATGAAATCCTCCATGTAATCAAACAAAAATCCCTAGGTTGTCACAATGAATCTTGCAATGGTATTTGGTCATCTCGTTCTCCAATTCTTTCATCACCTTTTCCGCGATCCAACTTTTTTTTAAATGGAGTGACATGAGGCGTGAGCTTAATTATTTTGATATTTGATGTTGTTGCATTCTGCCTTTTTACATTTCATATTTTCACTGATTCCTTTTTTATTTGGTATTTCTTTTTTCTTATTTTATAGCTTCAATTTGTCAATTCATTTTATTCACTATTCTATACAGCATTTTATTTAAAAGATTTAGATTTATTAAGAAAGGTAAATTTCAATTATTAAATTATGCACATTTTAATTCAATATTATCAATGTAAGCTGCATGTATGTTAAATGTTCAAGTTTAGCTTGGTTGATAGATTATATACTTCAGACTTGTGTTCCCCTTGGTAAATTTCAATAAATCAAGAGAGATCAAATTTACAGTTTGAAACGGCGTTATAAGTTTGTTTTTTTTTACAGGTTCTCAGCATATTCGAACTATTTGAAAACAACAACATATGTGTAAAACTTGGGCACTGTGGTAGTAAGTAATTCCATATTAGTTTGTTTATTAGATGTATCACACAGTGAAGAAACAGTATTATTTACTGGATGACAAGGTTTCGAACAAAATTTAGATTAGATATAGATAGATTTTTCGAACACATCAACTCAAAGGTGGAGGCAATTCAATTCACTTGTGATGAATTGGAAAGTCAGGAAGGGGAGCTTCCAATGTTAGATTGCAACGTAAAAAGGAAAGAAGATGGGAAGTTAAACACTAGTGTGTGTTTACAGGAAACCCACACATTCAAACAGATATTTGGACTTCCAATCATCCCATCCTATGTCAGTAAAAATAGGATTGGTGAAATGTTTAAGTAACAGAGCACAAAAACTAAGTAGTACCAAGAAAAATCTAAGACAGGAAGTGATACACATAAAAGAAGCCTTGAAACTTAATAATTACCCGGATAAATTAGTCAGGAAATATGTAGGGAAATGTAAAAATAAAATAAATAATGATAGTAGTGATAGTGATAATAATAACAACAATAGTAATATTAATTACGACATGCATTTCAAATATGCGCAGGATAACACCAACTACAAGGAATCTAAATCATCAGTAGTAATTCCATACAAGGAAGGAACCTCAGAAACCTTACGCAGAATTCTTAACAATACTGGCAGGAATAAAAGTGGCTGGCATTCAAACCCACAAACTCAATTAGAAACAAGCTTTGTCGGTTGAAGGATCAATCCTGTGGAGCCTTTAAAATAAAACAATTTAGTTTATCTAATACCTTGCCTGCAATGATTGTCAGGTCAAATACATAGGTCAAACTAGTAGAACAGGGGCAGTCAGACTAGTCGAATATAAAAACCTAGCAAAATCTAGATTGATTGACCCGAATAAGATAAGAAATCTAGAGAATAGTTCAGCTATAGCACTACATGCAATTACACACAACCATACAATAGGATGGGATAAGATGACAGTTTTAAAATCTAATGTCACAGAGTGAAGGGAGGGAGAGATTGATAACAGAAGCTTTGTTTATCGAATCAACTGCAAATACATGTAATAGGAATGATTCATCACCTGTCCACCCTGATATCTGGAAAATTCTACTACCCCAACGATGACAAATAGGAGAGGACAAAGAAAACTATAAAACTCAAGTGTCAAAGTCGTGTGATTACAATTGATGAAATGATTATGAACAATAAATTTTATTCGAAACGTCATCCAGTAAATAATACTGTTACACTCACTGTGTGATACATCTAATAAACAAACTAATATGGAACAACGGGGACAGTCATCAGAGAATGAAAATAAGCGTAATTCAGTGTTGGAATGATACAAGGGAGAAAATGCTATAAAATTAGAATGACCAAAATGTGAACATCACATTTTCGAGATTAATTTATCATTAATTTCTATGCAATGCAAAAATACTAATAGTCTTTATTAGCCTAGATGGTAACCGTACACATTAGATAGATATCATTAAGTTATACCTTTCGTGTACCACTCTTTCAGCTACACTTATTGTGTGCGATGACTGATGATACTGCCAAGTCACCTAGGACGAAGTAGATGTAGTCGTGTCCGATTGAGATGGCTAAGACGCATTTGGCGCCTGTTAAGCCGCCGCTTTTCTCGACGAGCAGTACTAGCTGACATAGGCTTGGATTAGAAAAAACGTTAGGAATGGTCAAACTAAAGCATGGCATCAGTACATGTAGTCTTTAGCTGTTGCTGCGTAGGTGTAGACTGTCTAGTTGGGATCTTATGAATGCTAAGAACTAATCGTTTGAGACTATTGATGATATGGCTCAAAACTGTTCTCAGTAACGTAGATGAATCCACTCTTTGTAAGCTCCCAGATCCATTTAACCCTCATTTTTTCCCATGTTCCTATTCTTTCTCCTGTACATTTCTGCCCACTGTAATGCTTTTGCATCTCTTTTCTCTACCTTTGTGGGCTATATGGAATGTGTCAACTTGAACTGGCGCACTTTTGTGCAACGTTGTATATTGACGCTCCAGTCAGTCAGTTGATGGGATTCGAACCAAGGACTCACTGGCTAAAGTGAATCACTACAAACTATGAGTGAAAAAATCTCCACAAATTATTCAATAATCATTAGATGAAGAACGAATTTATAAGCGAATAATAATAACAAAATGATACCTTCTATAACTTTGTATCATTGACAGATTGGTGTCAGGAGCCTTCATCCATTTATTTAAATTACCCAGAAATCGATATATCTCCTACATATAGCTGAAATTAGTTGTATGTGATTTTGATGTGGTTGTGTTCTCTGCGCTAGTAGGAAGGCAGGATAATTTTGAAGCCTTCACACAAACACAGACACGCGCAGGCACACACACATTAAATTAGCCAAATGTTTTTAGGTCGTATACACACTAACAACTATTCTTTCCATAGGCGTCATTATATCTCATGTGTGATTTAATCATAAATGCAAAAAAAACAATAACAAATTTATACATACCCATTGTTGCGTAACACAGTGTAAAGTACCAAAAAAACAAGATTGAAATGAATGAAAACAACGAGGGAAGAGTTTGTAGCAAAAAAAAAAATAAGTTTGAATGCACAGAGAGGTACACACACGCAAATCACATGATGATGTAAGGAACTAGAGTGCTACTCTTCAATTTTATATTAACACTATTGGAAAATGTAAGCTTGAGGACCAACATTGAAAACCAACAGGGAATACTGAACAGATATGCTTCGTCCTAGTTGGGGACTCTTCATAGGTGCACACCCATTGGGCTTCAAGTCCAGGACCTTCTAGTTACAAGGCAAGCTCGTAGACTATTCAGCCACTGGGATGGAAGCCAATGTCATAGACAAGGATTTGTCCTCACACCCAACTTGCTAGATCCCGCTGATCATGACTTCTCACTAGAACTTCTGGCAACTTCGCCCTGTAGCTAGTCACTAGTCTATCTCCCGTGTGAAGTGGTATAATAAGGTGAGCAATACTGAGGTTAGACACGGGTGGAGTGCTAGGTAAGGAGGGGAAATCAATCGACGAGGCTGTGAAGTTACACCGATTGAGATGGTTAGGACATGTGTTACGTATGCCTAGTCATCGCCTTCCTCGAAACGGGCAATGTTAGCTGACATAGGGTCAGACTGGAAAAGAGCTAGCGGCGGTCAAACCAAAACATGGCACCAGTCAATGAAATCCACAACAGTTAGTTTAAGCCAACCATGTAGGAAGATGTAGACTTCCTGGTTAGGGTCCTCGGGACGGTAAAAACGAATAAAGGCTGGAGACAATTGGTGATATGGCTCAAAATCGTTCTCAATGGCTGGCGCAGATGCATCCACTCCTTGTGACTTATGATTTCCAATGAAACTATATTGTTCTTCGATATTACTATTCTTTTTGCCTCATACCTCTGTTTACTGTCTCTATTATGCATTTCTTCTCTTGCTTTGTGTGCTACATGGAGTGTGGCGACTTGAACTGCTGCACATCGGTGCAAGGTTCTATGTCGAAAACAGACAGACAGACAGTCACTAGTCAGCATCAAATTAACTTTCAAGATTTAGTTTGTAGGGATTCGGCTAATTTCAAGTTTGCTTATTAGCTAATCTCGTTCGGAAACCAGTTGAAAACAAATACTCACCAATGACGTCGGCTGGCGTTCACGCTAAAATCATGAATTGGCAGAAGTTTGAGTTCCTGGGACACTGGATTCCATCCCAGTGGCTCAATTGTCTACGAGTTTGCCTTGTAAGTAGAAGGTCCTGGACTCGAAGCCCAATGGGGTGTGCACCTATGAAGAGTCCCCAACTAGGACGAAGCATATCTGTTCAGTATTCCCTGTTGGTTTTCAATGTTGGTCCTCAAGCTTACATTTTCCAGTAGTGTTAATATAAAATTGAAGAGTAGCACTCTATTTCCTTACATCATCATGTGATTTGCGTGTGTGTACCTCTTTGTGCATTCAAACTTTTTTTTTTGCTACAAACTCTTCCCTCGTTGTTTTCATTATTTCAATCTTGTTTTTGGTACTTTACACTGTGTTACGCAACAATGGGTATGTATAAATTTGTTGTTGTTTTTGATTAAGTTTCTGATTAAATCACACATATGAGATAATGACGCCTATGGAAAGAATAGTTGTTAGTGTGTATACGACCTGAAAACATTTGGCTAATTTAATGTGTGTGTGAGAGAGTTATTGTACAGTTATTCAATATTTATCTTAATGGGACTATATCATCCCTCGTCTTTCACTTAAATCATGTATAAGTCCATTTCTGTTCGTCTCCTTTTTTTCTTCATAAGTAACCATATGCATCCATTAATACTTTGATTGGCAAAAAAGTATTAACGCTTTGTAAGAAAGGATACAACATACATTTTCCTTAGTCTAACACTTATTTCAATGCACTACAGGTGTGAATATTCAATCCTTTTTTGAAAACTATGGAGAAATTACTTTTACTTAGTCTTGTACCTTCGCTTAAATCCTTTAATGACCCTAAACAATTTGCCTATAAGCACAGTAGAAGCACTTTAGATGCAGCTGCCGTCTTATGTCATACATAACATTGCTTCCAGTCTAGACAAGGGGGCTAAATTTGTTCGTTGTGCCTTCCTAAACTATACATCTGCTTTTGACTCGGTCCCTAGGGATATCTTATTCAATAAACTTGCTGCTAGTCAGACAGAATGTTGGGCTGTTAACTGGTTACATTCCTATTTCTCAGAAAGAAAGCAGTACACCGTGTATAAAGGGAAGTCTTCCACTTCATTGCCTACTGAAGCTGGTATCCCTCAAGGCGCTGTCCTTTCTCCTTTTCTTTTTCCTTTCTTCTTACATGACTTGCCTCAGTCTGATGAAATAAACTTTGTGAAGTACGCTGATGATTTAACAGTTTCAATGGCTGTTAACTCCCAGCTAGATTGTACTAATAAAATAAATAGCTTTCTGTCGGGAGTCAGTAAATGGTCTGAGTCTAATGGTCTTAAACTGAATCCTTCTAAATGTCAAACTGTTAATTTCAGCTTAAGATGTAAACGACAGTTAAAAGAAGCCGTCGATTCTCATGACAGTTGTAAGATTGACGACAATAGTATAGGAAAAAGGTACAAACAGCGAAGAAAATTTTCTTTTCGACGATTCATTTTCATGAGCTGTACAATCGTCGAAAAGAAAATTTTCTTCGCTGTTTGTGCCTTTTTCTTATGATTCAATATGGGAATAATATAGGAATTAAATCAGAAATTAAGTATCTTGGACTTATTCTCTTTTTTCTGATCTCTCCTGGTCTTCCCATGTCTTAGCGATCTCCAGTAAAATATCCCGCCTGACATTTGCTAGAGGGATTTTGTCTGACTTGGAGCATCCACTTTACCCTCAGCTTTCACATTGCATCTCTTCAGGTAGAACAAGAAGTAACTTCAGAAAACTGTATGCTCGCATGCCTAAGTATGGAGATTCTATGATACCATACTTTTCACGTATTTTATGTGATGAAAATAGTGTCAGGCAAGAATCAACTAACCTTTTTTCATCCAGTAAATAAACAATTTCCTCCATCCATCCTTATACACCTTCGAGTTTTACTTTTATTATTTCCATTATATTTATGGTCCTGTTGCTTCTTTGTTTTACTGTCATAATTGCAAACACCAACTTATCTCTATGACTGTTGTAATCTTTGTTTTTCCCCTCACCATATCATGTAAAGAGAACATTATATTCAATGTTTTTTTTAAACATGCTAGGATTTCTATACCGCATCGACAATACTGTGTGAAACAAGCTCACGGCAATTTTCACTTGTATTATTATTGGAATTCATGGACGGGCTATTGGCTTCTCTCCCAGTCGCTAAATGGTCAAAGAGCTCGCATTATAACCTGAAGGTCCTGAGGCCTATCCCTGACGTTGGAGTGGTTTTTATTTGCTGCTAAAGAGTCCCAAACAAGGACAAAATATTATTTATTTATTTAAACGCAGAAAAAACTTGGTACAATATGGCACCAAGAAAGATGCGCCATACGATGATAATAATAAAACAACATAGATCAAATTTAAAAATATAAGTAAAGAACGGATAAAGAACTTCATCTGGAAGGAAAACAGTCATACTTAACAAGTTCAAACAGTATTCATCAGCTATCATCGGGAAGGGAAGAAGGAAGGGAATTGCAACACGTTTGCCATTGATTACGATTCTTGGCCATATTCGATAACGTTTCGAGCCATCGATTCGAGCTATCTCGCGGACCCCAACGAGGGAGTCGTGACGCACCAACCGATGCTAATTTAGCACAAATATCCTTCATCCCACGAGGCCGCGTCATCGACTGATCACCCGTCCGCTTTTTCCATCCCGTCCCAGGGCTAGCGAACAGAGGCCTGTACGGAAGCCTCTAGGATGACATTCGCAGCACATGTCCAAGCCACCGGAGCCGGTGTTTCCAGGTGACGACACTCAATGAATGGTGATCTCCACTGCGTTCAAACACACGCCGCCGAACCTCAGAATTACTCACGCGATGATGTCATCGAACGCAAGCAATCCTGAGGAGACAGCGATGATCGAACACGCAGAGCCGCCGCACATCCTCAGTTCGGAGAGGCCAGGTTTCACAGGCGTAGAGCAAGACAGCCCGCACCGAAGCTTTGTATACCCGACCTCTGACAGCCAGGCTAACGTCGCAACGGTGCCAGAGGTGGCTAAAGTTGATGTATGCCACCCTAGTCTTCATTATACGGTTGGAAAAAGGACAAAATAGCTGTCCAGTACTCCCTACTGGTTTTTATTGGTTCTCTAAGTGAAGTCAGTTTATGATCAAACTTGTGACTAGCGTTTATTTCCCACTAACAGTATCATCGTTTCAGTGTGTGGTCACCACAGGTAATGCTCATCTACACCATGTAGATGAATGATACCTGATTGTTTGTTTATGATTAATTTGAGAACCTGCCCTTCTTCTTCTACTAATTCAGTATGAACAGGATTGGCTGGAGAAAACCTAACTGAGCAGTCAGTGTGATGACAGACAGGCAGACAGACAGTAGTGTGTCATTCATTTACATGACAGCTGGACATTACTGCAGTGAAATGATGATCTGGTTAGCATCCGAGTCTTGTAGCTGGTACATGTGCTCCGCATTTCAAACCACCGCCTTCCTCTTCAACCCATATTGACTGACATGAGATTAGGTTAGAAAAGAGCTAAGGGTGATCAAACTTGGCATCTATGCATGAAGTCTTCAACTGTTGGTCTGAGTCACGTAGGGTGGTACAAACGTTAAAACCCATTGCCTGGAAGCTGTTGGCAGTATGGCTCGAAATCGTTCCCAATGATGCAGATGCATTCACTCTTTGTAATCTTCCAGATCTATTGAGCCCTCATGTTTCCCTCATGTTACTATTCCTTCTCCGGTACATTTCTGCTTACTATAGTTCTTTTGAATCTCTTTTTCTTCCTTTTCTATACCTTTGTGTGCTGCATAGTTTGTGGCAACTTGAAATGCGGCATTTTTGTGAGGAGTTCCATGTCGAAACTCATTCAGTAAGCAAGTCTTGTTTCACGGTTGGCAGAGCATCAGACTACTAATTCGTCGTAGGTCACTGGTACACCTGGACACAGGATTTCACCTTAACCTTCAGTTATCTATAGTAGTCTGACAACCAAAGGTTATTTTCCACATAGTCTCACGATCATCAACATGTTTACCAATTAGTCAGTAAAATGAAAGAATAAAAGGCTTCAGTGAGTCATAAATGAGTAGGATGATAGAATTCAGTCTTAACCAATGCAAAGGATTAGAAACATGGTGGTATTGGTTACTCCCTGAAAATCATTCAGTGTATCCTTGGCAATCGTACAGTAGGGGAGTTGTGGTCCCAAATAGCTCTGTGGTAACATCTCTGACTGCAAAACTGCTTAATGCGGGTTCGAATCTCAGAGACACCAAGGTTAAAGATACACCCGGATGATGAGTGTCAACAGAGGAGAAACCTAGGTCCAGGACTTCCTGCAGATAGTTTCCAGTCATTAAACACTAATTCGAAGTTTGGCTCTTCTGTGGTTGTAGAACAACAAGATTACAAGTAATCAGCCAGGAAGTATTTGGCTTTGGTATTGAAACGGTCAGTCAGTTTAAGGCATAAAATTGCATAGCACAAAACTCAGTGTGTAATGAAAGACTTATTATTCTTGTGAATGGGCTAGACATTTCTAAGTCTCTGTGATGGGTATTACAGTGTATCAGTGGAATGCAGAGAACACTGGACAACTCCTGTCTTTCTAGGTTAAGATTCTTTAGAGTTTAATTCAGAATAATCAAATCTTGGAGTGAACATGTCATTATTATATCTATTTAGCCCAAAGACAGAGCGTAAAATATTTATTCATGTTGATGATTTCCCGTTGATAAAATTGACTGAGAATAATCAACCTCATTTTGGTACACGCATGCCTTGATGTTACCGGAATTACTTGCTTGTTTGGTAGTGACTGCCAGTAGAATCTAGGATGCGCCCCCCCCCTTTTGCTCTGTCTGAGACTCGTCAGCCGGATATACTTGCTTCCCAGTGAGTGATAGCCTTTCAACTGGAACTTAGTACTCATGACTTCAAACACCAAAGCTTTGTCTATTGGGTCAATGAGTTTCACTGAAAACACCATCACTCAATGACAATGCAGGCACCTCCAACTGAGGGGTTACAAATAGGACGAAATGAAAGTCTTACATTCTACGAAGCAAGTAACATAGAGTATAAAAAGAATGGTTATCCAGAAAATTTCATCAAAAAGTGTTTAAAGTCGAATCAAAACACCAACAAGAAACCCTCATCAAAGACCACAAGAAAATTCATTCTACCATACATGAGGAATATCTCTGAAATAACAGCTAGAATAATGAAACTGTTTGATATAGATATAGCACACATGCCAGTAAAATCGCTTTATTCGATATTATGCGAACCGAAAGATCCAACAGAAAAAGGAGATAAAAATTAATACCATTTACAAAATAAATTGTATGCACTGCAACAAGCATTACATCGGCCAAAGTGGGCGTCCCCTTCGAATCAGAATCCAAGAACACAAATCAGCCGTGAAAAGACACGATATGTATTCTTTAGTATCAATGCATGTAGACAATTATGGTCATCAATTTGATTGGGATAATGTTGAAATCTTAGACAGAGGAAACACTAAAAGTGCCAGGGAATTTCTAGAAGCCTGGTACTCAAACGAAAATGCAATTAACAAGCACGTTAATATAGACGAAATATACCAACTGATAAAAAGTAAATCAGGTGACCAGAAGGTTTAAAATCCAAGTCAATAGAAAATGGTCAATACATATGTAAAGATAGTAACCGGGAGACGAAATTATATCACTCATGAAGAAATTTGCTAAATATGGCGCTGAAGATGTTGTCCAGCAGGGGGACGATGAAAGCTTACCAACTAAACCAACCAGCTCAGAGAACACTATTAATTACAAAATAGTGTTTATATTCGTGAAATTTCAATGTAGATATCATCACGAATCGATATTGGTTAGAGAGATCAATAAAGACCAGGGAGCACCGCAGTGTTGTTTCATTCTGGTTTTTAACTTAGTCATTTCGTGATATTGCACTACTGCCAACCAGTGTCTCCTGTGAGCATCCACTTCACCTTGTTATGATGGACTCCACTGGCCACGAACTGAAAATGTTATAATTCACGGGACATTAAATTCCAGCCCCCCCCCCACCACCCTGGCGGAATAGTCAACAATCTTGATCTCTCAACCTGAAGGTCCCGTATTCTATCTCTCGTGAGATTGTGGGTGATGATGATGAAACAGCTGTCCAGTGCTCCCTGATCTTCAATGTTTTTCACACTGATCTACACTGAAATTGATCCAAACCCCTACAAAAACCCATAATTAATAGTTCTCTTTTTTTTGTTTTTAGCAACTTGTCACACTGCTGCTTATTCGACAGATGTTTGATACAATTAAAGAAGTCTTTTTACCCTATGGTCAATCACGTCTGCGTCAAGTGTGGTTATCGTTAAGATATGAACAGAAACGTTTAGCCCGAAAGAATATAACAACAATTACACCTGAATTAAATGATTCAACATCATCGTTGTTGGTACAGGCAACAAAGAATACAGGTGGCGATGAGGATGATCAATGTGCAATGGTGTCTAAACCCATTGATCAAAATGAGAATAGTAGTAGTAGTAGAATAATAATAATAATAATAATAATGAAAAGGATGATATTGATCCAGAAATGCTTATACATCAAAGAAGTGTTCCAGTAAATAACGAGCATAAAAAAATGTCTGCATATTCGGGAAAATCATTCGGTAAGAAATTTTTTGTCTTTTGAAAACAGTAACTGACAAAGGTATTTGCACAGAATAAGACGGTAATATCATTTTGTTTTGTCGGCTTCTTGTCAGCCATAAAGATAACGTGATATCAGTTAACAGAAACGTCTAAAAATAACAAAAATATGTTCAGAAGTGATATTTTTATGTAGCTTATCCAAAGATGGTTCAAGTTATTATGTGTACAAAACCTTAGGCACTGTGGTACCATGAAATCGCATATTATTTTGTTTATTGGATATACTATCAAGCGTTGTTTAACAGGGTTTTGATTGGTTACAGGTTTCTTCATGAGTTGACATCAGTTAGAAAACCTGGGAGTGCTGGACAGCCGCTTCGTCCTAGTTTGGGGCTCATCAGCAGTACTCATCCACCCGGTTTCGAATTCACAACCTTCCGTTGACAAAGCAGGCTAGTAAATCATTCAGCCACTGGGTGGCCACAGCCACAGTGGCTCATGAATTCTAACTTGCCTTGTAACCAGAAGGTCCTGCCTGGATTCGGAACCCGGTAGGTGCGTACTACAGATGAGCCCCAAACTAGGACGAAACAGCTGTCCAGTATTCCCAGGTTTTCTAATAGTTCTCCAACTGATACCAGTCTGTGATCAAACTTGCAACAAATCTAACGTGTAGCCTTCTTTTTGTTCACTTAATGTAACTGCTTCCTCAGATACATGTAAATTCCTATACATAGTTGGAGTTAACATTGGAAGGCGATCTGTCGACCTTTGATTAGACTAAAGAGCATGTTGTTCGATAAACTGTGTATTTCAAGTCCTTGTGAACAAAATTAAAAACAGAAAGCACTAGAGAGTTGTTCCAGCAGTCCTCACCGATCACTCCACTGAGGATCGAACTCAGGATTCTCAGACTACTGGTTTTAGGTCGAGGATCAAAGTAATTTCACGGTTTTGCCGCACATAGTACAGCAAATGGCGCAACCCCCACATTTCACTTATGTAGAAAGTAGATAAAATACCTTCAAAACAGCCAAATGTAACATTTGAAATGATTATAATATTCCTTTAAACAAGTAATGCAGGATTACGTAAGACCGTATGCAATACCAACTACTTGAGGAAATTCAAAATTGCAATTGACCGCCTTTTTCCAATCCTGTCAACGAAGCCGAAGTCAAAGGGAAAGTAATCTCACTCGTTTCAAAAGCGTTTTGTCAATTTTTTCTATACGGCAGGAATATATGTTGCCCGGCTCACTACACTATTTGCAAAAATAGCTCTTAAATTTGCTTTTATATTCACCCGAAATTTAAAGACATTTGGTTTTTGTGATTTATAATTGCCAAGTGTTTTGCAGGGATTTGATTGGTTATAGGATTGATTACAGCTGAATCAGTAGAGAACCATTCTAGTGAGAAGTGGTAACCAGCGGCGTCCACCAAGCCAAGCAATAGGACAGTTTCTTCGCCTGTGACACTGTTTGGCGGCTGCCCAAAAAATATTTATATCACGAAGTGGCAAATGTTGGAATTCATGGACAGTTGAGTCGGGTGCCAGTGCGTGAATGATCTATGAGCTCTCCCTGTAACCGGAAGGTCGTGGGTTCGAACCCCGGTGGGTGCGTACTGATGAAGAGTCCCATTTACTATTATATTTATTAAATCACGAACTTGGTATATGATAAGCCCCACACAAAATCTCACCGTTTGTGCGCGGGCTGGGATACTTTCCGGATGTCCCGACCAAACCAGATGGTTGTCTTAATGGAGCTCCCCCTCCAGTTTTTGACTTGAAGTCTGATCTACAAGGCAGTGGAGCAACGTAAGGAGCTATGTTTCCATGTTTGCCGGTGACCGAAACAGGTTCATACACCATTTGATGCTTTCGGATTCTGGAGTCCAAGTACACCATATTTTTGGAATCAGGGTTTTCTAGCCCTCCTAGTTTGATCTGTCTATCTACCAGTCCGGTTATAAGTTCCAGAGGTTCGCACTCGCTCTTTCACCTTTGTGAGGAACACTACATAGGATCACTTGTAGAGGAAGACTGAAGTCTACCCATTGTCGTCCGTACCGGGTCATTTATGGGGGCACAAAATACAAACAGAATTGCATTTTCAAATCCATTGAAATAAACGTTTATTGTTTTAACGTTGTTTTTTTTCTTCAATTCATTAGATAATCCCGAGGAAACAAAAATAGCCGCAGCTGAAAGGGAAGCGACTCTATTACGAGTAAGTAATGCATTTCAAAGGGGTTTTTTCTAGTGTTCAAATTAAAATTCTAATTTTTTTACACAGTAATTTTTGTTCGAGTCTATAATATATATAATATGTTCATTAATTCAGCTGCTCCTGTGGGGATAACTGTGTCGCGCAAACTGCTACCACAGCTTAGCCAACATGTCATTGAACATCTCTCACCTTGGTTTGGCAAAGCACAGACAAAAGCCATCAGAAGCTGTGTTTTGACGCGTTTAGTTGACAGTGTTTATCTAGTAAACAAAACAAAAGCATCCAAGATGATTCATCGCATTCCAGTGAATCTTTCCTATGGTCTGCGTATTCATCTAGTATCCCATATAGCTAAAGGAATTGGTATTCAAACTGCTAAGCCTAAGCTTTACATTCAGAAGAAGTTTGTACAGTCATTATTCGTTAATTGGTCAGCTAAGACAACCAAACGACTATACATCCAACACCCTTTATATACTTGTAATCTCTTTCTTAACAAGTCCTCCTTAATTTTATGAAATCTTCATTAAAACTTAGTTTATTTGCTTATCTTACAATTCATCATTACCTAATATGACTATCTACAAGGTCTGTCTTTTATTGGTTTCATCATCTGGGTTTATCTATTCCCGGATACACACCTGGTTATCTGATATAATGTCCTGCAGTCTCCTTTACCTGCGGCCTGTTCTACTTCAGTTGCCGGCGAGTGTGTCGTGTAATTGTCTTTTGTCTTCCTTAGCACTCTTCTTCACTTCCTTATTCAATACAGTGCAGTGTACATTGAACTCAGCTTCTCCTCCTGTTGCCCATCTTTGCATTGAGCCATCTCCTCTCCTCACTTCTATTAGTCTCCAGGTATTCGCTGAGAGCCATCCCTTATCGTATCTCTTCTTTCTTCCTAGAACAATTGTACACGTTTCCTTGAACATCAACTTCAGAGAGTTCCAATGCGCTTCCACACAAGTTCCCTCAGTGATGCCACGTAGTGTGTCCGACTTTGCTCTGGTATCTGTAGCGAAGGCATCCCTTGTAGTTTTGTCCTTCAGTTTCTGAATGTTGAACTTGAATTGTGGTCTGTCTCCATTTGTTTTCATGGATTTCAGCTTCACCTTGAAGGTTCCTTGGACTAGATGATGGTCTGAGCCCACATCTGCTCCCCTTCTCAACTTTGTGTCCAGCAGGCTGCGGTTCCACTTCCTTGAGCGGTATTAAGATGACGTCTGTCTGGTTTATGGTGTGTCCGTCAGGCGAAATCCATGTTGCTTTGTTGCTTTGTGTCTGTACACGCTACCTCCGATCACCGAATCACTGAAAGTGCAGAAGTCTGCGAATAATTCTTGGTTCCCATTCATTTCTCAGAGCCAGAGCCTCTCGACCCATGATGAGTTCTCTTCCTCCATTATCTGCTCCCAGTCAGGCATACATTCATATCGCCCAAAAGGATTTTGATGTCACCATTTGCGATGTTGTCCATTACTGTTTGTAGTTGTCTGTAAAAATCTTCCTTCTTCTCTTGTTCCGCGTTGTTTTTAGCATTGTGCGTAGCACCGGATAATTGTGACCTTCCTTTGTTTTGAGTCTAATCTTTCTGTCATGATCCTGCATCAAATTGATTGCCATTAGGGCTTTGGCAGCTACTGGTGACATCATGATAGCCATTCAGGACCTCATTGTTCTCGTCGTTGGTGTCTGGGTTACCGAAGTAGACTACTGGCTCACAGGTTGACAGTTGTGACAATCCACATTCATTCTATTTGCTCTCGCAGATTCCCAGCACTTCTGTGCCATATCTTCGCATTTCTTTGGCTACCTGGGCAGCCTTCCTAGTCTCGTACATTTCACTTACATTCGACGTCCCCATCCTTATTCTTGCTTGCTTTCATCGAGAGAAGACACATCGGTTGACTGGTTTCCTGAAGGCTTTCACCAGCCCGCTGTGTCATTTCGCCTCTCCGATTCCAGCGAAGAATAAGTTTGTTTTTCAAATCGTTTGTATTTTTAATGTATTTCTTGTGCGTTTGAGTTTCTGTAGCAGTTTGATTGGTTTTGTGGTGTAGAGTTGCTAGCCCCACGCCTAAACCTCCCTCTTTACCCGGGTTTGAGACCCGCTAGAAAACTAGGTGAGGTTTCTAAAGAATTAGAGGGTTTGAAAAATATTTTGACCCCAAATGAAGCAAGAATATTTTGAAGTTGTTCAGTCATGTCTTTTCAAAGTCAAACGGCTATCGCTGAAACCCAAATCTTCCTCAATCTTCTTTTCCTTCTCGCCCATTCTACTGAAAATTTTGTTTGGAAACTTTTCTGGATAACCATTTTCGGTCAAAATCTGCCTTACTTTGCAAATCGCACTCTCCATATCATCGCTATCGGTTACAATGTTTCTAGCTCTATTTAAGGAATTTAAAGCTACTGAAACATTCATGCTTACTGAGAATGATCGGTTAGTAAATTCAAATATTCGTTTGAATATGCCAGTTTCCTATATATATATATATATATATCGTGAACTTTAGTTTTCCATCAGTTTGTCTTTTGACAAGATAATCGAGAAAGTTTAGAGTTCGATCATCCGATTCGATTTCACTTGTAAATTTTATATGACGTTCTGGAAACAGAATTAGATATTCTAAGAGAAATCTTCATCCAAAATGGATACCCAATAAGATTCATCGACAAAATTATCAAGCCAATAATTCAGAGAAACGAAACTTTAATTGCGCCTAAAAAGAAACTCTACATGAACTTGGATTTCAAGGGAGATTTAACAAGTGATATTCTCAAGAGAAGGATCACATCATCTCTGAGAAGAACATTCTTTGCAGCAACGCTACGAATAGTGTTCTCCAGTCGCCCACTGATCTGCAGAAGGCTCAAGGACAAGATCCCGCATCTCACCATTTCTATGTGCATAAATCAGTTCACCTGCTGCTGTGGAGCCAGGTACATCGGTTATTCGACGCGCACCCTGTCCAAGAGGATTCAAAAACACTATCCAGCATGGTTGCGAAAAGGCAATAGTGGTGCAATAAGGAGTGCGATAACTGAACACCTGGTTAACACTAATCATTCCATCTCAACAAACGCCTCCTTCAAAGTAATCTACAGAGTCAAGAATAACCTATCAAAGGCAATACGGTTTCGTCTTCTGTGTATCACTGAAGCTCTAGCCATTCACATAGAAAAACCGGCGCTGTGCATACAAAAGAGGATTACTCAACCACTTCTACTGTCATTGTAACAACTTTGTTGATTTTGATGACTTAATTTTGTTTCTTTGCCTGTTCTTTCATTGCTTATAATTCTTGTATTCATTTAGAACTCTTACGTAATTTCGTATTATCTACTTTGTTTCTATGTTCATCCTGAGTAAAGCTCACTCATCATACTATTCATATTATTACATAAATGCCTTTTAACAACTGTTTTTGACAACTCATCACCTTTGTTACTACCCTAATTTCATTAACATCTTATTTTCTTAACTTGTATTACCAATCTTCACCTGTTTAGTTAAAATAACTATAACCAACTATTTTTTTGTTTGACAAACTTAATGTACACATACATACAAAATAACACCTATAAATTTGCGATTGTACAGCTAAGAAAATGAATCCGCCGAAAAGAGACTCTTCGCTGAAGTACGTGTTTTGTTTTCATTAAATTGTATGCAAATTAAAACAGAGTTTATATGTTTTGTATGCAGTCTACTCGAGGTAATATCATCCGAAGAAGCAGTATCAAATTTGTACATGCCACTGCTTTACTAAGCTGCAATCATAATGTCTATATGATTGCGTAATATCTGCCTAACATTCCATTTATTTTCATAAATGAAACACTAATCAGTATTGTAGGAATTTTCGTAAAAATTGATATTCTCTTTACTTTCATCATTCTCTGATATATATATATATATGTGCGTCGGTGGCAGAGCGGTTAGGACGGTCGCTGACCATGCACATGGTCCGGGGTTCGATCCCTGACCGACGCACTCCTTTACCTCGCTAAGCCAGAAATAAAGCTGGTAAAGAGAAAAGGTTGGGCATGAGGCTAGCAACCACATCCTGTAAAAATAAACACTGCTACAGAAACTTCAAGCCTCTAGCTTGAAGCCGTATGTTCCACTGGGAACGTGAAGGAATATATATAAATATAGTTAACGTCGTCGTCGATAGGCACTTGACTTCGTGTAATAAATTTGCTAAAGGGATTTTGTCTGACTTGGAGCATCCACTTTACCCTCAGCTTTCACCTTGCATCTCCTCAGGTAGAACAAGAAGCAACTTCAGAAAACTGTATGCTCGCACGTCTAAGTATAAAAAATCTATGACACCATACTTGGCACGTAATTTATGTGATGAAAATAGTGTCAGGTGAGAATTGACTAATTTTTTTTCATCTAGTAAATAAACAATTTCCTCCATCCATCCTTATATGCCTTCAAGTTTTACTTTTATTATTTCTATTATATTTATGGTCCTGTTGCTTCTTTGTTTTACTTTCATAATTGCAAACACCAACTTATCTCTATGACTGCTGTAATCTTTGTTTTTCCCCTCACCATATCATGTAAAGAGAACATTATACTCAATATTTTTTAAACATGCTAGGATTTGTATACCGCATCGACAATACTGTGTGAAACAAGCTCACGGCAATTTTCACTTGTATTATTATTATTATTACATTAGCTGTTATCATTATTATTATTATTATTATTTCCATTTTATATGCTGCATGTTTTTTTGACATTATCCCTATTGTAAATGTGGAAAAATTTTCTGTGTGACTAATTTTATTTATAATTTGAGGAAATTAGATGCAATATTGTGATTAACGTTGAAAATTCCATTCTGTATCACAAGTACTGTTTTTGGAATAAAGAAAATCGTTATTATTATTATTATTATTATTATTATTATTTTTATAGTATGAAGATCCAACTGATGATTTTCTCGAAATGTTTATTCAATTTGGTTATGTGAGTATGTTTGCCGGTATATTCCCATTAGCCGGTTTGTTGGCTTTTGCGAATAATCTTATCGAGATACGTGGTGATGCCTATAAATTATCAACTAGTTATCAACGTCCATTTGCTAAATTTGCAAGTAATATTGGTGTTTGGCAAGTAAGTTCCTGCAAATGCCTAATATGTTTTTAAACTTTATTTATGTATAACGTTTGGTATGGTTCTCTAACCATTGTCAGCTCATGATGAAATCCTGTAACCAATCAACTAAATCCCTACAAACCAATACTTGAATAACAATGAGATGCTCACTGGCGACTGGCCCTAATCAGGTAGGTAGTTACCTGGGGTTCCAGTGGGAATTCGTAACCAGTAGGGTGCAGCAGGTTAGGTGTGAGGACAAATACTCGCCGAAGACATTGGCTAGCGGTTGCGCTATATCGTGAATCGGTAGAAGTTAGAATTCATGCACTGGCCATTGGATCGGGTCTCAGTGGCTTAATGGTCTACGAGAACGCTCGCCTTGTAACCAGAAGGTCCTGAGTTCGAACCCCGGTGGCTGCGTACTGATGAAGAGTCACAAACTAGGACGAAACAGCTGTCCAGTACTCCCTGCAGGTTTTCCAATGGTTCTCTAACCAATGTCAGCTCATGATGAAATCCTGTAACGTTTGGTATAATTTAATTGATGATGTCTATCAGTGGAATCCAGAAGCACGTTTCATCTACATTCAGAACTGATAAACATCAAATATGAAGCATGCCATCGTATTGTATTTGTGAATCACACATTCATTTCTGATAATGAACTTTATCCCATATGAAAAAAGTCAACTAGGAAGTTCGTAGTATTAATAGCAGTATGGTACACACTACTTATAGACAGATATGAGTAGTGTATAGAATATCTCTGTAGAAGCTATAGTAATTTATGTATGAATGGAAATTATGCAATCAATGTAAAGTTTTGGGTTTTCTTAGTGTCACCTCTATTAAGTCTCAAGGAGTGAGTCGCCGACCTTCTTGAGCCACTGGGTTACCTGAATATCCATCCAACACAATGCACCATATTTTATTTAATTCCTATTGTTTTTAATCATTTAGTTAGACCCTTGAGTCGCAAAATGTACTCACACACATTTTTAATTGACTTTCAAACTACCGGTGTGCATTATATATTGTCCAAATCCAGTTCACTTTTAACATTTGAAAAATTTTGGGCATTGGGTATATATGATATTCATTATTAGAAAAGATTTTGGTGTTTCCCAATCAATGAAAAACAAAACGCTATTGTTGTGTTTACTGACGTTTCTCTATTTAATGATAATGACTTTATCAAAGTAGTAGTATTAAACCAGAATTTACAAAATCCGCTCAGCTAATACATAACGACCTAATTACTGTTCATCAGCATGGGGTAATTTTTACGTTGTCAATCAATAAAGATAACAAAACCATGCGTAGATTGTGGGATTTGATATAGGCGTCCAAAATTATAAAAGCAGCATGTGTTTACATAATGAAATTGCTTATCACAAGTATGTTGATTTTGTCCTGTTCAGGCGATTTAGATTCCATTTGATACGAAGTGCTTCCGATGATACTGACGTTCTTTGTGATTTCTGGATTATTTCGATATTGTCAAAATCACTTTGGTGACCTGATTCTATAGCCTTTAGATCTATGACTGATGAGTTTTCAAGCTTTTCTAGTTCAGTTGGATTTATCGGTGGTCGAACAGATGCTCTACGGTGTTCATTTCTTCTGATTACCTTGATTTCTCGGTGTGCATATCTTAGAGACGGAAGAAACATGCTATAAGGGATAAGTGTATGCTTCACACCGAACAGCATAGCATCAGGGGATACACTATAGGCGGAAGAAATTTCAAGGAAGTTACCTCTTTCATCTACCAAGGCAGTGTCGTTTTAATTACAGACAGCACAGATGGGGATATCAAAGACAGGACCAGAAAAGCAAGTGTGGGAATCTACTGCACCCAGCATAAGGAACAAGATCCGAGCTTTCAACATCACTGTCAAATCAGTGAGTCACCTGAAGCATTTCCAACAGGCTGCTCCAGAATTTCATCAGCAACCGGCTCCATACTGAAGGTCAGAAAGGATAAGAAACGAGAACCTATTATCTAACGAATACGCTGAATAAAATGGAGATGGATTGCACACCTATTGAAAAGACCATTGAATCACACACACCACACACCAGGCCTTAGATTGGACAGCTGAATCGTAAAAGACGAGTTGGGCGTGGGTCCGAGGCTGATGTGGAAGAGAGGTAGTTTGAACGGGGGGAATCAAAGCTTGCCGACAACTATTATTATTTATTTATTTATTTAAACGCATTAGAACTTGGTACAATATGGCACCAAGAAGGATGCGCCACACAATAATAATAAAACAACATAGATGAAAAAAAAAGGAAGGAAGGCAGGAAAAGAAAAAATATATATATAAGTAGAGAACGAATAAAGAACTTCATCTGGAAGGAAAACACTCATTCTTAACAGGTTCAAACAGTGTTCGTTAACTATCATCGGGAATGGAAGAAAGAAGGAAATCGCAACACATTCGCCATTGATTACGATTCTTGGCCATATCCGATAACGTTTCGAGCCATCGATTTGAGCTATCTCTCAGACCCCAACCAGGGAGTCGTGACACACCAACCGATGCTAATCTAGCACAGAAATCCTTCATCCCACGACGCCACGTCATGGGCTGACCACCTCTCCGCCTTTTCCATCCCGTCCCAGGGCTAGCGAACAGAGACCTGTACGGAAGCCTCTGGGGTGACATTCGCAGCACATGTCCAAGCCACCGGAGCCGGTGTTTCCAGATGACGACATTCAATGAATGGTGATCTCCACTGTGTTCAAACACACGCCGCCGAACCTCAGAATTACTCACGCGATGATGCCATCGAACGCAAGCAATCCTGCGGAGACAGCGATGATCGAACACGCAGAGTCGCCTCACATCCTCAGCTCGGAGAGGCCAGGTTTCACAGGCGTAGAGCAGCGCAGCCCACACCGAAGCATTGTATACCCGTCCTTTGACAGCCAGGCTAACGTCGCGACGGCGCCAGAGGTGGCTCAAGTTGATGTATGCCACCCTAGCTTTCATTATTCGGTTGGAAATCTCATCCGTCACCCCTCCGCCAGCACTCACACAACTACCTAGGTACACAAACTTATCGACAACTTCAAGCGGTTCACCTGCAAGAGTGAGTGCAGGTACAGGCTCCTGCCAATCTTGTAACAGTACTTTGCAATTAGACGGTGCAAAGCACATACCATACTTACATACACTGATCGCCAACTGATTAAGTGCGATTTGGGCAGCCTGCATGCTATCGCACAGTAAGACGATATCGTCTGCATACTCGAGGTCGAAAAGTCTATCTCCAGGTAGCAGATCTACACCACCTTCACGCACATCCTTCAGAGCTGACTCCAGAATGTCATCGATGGCAAAGTTAAAGAGAAATGGAGAGATTGGGCAACCCTGTCTAACCCCACTGTTGGTTGGGAACAGTGGTGATAGTTGGTTGTATGCCCTCACTCTACCTGAGGTGTTTCTATATAGGGCTTTCAAGATGTTAACAAATTTCTCAGGTACACCTCTCTCTAAGAAACAGTTCCAGAGCACAGTTCTGTCCAACGAATCGAAGGCAGCCCTAATATCAAGAAACACAACGATCGTTGGCCTGCAATACGTGTGGCGGTGTTCCAACAACTGACGAAGGGTGAACACATGATCAATGCATCCACGACCTGAACGAAACCCAGCCTGCTCTTCGCGAATCAATCCTTCACGTATTTTGCACAGTCTGCGAAGCATGACAGCAGCCAATATTTTAGACGCAACTGGTAACAGACTGATACCCCTATGGTTGTCACACGAATTACGTCGACCCTTTTTAAAGATGGGGACGATAATGGCTTCGTTCCACATTGATGGTACGCTCTCTGTCTCCCACACCCTCCTGAACAACCCAGTTAGAGCCATTATGAGAGTCTCGCCACCCTCTTTAAAAAGAGCCGGGGGTAATTTGTCTGGGCCGGGCGCCTTATGGCGTTTCAGAACTTGGAGTTCCTTACGGACCTCCGCTTCGGTGGGTGGGTCGGTACTAACCGACCAAGGAGCACTCGGGCTAATGATAGTAGACAATGAAGCTGGTGGCCAGCTGAACTGCTTCCCGAAGTGCTCTGCCCAGCGTTCCAGGCGTCTCTTCAGGCTGGTAATTGGAGTGCCATCTGCCTCACAGACCGTCTCGCTGACACCTTGTTTCTTGCTGCCGGTGGCTCGTATGAGTTGGAACAGCTTCCGACTGTTGCCAGATGCAGCAGCTGACTCCATCTCATACGGACGTTCTGACCACCAGGCTTCGCGGTCCTTACGTAAACACTGTCTAATCTTGCGCGTGAGCGCCTTTCGCTGATTGTTGTATTCACTGCCAGCCGGAATGGACCGGCGTTCATCCAGGAGTTGCAAGGAACTCGCAGAAACCCAGTGGTTTTTGGCGGAGCATTCTTTCAAGCCGCAAGCGGCTACACTCGCCTTTTGCATGGCACCTTGCACATGAAGCCAGTGTTCATCTATACTACTTGGGGGGTTGCTGGCAAGCATTGTTTTCAACTCATTCTGATATTTCAAAGAAGTAGCAGGTGCTACTAGTTTGCTCACATCAACGTTTAGACGACGGTTTTTACGAATCCCACCAAATCGCAAGACGAACTTGGCACACACTAACGCATGATCGGAGTCCAGGCATGTGCTCCAGAAGGAGCGACAGTCTTGTATGCATCCTCGCCACCGGAAACTGACCGCAATATGATCAATCTGAGTCCAAGCTTGCTTCGCAGAGGGGGGACGCCAGGTAGCGCTACGGCGATGGCTGTGCCGGAAGTTGGTGCTGGCTAGAAATAGGTTGTGATCCGCGCAAAGCTGCAGAAGATGGTCCCCACTATCTGACCTGCGACCATGTAGTCCCCACTGACCACCTAGACGACTTTCCTCTGAGCTTAGACGCCCGACCTGTGCATTCAAGTCCACAGCTAGCACTACGATATCCCTCCGACCCGCCTGTTTCAACAGATCGCTCAGTTGGTAGTAAAACTCATCCTTCATTGCATCCGGGCTGCGATCCGTCGGTGCATAGGCAGAGACAACAAATAGACACCGCCTATCTGGCCTACTACTCCTTACTTTCGTATATCCTTCCAGCCTCACAGCACATAAACGACTGTTAATGGGAATCCAGTCGAGCAGTGCAGCTTCGGCTCTAGCGCTCAGTGCGACACCGACACCAGCTACGCCGGATGCCGATGCCACAGGGTCCCCGGATAAGCGCAGGTGGTACATACTACTAGAACTTCCAGATGGAGAGGATAGTCGAAGCACTTCACTGGGATCTTGAATGCGGGTCTCCGAAATGCAGCAGACATCGATAGCGAGGCTTTCCGAAGTTCTTACCAACCCTGCCTGTTGTCCGATTTGCATCAGCGTCCGAACATTGTAGGTGGCCAGCTTGAACGCGGCACGCGGTTTCAGGATATCTGTGTTAGATGTCACATTGGGGACAACCATTTTGAGGGTTACTCACTAACATCTCGAAACGACACGGATAGGCTGGCAATCTCGACAAAGGCGAAAGGCTGTCGAAGGTTAAGAAGCCAAGGTTAGCAAAGGTAAAATACAGGAAACTATGTGTAAAAATAAAAGTAAGATAGGAAGGAAATAAGTTGCTTGAGGGATCAATATTGCTTGGAATCATTTTTTACTAGCGCGCGTTGAGTTTCAATGAGAGTTCGTTGCTTCAATTCATTCATTGTGTGCGGGCTGAGATACTGCCCGGGCGCCCAGACCGAAGCAGGTGGTTTTATTAAGGGACCACCCCCCGAGCCTTTGACTTGGAGTCTAATCCGCAAGGCAGCGGAGCAGCGTCAGGAGCTGCATTCCCATGGTTGCCGGTGACCCATATGGGTTCATACGCCATTCGATCCAATTGGAAACTGGAGCCCATGTACCCCATTGTAACTGCTTTTAGTCTAACCGCTATCCAAACAACCTTCCTGACATGGTAGGACCTGCAGGGACATGAGTCCCAGCCAGTTTAGCTTGTTGGGTCACTGCGGCATTCAAGCCCGACCACCACGGCAAGGTAGCAGTTATCGGTCGGGCGACAACTATGGAAATGGAAATGTCAGAAGAGATTCACCTTGACGTATGGAAAGAAGTAGGCTGAAAATAAACTGAACACCCGACTGTTGGAGGAAACGAAATTGCTATTTCTCTTCAATTCAAGCGAGGCTAAAGGGACAGAGAAATAGCCCTCAATATTGTCAAACTTGTATCATTAAACAACCCCACACTATATTGTCATTCCTTTGGGTTTCAAGTGGCGCATAAGGCTTCGGTAGCACATTTGCGTTTCACTGAAGTCCTTTTCAGCCATTTCCATAGTTGTCGGAAAACTATGGAAATGGCTGAAAAGGACTTCAGTGAAACGCAAATGTGCTACCGAAGCCTTATGCGCCACTTGAAACCCAAAGGAATGACAATATAGTGTGGGGTTGTTTAATGATACAAGTTTAACAATATTGAGGGCTATTTCTCTGTCCCTTTAGCCTCGCTTGAATTGAAGAGAAATAGCAATTTCGTTTCCTCCAACAGTTGGGTGTTTAGTTTATTTTCAGCTTACTTCTTTCCATACGTCAAAGTGAATCTCTTCTGATAACTAATGCCTCCGAGATACACTCAGTTCTCCTTGTAACTTTTTGAGTGAACATAGTTTCCCATCAGACTCCGCTGTATAGTGTCCTTACTAGTCCACAATTATAACTGAAAAGATAAAACTATTGTAAATGAAGTTATGGTTCATTCCAGAATTATTTTTCTCTTTGGACAGTCTACTTGATGGTGCCACCATTTGGCTCCTCTCACGTTGAGAACCGGAATGTTAAACTCCTTATTGCCCTAATACTTCAAAAAACTATCAGCTCTGAAGATGTTGTCCAGGGAGACAATTAAACCATCCAAAATCAGAGAACACAACTACTCCCCACCATCATCTAACTGAACCACAAATCTTCTACAGCACTATTCAGTGACTTAGTAGTTTCGATGTTTCATAATCTCACTTATTGATCTCTGTTATAAACCTATATACTGTAATAATTGATATTTCTTTCCTCTTCTGTCCACCTTTGCCCTTTTTAGCTTGCACTAGATGTGGTCAGTTATATCGCTGTTATCGTGAATGTAGCACTACTTGGGATTTCGGGAACTGCACAACGTCTCTTCCCGAATCTGTCTACTTCACATTTGATCATATTATTGGTTCTTATTGAAGTAAGTAAAATATACTCATAATACACTTTTTTTAATGAGTTATTCTTAACTGATTGACTAAGTTTCAACAAAACACAGAAGTTCAATTTGCTACACTCCAATGTAGCACACAAAGGCAGAGAAAAGAACGAGAAAAAATAAAGAAGATCAAAAGAACTATAATAAGTAGAAATGTGCAGGAGAAAGAATAGTAACATGGGGAAAAAAACTGAAAGTTTAATTAATCTGGGAGATTACAAAGAATCAGTGGATCTGCGTCATTGAAAAAAGAATTCTGAGCCATTTCATACACCAGTAGTCTCAAGCCAGTTGCCCCCAACATCTTGAGGAGCCCAACCAGGCATTCTAAATATCCCTACATGGCTCAAGCCAACAATCAAAGACTTCATGGATTGGTTGCATCCTAATCCGATGTTAACATGTGTCGAAGGAGGTGGTGGTTTAGTATGCGCAGCACACTACACTGATTCCTAGCTTAGAAATAGGGAGTGAAGTGGTAGAAAGTGTTGACGACTTCACTTATTTGGGAAGTACCATCAGCCAGTGCCAAAAGGTTGATCATTGACGAAATCTCAGCACGTATACAGAAGGTTCGTTTCTCATATACCAGTTTACGCCGTCTCTGGCGTAGACGTGATATCCGACTATCGACCAAAGGACGTGTGTACTGCTCATCAGTCCTCTCTGTCCTCCTTCATGGCTGTGAAACCTGGCCCCTGATAATGGAAGACATGATAAGATTCGCTGTCTTCGATTATGGGTGCCTGCGGTCTATCTCCCGTGCGAAGTGGTATGATAAGGTGAGCAATATTGTGGTTAGGCGTCGAATGTTAGGTAAGGAGGGGAAATCAATCGATTAGGCTATGAAGCTACACCGATTCAGATGGTTAGGACATGCCTAATCATCGCCTTCCTCGACAACGGGCAATGTTAGCTGACATAGGATCAGGCTGGAAAGGAACTGGCGGTGATCAAACCAAAACATGGCGCCAGTCAACGAAATCCACAACAGCTAGTTTGAACCACATAGGAAGGTGTAGACTTCCTGGTTGGGGTCCTCGGGACGGTACAATAAACCACTGGCTGGAAACAATTGGTGATATGGCTCAAAATCGTTCTCAATGGCTGACGCAGATGCATCCACTCCTTGTGACTTATGATTTCAAATGAAACTATATTGTTCTTTGATATTACTATTCTTTTTGCCTCATACCTCTGTTTACTGTCCCTATTATGCATTTCTTCTCTTGCTTTGTGTGCTACATGGAGTGTGGCAACTTGAACTGCTGCACATCGGTGCTAGGTTCTATGTCGAAAACAGACAGAGACAGAACAGATATGCAGTATATAAACCTTATCAATAAGTGTGGGATTTTTAAAATTAATGAAAAGAACAAAACAGGTAGTTCAACAAAGAGACTCTTTTCAGCAAATTTATTTTTTTTAACTGTACAGTCGCATTTTTATAGAATTTTCCGCATGAAAGAGGGTAGCAACAAAAGTAGTGAGTTGTCGTAATGATAATTGTTAATATTAGTCGGAGCTTAAGAAAATTTGAATAAGTGTGTTAGTGTTACGTAATAACAATACTAATAATCTAATGAATGAGTTGTAATCACGAGATTTGCCTAAAGGTGAAAGACAATAGAAACAAAATCAGGTTATTGGAAAACAACAAGGTTGTTACCAGAATAGTCGAAGTGGTTGAATAATTCTCTTTTGTGCGCACAACTCCCGTTTCTCTGCCTTGAATGGCCAGAGCTTCTGCAATGCAAAGGAGATAAAAGCGTATTGTCTTTGTTGATTACTTTGAAGGAGGCGTTTGTTGAGATGGAATGACCAGTGTTGACAAGGTTTTCGATTACCACACTCCTTATAAAGACGCTGCTACCTTTCTACACCCACGTTTGATGGTATTCTTGAACCCTTTTAGCCAGGATGCGCGTCGAACGACTAATATACCCAGCTCCACAGGAAAATGTGAACTGATATATGCACACTATGTTTGATCTTGAATGTTATCTTTGAATTCCTTGTCAGTAGAAATTAAATGCCTTGTAGGCGTCAATAAAAGCAAGGTATTTAATTGTTTAACTGAAGCCAAAACGGTGTACACTATGCGTGGAGACATTCACTCCTCCGTTACAAATTTTATCTACCTATCAAACGTCAAGTTTACAACACTTCCAATACATACGGACGTATACTGCTCTTTTAAAACATGCGCCTTCTCGAATCAACACTTTTTAATGATTCTGTTTGTCTGCTTGATCTCAGTGCACCCAGTGGTGACTCTATTTAGACTGATTACATTTCTGAGTGATTATTTTACTTTTGCACTTTTTTTATTATTGGGATACTTATGTTTTCATGTTTTAAGTCATTTATAAAACATTTATGTAACGTGTAAGCAGTTAGCACTTTGTGTGAAGAGTATTTAGAGAGTATCAATTAGTTCGAGTGCTCTGTGGTGTTTCTTTTTTTTACTTCTCTAATGTCATTATCATATCATTGAGTGACACGTTATCGCTTTTTGGAGAGCACTTTTGTCGTCTAACTGTATTGCATTGTCAATGTGTTTTCTAATGATTTTCATTAAGGATAGTAAATTCTTCAAATGTGAGAATTTATTGTAGAAATACATTATGTATTTTGGTCTGTTAATTGAACAAACATCTGCTCTATTATTATTATTCCCTCGAATTCTGGGTAGAATATAGGGCCTCAGTCAGCACATTTGAATTTCACTGTTTTCTCGGCAGCCTTTTTGAACTCACTGCAAGATTTACCGTAAGCTTTCATTTCCTCCTCACATGGCCTCCTTCATGTTACGCTCCATGGCGCGGTATGTCACTTAGAGGGGTTTCATCAGCGTATGTCCAATCCATCTGCATTCCCTTGGCATAATTGTTAGGCAATAGGTTCTTAGTCCATTGTTGTTTATCCTTTCCGTCCAGCCACCTGATCTTCAATGTTTAGCGAAGACAGGTCTGCAGTGGCCTTTAGGTGACATGTCCAGTCTCTGAACTACATAGGATGAGTTTTACTATCATCTGAGCGAGCTTCTGAAGCAGGCACGTCAGAGAAATATCGTAGTTAGAGAACCATTGAAAACCAGGGAGTACTGGACAGCTGTTTCACCCATTCAGCCACTGGTACCCGATTCAATGGCCCATGAATTCTAACTTCTACCAATTCGTGATTTAACGCGACCACCAACCAATTTCATCGGTGGGACATCCATCCTCACACTTGACTGGGTGGACCCCACTGGTTACGAGTTTGCCTTGTAACCGGAAGGTCCTGGGCTCGAACCTTGGTGGTGGATGATTCCCAAACTAGGATGAAACAGCTGTCAAGTACTCCCTGGTTTTCAATGGTTCTCTAACTGATATCAATCTGTGATCAATTCGTAAAAACAAATCTAATCCTTACAAACCAACTATTGAAAATATCGCAGTGCTAGCTGGGGACTTGAATGCACAGTTCGGGCTTCTAAACTCAGATGAGAGTTACCTAGGCGGTCAGTGGAACCTACTTGATCGCAGGTCAGATAGTGGAGACTATGTTCTGCATCTTTAGGCAGTTCACAACCTATTTCTGCCAAGCAGTAACTTTCAGTACAGCCATCAGCGTAGCGCCACCTGGCGTCCTCCCTCCATCAATCAAACCCGGACTCAGATTGATCACACTACAGTCAGCCTCCTATGGGGTGGATGCACACAGCACTGGCTACCTCTGCTAAGTACGAGAATGAGTTAAAATCAGGACTAGATGGCAACCCTACAAATATTATAGATGAACAGTAGCTACGACTGCAAAGGGTTATGCAAACGGGGAGTGAATTTGCTTGTGGCTTATTAGAATACTCTGCTAGAAATCACTGGGTTGCTGCGAGTTCCTTGCAACTTCCGGATGAGTGCCATTCCATTCTGGCAGACAATTGAAGGCGCTTCCGCACAAGATTAAACAGTATTTACGTAAGGTCCGCAAAGCCTGGTGGTCAAAATGTGCGCTTTAGATAGGAGCACCAGCTGCATCTGGCAACAACTGCAAGCTGTTCCAGCTCAACGAGCCACCGGCAGCAAGAGTCATGGTGTCAGCGAGACGGTCTGTAATGCCAGTGGTACGCCAATTACCAGCCTGAAAGGACGCCTGGAACGCTAGGCAGAGAACCTGGAGAAGCATTTTAACCGGCGAACAGTGCCAGCATCCAACATCAACTACATAGCTCTATGGTCGGTTAATACCGATCCACCATACAAAGCGGAGATCCGAAAGAATCTTCAAGTGCTGAGAAGCTTTAAGGTATCCGGCCCAAACAACCTACTCTTGGCTCTTTTTCAAGATTTTATGTGCTTTGAGCCGTCTGAGTGCAAAGTACTGTTGCAGCATTGGCAGGAGCCTGTACCTGCACTCACCTTTGCAAGTGAGCCTACTAAAGTTGTCGATAAGTCCGTGTATCGGAGTAGTTGTGTGAATGCTTGCAAAGGTGTGACGGACGAGATCTATAACCGTATAGTGAAAGCTAGGGTGGCGTACGCCAATTTGGGCTGTCTCTGGAGCCGTCGCGACGTCAGCCTGGCTGTCAGGTTTACAATGCTTTGGTGCTCTACCTCTGTGAAACCTGGCCTTTCCGAGCTAAGGATGTGCAGCGACTCTACGTTCTCGATCATCGCTATCTCTGTATAATTACTTGAGTTTAATGGCATTATCGTTCGGGTATTTCTGGGGCCTGGCAGTGTGTATATACAGTGAACATTACCATTCATTGAGTGTTGCCAGATGGCAACACCGGCTTTGGTGGCTTGGACATGTGCTGCGAAAGTTGAAACTAAGTCGACTATTAAATATCGGGGACGGAAGCTTTCCTCTGGTCTAACCTTCTATGTAAATAAGTTGAGACAACCTGATATCATTCAACTCCTAGTTTTATAGTTTGTTAATTCTTGTATTCTACCTGTTCTTCTTTACTGCTCCCCGTCTATCTTTTCTGGAATACTTGTTATATTGTGAAGAACACTAAAAGCTGTCTGTAGGGTGAGCGGTGTGTGCCCCTAAGACAACTGGTTAACATCGTTGTAGACAGACTTGTATTCATGCGAGAAACTGGCAAAGTCATCCTGCCAGACTTTTAGCAGCTTCTTTAGAAGCGACTGTCTCCTTGCATCTCCTCAGATTGGACAGGAAGCAATCATGTGAAACACTTTATGATTCCACAAAATACCTTATTTGGCATGCATTTTATGTGATGAAAAGATCTGTTAGATGTGAAACACTAAGTAAACGTACCTCTTTATACTGTCAATCATAAATATATTGCTGTCCTTATTTCCGATAATTTATAATTTACATTTATGTATTACTGCTGTAAAGAAGAAAAGATCGATGAGGCTGAAAGGAATGTTTATTTGGTGAAACGTATTGTACAAAGGTAAATTTGGTATACTATATTTTCAAACTGCCGTTTGCACATCATTTACCACATCCTTGGCGAATTGGTCAAATATCGTCACATTCGATAGCTTCTTGGATTCTGCATCATATGGCAACATTCTTCTCATGGTTCTCTTCTTTGATCACTCTTTTCCAGTGTGCAAAACATATTGTTACTCTTCTGAATTCGCTTTCTGACATACTACTTAAATCGGATTATAAGTAGCACTCACCACACTGCCATTATTATTATTGTAAATGTCAAAAATATCCTTCTGCAATCATGTTTCCACTCACTATGTAATCGGAAGAGAGAATTAGATCCAATTTTGTAGTATATACTGAGAATTACACACTGTATCAAATGTACTGTTTAAAAAATAAAGCCATGATTATTATTTTGTGTTATATTTGTGCACAAATTGACCTTTTTTCACGCTATATGCTATCTGATTTCTCATTCTAGTATTACAATAGTTCACTTGTTTATTGTTTTTTTTTAATTTTAATTTGTGTTTTTTTATCGATAGCATGCAATCATAATTACTCGTGCTACGATTAGTGCACTTATTCCGCACACGCCTACTTCTGTTGTCCACCAGATAGCTAAACTGGAACATCGAAGACGAGAGGCTCTCAAGGTGATTTTATAGTTGATTAAAGCTAATCACATTTATGAATTATTATTATTGTTTCCTTTAATTCCTAGAGGAACATAGGGCTTTAGCCGTGCGTCTCCATTGCGTTTTCACCTGGCTCCAAGTCTGCCCACATGCTTTCATCTCCTCTTCACATGACCTCCTCCATGTCACCCTTGGAAGACCAACTCGCCGCTTCCCTTTCGGGTTCTACTCGAGCGATGGCTTGTCTAGTGATGTCACTTGATGGTTTGTTTTCTCAGAGTATGGCCAATCCATCTCCATTTCTTCCTGCCTATTTGTTTCACAATCAGTTCCTGGTTGGTTCGCTCATTGCCAGAGATCCCTGTTGCTGATCTTTTCTGGCCGGCCATCTGATCTTGAGTATTGAGCGAAGACAGCTGTTGATGAAGGTCTGTAGTTTGTTCGATGTGCTCTTCATGACGCGCCAAGTCTCTAATCCGTATAGTGAGTAGCACTAACTTCACATTGGAGTTGAAAATCCGGATCTTATTTTTCATGCTGAGTGCTGTTGACCTCCATACAGAATTGAGAGAAATGAAAGCTTGTCTTGATTTCCCGATCCTTGCTTTGATATCCTCGTCAGTTCCGTACGCCTGTAGTTGAAACGATGCTTCCCAGGTAGGTAAAGGAAGTTGTTTCTTCCAGGTTTCTCCCATTTATGCTGATTGTTGTCTGTTGTTGTTGCTGTTGGCCAGGAATCTTCATCACCTCTGTTTTCTCTATGTTCACCTAAAGTCCTATCTTTGGTGCTTCTTCTGTCAACTTGTTGCTTTTCACTTGCATATCTTCCAGTTTGTGGGATATCAGACACATATCATCATGGGCGAAATCCAGATCCTCCAAGTTTTTGTATGAGTCCATTAAATGCCTGTTTCCTCATTGCCCGCTGTTTGTCGCATTATCCAATCTACTGCAATCAGGAAAATCATTGGCGATAGTAGGCAGCCTTGTCTTACTCCTGTCCTCACTTCGAAGGATTCCGTAAGTTTCCCATTGTGGATTACTTGGCATGCAGCATTGTCGTACAGCTGTTGGATGAGATGTATAATTGTCGGTGGCACCTCGTAGTAGCGAATTAGTTGTCAAATCACCTCTCGATCGACGCTGTCGAATGCCTTTTCAAAGTCGATGAAGTTGAGATAGAGAATACTGCTTCTGACTGTTTATTTCATAGTTAAAACTCATTTAACTGGAATATGCAAAACAAAAATAAGGATTTAATGAATCAGAAAGAGAGACTACAAAGAGTGAAGACATCTGTGTCAGTAAGAACAATCTTGAAATACATTACCGATAGTGTCCAGCCATTGGTTCTTAGAATCTCGAGAACCCCAACAAGGCAGTCTACACCTATATATGTATGTGGCTCATACCAACGGTTAGAGACTCTATGGATTGATTCCGCCCCCCCCCGCGCAACCCTTTTTCACCCTAGTCCTATGTTAGCTAACAGTTGGCGAGGAAGGCAATGGCTCAGCAGCATGCGTAATACGCAACCCAGCCATTTTAATCGATGTAGCTTCACAACGTCACCGATTGACTTCCCTTCCAATCTACGCTCAACCTGAATATTATTCAACATATTATACCACTTTACACGAGAGGTAGGACGCAAACACTTTTGGTCGAAGACAGCCTCTTCAGGTCTCCCACTTTCAATGACCATGTCTCACAGACACATAGGAGGACTGAGCGAACTGCTGCACAATGTGCACACGTTATTTGGTCGGTAGTCGGATGTCACGTCTATTAAGCCAGAGATAATGTAAGTTGGCAAATGCCACACGAGCCTTTTATATCCGTGCTGAGACTTCTTCAGCAATCAGTCCGTTAGGATTGATGCAACTTCCCAAATAAGTAAAGTGGTCAACATGCTCAACCACTTCACTGCCTGCCTTTCAACTAGTATTCGGTCCTGATCAGCCCTGTAGCATCATCTTCCGTTTGACAGGGGCGGATCACATGTCAAACATTCGAAGGTCTCTCCTCAATGTGTTCAGAAGACTGAATTTCGTCACTCTAAGTCTACAAGACTGTACCCTGGTAACAAATCAATCCCTAAGTCGCTAAAGTCAGTTATATTGAGCTTAGAAATTTAAGACTCATATATTGATTGATAACTGGAATTTATTTATATGCAGTTGACTCTAAACATTTATATTCTAATCACTCTTGACTTAAATAAACAATTCACTCACATTTTGCATCATTCATAGATGTCTCTAAGGTATCCAGAAATATATCTAAAAGAACAGCATTTGTTACTAAAGTCGATTAACATCATAGATTCTCGTAGCATATTTAACTGTTGTATAGGCATATTACGCTGCTGCATCGAATACATTGGTATCAAATGTGGACTATGAGTTCCTTCCAGATTCCAGATACACCTCGCTGACAAGTGCCAACCAGCACGAAACTTAGGCACCTAGGATTCTTGCCGATTCAAAGTGCGCCACATTGGCGAGTTACCTAGCACATGGTGGTGATTACAACGCAAATTTGGCTTATAGAATTCATATTAATATATGTGTAAAACTTGAGCACTGTGGTAGTAAGTAATTCCATATTAGTTTGTTTATTAGATGTATCACACAGTCAGAGAAACAGTATCATTTACTGGATGAACAAAATTTATTGTTCATAATCATTTCATCAATTATAATCACACGACTTTGAAACTTGAGTTTCAAACAAACTAATATGGAGTTACTGATAGAATTCAGTCTACACCGTTGGTTACTACCTAATGTTTAAATATTCCCATTTTTAATATTAAAACAAGACATATAAGCGAACAATATTGTTGTTTTCAATTAGATCTTCTTCAGGCTTTACTCTAATTTACATAGATTTATACATAAAAAATTTTAACCAATGACGGTGATTTTGTGGATCAAATAATAATAATAATGTGGTAAATGTTTTGAACGTCAGTAATAACGATGATTATAATGATAACAAAATATTGATAATAAGGTTTATACAGGTGGCGATAAGAATAACAAAGGTAGTAATATGTGTATATGTAGACAATTCAATAAATAAATTAGGTCAAATCTTAAAAGTTACGTAATACTAAAGTAGGTGAAGTGGACAGATAATCAGAGTTTAAATAAATATCATAAAAGTACGAAGGAAATGGAAAATAAGAAAGGGTGGGAGGGTTTTGATTAGAATTCACCTAGGCCAAGGGAGAGACAAAGGTAGAACAAACTTCTTTTATTGTATGCAAAGACTAGGATTGTTCTCTCGAATTAATTCCCATAGCTTCGGCTATGTGTAAAAGGCGGGTTCGAATTCCGTTCGAAAGGCTCGATGGAATGCGATAGATAACTTTGAAGGCACTATTTTTGTCCACTTGGTGACCGCTATCAATCAAATGAGCCAAAATAGAACTTCGTATGGATTTTATTTGACCTTTTCCGAACCATGAAGGAAGATGCTCATTAATGCGTTTGTTAAGCTGTCTAGTTGTTCGCCCTATATAGCTTTCTCCACAGGAGCAACTAAATTTATAGATACACATCGAAGTGGCACAGCTAGGTAGCTTATCTTTCACTTGAGCAATCAAAATTGGTCGGCTGGAAAATGACAAACAAAGGGTGGCGGCAGTATAAGTCCGTTTTATCGCTCTCGATAATCTCAGATGTAAGACTTCACTAGCCACGTCCCCATTAAATTGAAGTTTCATGAACAGTTGTTTCTTTTTAACTGTTGTCAGTTTCTCTTTGTTGTACCTGGTGTTCATGTGTCTCCTAACAAATCTACTAGGATAACCCATTTGGACCAGCGTATTTTGGATATATCCTAGCTCATTTTCTAGGGAGTCATCTGTACAAATACGTCTTGCTCTATTCGTAAGGCATCTGACCAAATTGATTTTGTATCGGATTGGTACAAAACTGAGGAAATGTGTATATTGTCCTACAGATGTAGGTTTTCTATAGACATCTCTCTTGAGTGAACCATCTTCTCTTCTGCTCAACTGGACGTCAAGGAAATGTAGTCTACCATCATGTTCTTCTTCACAAGTGAAGATGAGCGATGGATGTGCATCATTAAATTTTATTAACATTTCATTCTTGTCAGCTTTCACATCAAGAATAATAAACGTATCATTAACATAACGAAAATAAGAATCAGTTTTATCTATTACTTGTTTCAATGGACCATTTTCAAGCTTAGCAAGAAAGAAATCTGCCAAAATTGGACCCAATGGAGAACCCATGGCAATACCGTCGATTTGTCTGTAATAAAGGTTGTTGAATGTGAAGTGTACATTCATAGTACATCTTAAAAGCAACTCTTTCAGACTAATAACTGGAATTCCGATGTCGAACTGTTTTTCTAGTATCTGTTGGCATATGAATTCCACAGTCTCCATAGGTGGTACATTGGTGAACAGTGATGATACATCTAAGCATAGCGTTTGCTTCCCATTTACATTGATATCATTCACGTTAGCAATGAATTCAAAAAAAACTACCTACCTAATTACGTAAAGTGTGATGAGAAATTCTTGAAAATACCGTATTATTTTGTTTAAATTGTGTTCTCTAATTAATTATCCATCTTTCTCTTTCTCTCTATATAACTAACTAACTAGATACTTGAACGTGAAACTATGCGTGAGCAACAACGTCAACAATCACCGTCAAATAATATGACATCGGAATCAGGCATCTAAACTGCTTTTAAATTTACTTATTTATATTTCCTATGCAATATATTTCCAGTCTTTCCTGGACATATTTATTCTGAGCAACAGCTGGTTTTTTTTATCGACCTGGAAACTTTTTTTTGAAGCGCATTGACGCATGATTTTTAATAATATAATATGATATTATTTCTCAACTTTTCCGTGTCAAACAAGAATTTTTTTTAAATGTGGGAAAGTGTTTTACACATATGGGAAAAGGTTTTTACGTCTGTTTTTATTTATTCAACTTATATATATTTATATATATTTCAAAGATTCGTGAACTTATTTAAACAGCTTCTCTTCTTATCACTTGTGATATATATGCTTACTAAAAGAGGGAATTAATACTTTTGAATCAATTGTGTCCTACATGTTGACTTTTTTTATATTTTGTCACAATGATTAACAGTCATGCGTTGTTGATTTAGTTTACGGAAGCTGAATAGCATTGATAATGCGTTAGTGGCTCAATGGTATATAACGCTAGGCATCCACGCGCACGTGGTTCGTTCGATTCCTGGTCAACGCATTCCTAAACCTTATCTTGTCGGTAGTAAGCCCGGTAAAAAAAAAGGGAATGTTTGGCATGAGGCTAGGGACCCCACCCCACCCCAGAGAAAAAACACCACGGCTAGATATACTTAAAAGCTGCAGGCTTAGTTGTATGTTCATAATCGCGAAGGAATAAAAAGTAGTATTGATAAGTGGTTATTTTTCGGTACACAATCTTCAGCCGATGATGAGTGAATGCTTTGTAGGATACTATATACTACTGACTGATCGATTTGAGTAGTTGGATACCACTCTCACATCAACCAGTAGTGATTGCTAAGCAGCTAGATCGGAGTGACCCAAACACCGGACGGTCACTTCGCTTGTTTGCAGTCGGTTTGACTCAGCTCAGAGAGCCGAATCAGTCCAAGTGCGTCGGTGGCACAGTGGTTAGAACTCTCACCGACCATGAACATGGTCCGGGGTTCGATCCCTTGACGACGTACACCTGATATCAATGATCGGCATGCAAAATTTGGTCTACCGATATCGCATGCTGAAAATTCCATACTTGTACCAAAAATACTGTGTGGAGTCAAGCTGTAATTAAAATATATATATTCAACTACTCATTTCGACCGGTGAGTAGTATATGCCATCATGTTTGTTCCCTTGAGTGTCATTTATGGTATCAAGCCAAACGCATTTATTTACTGCGATCTGAATAATTTCGGTTTCCAAGGGAAGAGTTTTGGGGGGTGGGGGGTTAAATTCCCCCTCGAACAGTGTGAATTGCAAATTTGATTCTGTGGGCGAGTTCTGTTTGTGAATAATAATGTGAGAATTACGCCGATAATCAATCATTGATGAGCGACTATCTTAGATTCGCGCTATCTCATTAATTTCTGACCTATTTAAAATGAAGCTGTTGTTTACGCTGTTTAGACTTTGATAATATCTTTGTCTTCTAAATGTTGCATTGGTTATCTATTATTAGGCGTATATACTATACACTTACATTTCCTCCGTGTTGTCTAAAGTAAGTGAATTATGTATTCAGCTAGCTATATCGGCGACAAATAAGAAAGGAGCTAGTCATCCATTTGATCTACAATAGACAATTATTTATCAGTTCGATATTGGACCATCTGGTGCAAACCGGCCACAAAACCAGCCAGCGTTGAAGAATCCTTCTCCATCATCTACCGGATGCCTAATAAATTGCCAAAATCATCGAAGCACCGCATGCTCCAAACAGCAGAGGCTATTGCAATTCGCCTCAAACAACCAGTGCTCTGTGTCCAAAAGAAGCAAGTCCAGCCAGCCCCTTCTACTGCCCTGGCCGGCCTTCAGTAGAGACTATAAATTCATGAATTTGTAATGTTATCTTTCCTAATTTTTCTGACATTCAGCTTATTTTATGTTGATGCTATTGAACTGTAATCTATCAATATTATTGATTAGATGGTATTTAAACAACATTAATGTTGTTCATAACACTAATTCATTCATTCACCATAGTGTGTATATATAACTGTAGATCCTGATGATGAAGTTATCGAAAAGAGTACTCTTTGTTCAGTATCCATTCTTTTGAGAAATTATTTGTCATCCCACAAACTATAATTTGTTAAAATGTAACACTGGCGACAGCGATAAGGTCAAAAATCTTGATCAAAAAAACTTCAGATTGAATGGCATATATACACAATCCTACTTATTTTAATGTTTCTATACAGTTTTGTTCCCCTGTGCTTGTGCAACTTGTTGTTAGATCAGACATAACATTCACTCTCACAGGTATATCATGATGATAATTTATATTATAACTACAGTGAATGGTAAGAAGTCCAGGGAACGTAAAACTCTGTCGATAGTGAAAGTCCTCTGTCTGATAATCGTAATACCTAAATTACTAAAAAAATATACACGAGCAAAGCACTTAACATTTTTTTGGTAAATGATATTTGTGATTCCATTCCTTAAAAAACACTTGAAAACTCATGTGACCCAGTAGGCACCGAAAACAACGGAAGCAACGGGATACCTTTACTAATTTATGACTCTTCGCCTACATCGCCCTCTGCTTCAACTGAGTCGCTAAAATATCAGACAACAAAAACTAGCCCCCCCCCCCACTGTGAGCAGGACTACCACATTCAACCATTAATACTTTTCATACAAATCTACACTAGATCACTGGTAAAAATTAACTTGTTTTAATTGGCTGTCTGAGGCAGTAAATTGCCCAGTCAGTCAATTATTCCTCCACACTTTTGTATAGATCAAATTTTGAAATATAAGACATTCCAATCTAACAACCGATGATTTGAAAGTTTAACTTCAGTTTTAAACGCTTCTCATCACATATATCTGACTAACTGGTTTCAACACAGAAACCGATGCGCAGCAGTTCGAGTCGCCAGGCTTCAATTAGTACACAAAGCAACAAAGCATTCCCTTAGCTGTAAACGGGATGCCGAGAAAATACATTGCACTGATCAAGGCACTCTACTTGAACTCATGCAGCCAGCCAGGTGAGAGCTTATGGCGAGTTGTCATCTGAAGTGGTGACAACTAGTGGTGTCCGTCAGAGATGCTCATTATCCCCATTTCTATTCAATTTCTTCATAGACTTACTAATGGAATTAACCCTAACTCACTTCAGAGACTCAGGGATTGACTTGCTACCAGGGAATAATCTCGTTGACTTAGAATATGCAGATGATATAGTCTTGCCACTTGGGTGAAGACTCTGACAAACTGCAGAGTCTTCTGAACACCTTGAGCTGCAGTCTGCGATTGTTTGGCACGCAATTCGCTCCCACCAAATGTAAGATGATGCTACAGAACTGGACTGGACTACATTGACTCCTAGCTTAGAAATAGGGAGTGAAGTGGTAGAGCACGTTGACCACTTCACTTATTTGGGAAGTTGCATCAGCCAGTGCCAACGGGTTGATCGTTGACGAAATCTCAGCACGGATACAGAGGGCTAGTTTCGCATATGCCAGTTTACGCCGTCTCTGGCGTAGATGTGATATGCGACTGGCTATCGACCAAAGAGCATGTGTACTGCTCAGCAGTCCTCTCCGTCCTCCTTTATGGCTGTGAGACCTGGCCATTGAGAGTGGAAGACATGTAAAGCCTGGCTAGCTGTCTTTGATCATAGGTGTCTGCGTTGTATGTCCAGTGTTATGTGGCATAATAAGATGATTAATAATGAGGTTAGGCACGGGGTGGAGTGCTAGGTCAGGAGGGAAAACCAACTGATGAGACTATGCAGTTACATGGATTGAGATGGTTAGGACATGTGTTACGTATGCTAGCCTAGTCATCGCCTTCCTCGACAACGGGCAATGTTAGCTGAGATAGGGTCAGTTTGGAAAAGAGGTAGTGGTGGTCAAACCAAAACATGGCTTCATCAGTCAATGAAATCCACAACACTTAGTTTAAGTCATCCAGCCACGCAGGAAGGTGTAGACTTCCTGATTGCCTGTTTAGGGTCCTCAGGATGGGAAAAGCCAATGCCTGGAGACAAGTGGTGATATGTCTGGCTCAATAACTGGCACAAATGCATCCAACTCTTGTGACTTATGATACCCAGTGAAACTATATTGTTCTTAGTTGTTACTGTTGCTTTTGCTTCACATTCCTGTCTACTATCTCTATTATGCATTTTCTCTCTAGCTTTCTGTGCTACATGGAGTGTGGCGACTTGAACTGCTGCACATGGGTGCAAAGTTCTAAATCGAAAACAGACAGAGAGACTAAGCAAAAGACGATAAAAAGAAATGCAAAAGAGAGATATGAGACAAAAAAGAATAGCAATATGGAAAAAACATATATACTGCTTGAGGACGGTCACACGCGGCCTGTATGAACTGGTCTCTTGGATTGGTTTCATATTAGTAAATTCAACCCCGGTTACGGACCACCGTAGGTAAGGTAAGTCGGGATGTACAATTTTTGGTGTCGACCTTTTCTAACCCCCTCTCCAGAGTGGAGAGACAGCATAACTGGCATGCTCGGAAATACCTTGCTGCTGTTACATCCCTGTTCCCCAGCAGTACGACTTCACCCACAGACCCCCAGCATAGTGTTAAATAATACTTACACAATGCCGGTAACTGTTTTTAGCCTAATCGCTATCCTAACAACTTTCCTGACATGGTAGGACCTGCAGCAAAAAATAGTTCCAGCTAGTGTAGCTTGTTACGTTATTCCGATATGCAAACTCAACCACCATGTCAAGGTAGCAGCTATCGGTCAGGCCACACATATCAATCAGTATTGATGTCCTTCCACCAAGTTTTACACAAATTAATATAACTGTCGGCTCCGTTTACCAACTCGCGTAAGTAGCTAGCCACAATTCGATTGGTTTAAAATGACTCACTTTTCTGAGATGATTCAAACAGGACACACTGCTGATGAAATCGGCCCTAGACGAACGAAACGGCCGTCTGGTATTTAAATCACTTCGATCTCGTTGGCTAGCAATCACCGCTAGTATCCAACTACGCATAGCAACCAATCAGTAGTATAATACAGAGTCACATTTCAACTAGGTTTCAAGTGATACATTTGCACCTAATAATAATTATCCAGATACGGAATTTCGCCACAAAATATAAAACCGAAATTCCAAGTGAGTGGAAGAAAGTAAATGGTTTGGAGATTCAGAGCATGCATCACCAAAGGCATTTCCAACAGGTCATCGCAGACTTCCATCAAGAACTGCCTTATGTGGCTCCATACTGAAGATTAGATAGCCACAAACGATAAGCAACAAGGGACTCTGGCATCAAACCAACCTAGTGCCTAACGCCCAACAAATATGCAGGAAGAAACGGAGATGGATTGAAGAGCACTGAGCGACGTCGCGCTCCAGACCCTTGAGTGGAACGCGAACGGGAAATGACGGATTGAGCGTCCAAGGGTGACATGAAAGCCTATGGACAATCGTGGAGCCGGCTAGAGACGACGGTTGTAAACAGGATGAAGTGGGGATGCGCTGCTGACACCCTATATTCCACTCGGAACCCAAGGGAATAATAATTGTATTAACAAACATTTTTGAAGTTTCATAGTAGTGGTGGCATCGGCTTTCCACGGTAGGGTTGCTAGGTTCACGCCTAATCATCCGTCTTTTCTGGGTGCAGTACCGTTTAGTAAACCAGACGGGATTTAGGAGTGTGTCGGCCGACAGTTGATCCCGGACGTTCCGCTTGACTGGAGAGCAATCTACCACCAAACTACCGATGCAAAATCTAGCGTAACGGTTACTTATTATGAATGACTGTGGTTCAACTACCAGTTTTTTTTTCAACAGTTCTCAAGGAAATAGAATTTGGTTTGACGAGCGCTTTCAGAGATTAAACGAAATTAAAACTTGAACTTACAATGGTTTGAGTGCACAGAAAAATCTGCCTGAAGTTTGATTAAGTGAATAAAATTGATTTATTTATAACATATTTACAGACACTGTTAAGTTAATGAGTTAGCACAAAATTAAGGTTTGGGATTTCAAAATGACTTGACATGTAAAAAGAAATATCACATCCATCCACCATGGACACAATGACAGGGGTATCAGGCATTAGACCGGCTTTAATTAAACTGTGCGCTTCAACACTTGGATACACTTGTTGCGGAGACACGACTGACAAAACATAGTCAGGATGAGCGGGAAAACGTTTGGAGAAATTTACAATCCGTTCTTTCTCCGCATGATTATTTCCATATACATCATAGAGTAGGTTTAAATCACGTTTTGATTGATTTGAATCAGCATTTTCCGGTAGCACAATCTTCTGTAGACAAGTCATAAGGTCAGCGATTGAATGTATTTCATTTGTATCAACAAGAGATCGGAAGTCTTCGGGCTTTGTCTTGCTTACAACTGTGTCCCAGAGGTGTTGAGTTGTACTGAGAATGTTTATCGTTTGAGGGATTTTAAACAATCTGTCTTTTACGTTACGATAAACTGTCAGTGCATTACACTTTACTCTTTTTCGAAGGCTAAAATTCAATCGTGATAACCGAGAGTAAACAAGATAGTGTAAGTATGCTTCACTACTAAGGAGTTGATCGTAAAGTTGTTGAACGCTAAGCGGTAAATCACCATCGTATATTTGAATCTTGTTACTTTCCGCTAGAAGTAAAGCTTCTTCTGGATAAAGATAGGACGACCCATTAGAAGAGAAACCCATTATACGGAAATACTTTCCACATATTTTGGTAAGGCGAATAAAATCACCGTCAATAACACCGCTGGACAGACGAGCTGGAGCACGAGCAAACTCTTGAGACAAACCTGACAGAAATTGGGTATAAGCATTTTCCAATTCATGCGATGAAACTGGTTCAAACAAACGCTTTCGTTTACATTTCTCTAACTTGGTTCCACAATGGCTATCAGAACGTGCCGAAAGTGCTTTCCCAACAAGGAAATGGTCCTGAATCAAAATATGATTTGGTGAATACTACCGTACCATAGTCAATGATTAATAGAACAGGACTGCCCGTATGCTGAGAAAGACAAAACAAAAGAAATTTGTACTTTAACATTTGAGATGAATAATAAGATAAGAAGATAGAGTAAAATAACACTTAGTTAAGATATTTTTCAATCATTGTAAATACCTCTTAAGTATTCCAGTAAATGACATTAACAATAGCAGAAAAGTACACACTGTGAAGAATTCTGTAACCTTGGAAATTGTAGTTAATGATTTTGATATTTGACCGCCTAATTCTCAGCATGAGGATGTAAAACGATTCATTGATATCCATTTTTAACCGTATGGTCTTAGATCTAAACTCATTTCTTCTTAACACTTTATAAACGCCACACTTAAAGACTTTTGAAAGATGTTTTAATCAAACTACTAAGTCTGTGGTATTTCGCTGAACCATTCTATGACTATACTACTTAGACGGAAGCCAAAAATACATGACAAATTATCCGCCCACCTCAGTCAGCCAACGTTTGATACTTCGATAACTCGTCCCAGCAGCTACGAATCCCAATCTTCCTACTGAAGTTTGGGCAACCAGCTAGTTATCTTCGAGCTTTACACAATCGGTGACTGACTGTCAAGCATACCATATACCACAGGACTTCGCAAAATCATCTCGTTTCAAGGTTTCAGATAGAAACCATAGTAAAAATCTATCTTGACAAAGCAACTCATCATAAAACCCAACCAAGAATAAAACCAAAATTTTACCATACCAAACCCAATGACTGATCCATTGTAAGTTTTAAACAACTATTATAATGACTAACAAACAACGATTACATACACTCAGATTAAAAACCTGTCTAATATTTATAGTCATTAAAGAATAGAGTAGAGACTGATCAAATAAGATGTTTCAAAATTCACTGCGGTAAAATGTGACTAGACCTTCTGAATTGCACAAATTTTGATGAAAAACGCCCGCATTTACGGAAGTGAAAAACATGTACGATAATTACTAGTCATATCATGCAGTGAACCAGTACTATTTACTGAATGACGTTTCTTAGGTAATTTATAGTTCATAATCATATCAATTATCACACTATAAACGATATGCTAAAACTGTTTCACAGGCGGTCGCTAGTTACTTTAACTATGGAAACGTTATCGTCTAAACCTACTACACACTGTTCTATATTAAAAGTCGTAGAAAATTTCCATTAGCACTCACAGAAAATCAAAAGGAATGTTTCAGAGAACAGTTTCTTCTCAGCAAATCTATCATCCAGGTAGCTGTACAATCGTATACTTACATATATATGATCGCACAGCTTAATGACAAATTTGCTGCAAAGAGACTTCAAAGAATCACTTGTTTTAACTTTATACAGTGAAATCACACTCTACCGATTTAAGGAGAAAGTGCAACTTCATGCGATCACTTGTAAGTAGTCTCCTGGTGTAGAGCATAAGGAGTGAATACTTACGCGCCTTTGAGGATAACTATGAACTAAATTTACAACGTCGTTAATTGCTGATTATCAACATCCCGAGATAATAGACATTTCTCACCATGGGACAAAATAACACATTGGTGCCATTTTCTTCTGGTTTTTGATAAACCTTTTATGCAACAGTCGAGATAAGTAGTAGCCTAGTGTGTGCAACAAGCATTCTAGTGATCACATTCACAGACACGTTGATCGACTTTCTTTCCTTATCTAACATATGGTCCCAATAACATAGTGCACTACCGTAAACCTTAAGTTGAACATGAACACTTGTGATCAAAAACGGTTAATTCCCCATAGTTCACTTGTTCTTAGGGTGAAATTAAGCTATAGCAGCTATTTCAGCCTTTGACCTTAGACAACCAGTTGAAGCTATAGATGTTATAACCTTCTACCTTCTCCTCTAGATTTGCTTCGCGAGTTCCAGAACGACTGCATTTTGGTTACTGAAAATAATGATTCATTCATAGTAACTAAAATATACATACGCGTGTAGAACTTGATAAGATAGCTCGCCTTTAAGTAGGATTGTGAATTTCAGGCAAATTAAATAACAATCAAAAATATATGCGAATCATAGAACACAATGATCTATAGGTTAACTACAAAATAACACTAGTGAACTATAAAAAGCACAAGATACACGCTTAAACTTTTTATGAAAGTACTTGGTGGTGATTACCATTCTGCGAATTTAACGGAACAACCAAAATTCTAAAGGAAAACTAACTTATTTCGACTGAGCCAGTGTGCAGATTGAAATACCCCACCGCCCTCAAGGTCATCATATGCTCCATCTGTAGACAAGGTCATTGGAAGAGCTATACACCTGCCGGTCATTTTCGTCCATGCTAGTCGGCGATGTTGGATTGCCGTTACCTAAACGTTCGCTTACACATTGTCTTTTACGTTTATCGGTTAGTTATTCACAACTTATCTTCCAATATCCAATATCGTTTTTCAGATTTCAGATTTATTGGTTGAGGATAGAAGGCTTGGAGCCTATGTTAATCCTTTTCTAGTAAATTTCTGTGGTTGTCCAAACTCTTCTTGAACGAATCAGTTAAGGTTGCAGACACCACTTCTTCTGGGAGTCGGTTCCAAGAGTTTATGACTCGGTGTGAGAGCCAGTACTCAACAGCAATATGATTTCTTCTTTGTTTTTGAACTCTCCTGCTATGTCCTCTAAGGTGTTCCGACCTGGTGGGAAGGAAAAGAGAAAACAGGTCAGGTCCGTAGTCATTATTTAAAATTTTAAACATTGTAATTAAATCTCCTCTCTGCCTACAGTATGACAGGGAGGAGAGATTTAAACTGTCTAGTCTTTCCTCGTATGATAAGTTAGTCATGCCATGAATCATACGTGTTGCCTTCCTTTGAACTCTTTCTAGAATAAGTGAGTCCCCTTTTAGACAAGGGCTTGCGGCCTGGATGCAGTTTTCCAGTCTTGACCTTACCAGAGATGTATTTAAGGAGGTGAACATATCTCTGGTGATTCTAGTGAAGGCTCTACGAATTGTCCATAATGACCTGAAGCTACGTGCAGCCACCGCGCGACAGTGAGCTGTAGTTTTTAAGTCGTGGCTAACTATGACACCTAAGTCCAAGTGAGTCTGAACTGATGGAAGTGTAATTCCCTCTAGTTCATAAGAGCTCGTGCTTGCTTGTCCAATGCGCATGGTTGCACATTTTGCCACATTTATCGGGAGCATCCATTCTATGGACCACTCTGACAATTTGTTGAGGTCCTCTTGCAACGTGGACGTGTCACTGTTGCCCTTCAGCTCTCTCCAAATCTTTAAGTCACCTGCGTATAGGACCATAGGGGAGTTATTGAGCAGAGATAACTCATTGATATACAAAATAAATAAGAGAGGTCCGAGTACCGTGCCTTGTGGCACTCCGCTGCGTACTGCTGTCCAAGAGGAGAGTTTCGAGTTGATCCTAACCCTCTGCCTCCTATCTATGAGGAATTCCCTGAGCCAGTTTAGTAAGCTGCCTTTGACACCAAGACTTTCCAACTTCATGAGTAGTCTTTTGTGAGGTACTTTATCAAAGGCTTTGCTGAAGTCTATGAAGACGACGTCAACGGGTCTTCTGTTGTCCCTGGATTTGACCCAGCTTTCTCTTGCAGTGAGAAGATTTGACAGGCATGAGAAGTTCCTTCGGAAGCCATGCTGTGCTCTCGATAATAAGCTTCTATTTTCTAGATATGCCATCGTGCTTTTCTTGATGATTCTTTCCAGTGTCTTAATTAAAGTGCTGGTGAGACTGATAGGCCTGTAATTTGAAGGGCTTTGTCTTGATCCTCCTTTGTGGATGGGGGTTACTATGGCGTCTTTCCAGTTACGCGGTAACACTCCATTTTGGAGAGAAAGCTCGAAGATCGTAGTCAAAGGGCCGGCTATGTGGACTGATAGCTCCTTGAGAAGCCTTGGGTGAAGATTATCAGGGCCCATTGATTTCCCTGCATCTAGTTTCCTTAGGCAGTTAAGGACGATGCCTTGGTCGATGTCAGCGGAATCTATCCCATGTTCTTCTGATGCAGCCAGAGCTGATCGTGTAGGCAGTGACGACTCCTGAATGAAGACTTAGGAGGAGTAGTTTGCCATTGCTTCTGCTTTTTCTTGATCTTCTTCGATTGTATCATTGTCAATAGTCAGGTTTGGGACACCATTGGATGTTTTATTCCTGAAGTTCATGTACGAGAAAATTTTTTAGGTTGTGCCTTTGTATTTTGAGCCAGGTGTGCTTCGAATTTCTTCCTTGATTGGCGGATTTGTGCAATAGCTTTATTTCTAGCAGTGTTATATAATTGCCTGGTCTCAGAAGTCTCAAGTGTGGCAAACAAGTTCCAACATTTGTGTTTACGTCTGAGTAACTTACGAATCTCTCGGTTTATCCAAGGAGGGCAGTGTTTCCGACCCTTCGGGACAGACCAAGGGATGAAAGGTTCAGTTACTTGGGCGTAAAGTTGTTTAAATTGGTTCCATGCGGCTTCTACTTAAGACTCTGGGTTGATGTACCAGTTTACTGAGTTGGCTGCTGAGACGATTGCATTTATATCAGCTTTCCAAACGTTTGGTCGAGATGGGGTTTTGGCCCTTGCCGCCGTTGCTGTGAACTCGAAAGTGTGCACAGCATGGTCACTTCTTCCTAAAGGAGGAAGATGTTGTATGAGATCCACATCCTCACCATGGGAGTGCTGTGAGTCATAGCGCGTGGGCTTAATGATATGAGCTAGTACGAGCTAGTATAAACCAATTTGATTTCTTTGTGCTCGCCTCTTGATTGTGAGGTATAGGTTCCTGATCTTCGGTAAACTTCTGCATAGCTCGTCCCGCCACTCGACTGTCGTAGCTTCGGTTGACTCCAGAAGGAGTCGTGCTGGGATTAATTATATGTGGTTTGTAGTATAAGGTATGTTAAGACTGTTACTACTGTGAATGGCGTTGATCCTTTCACCAGTTAGCCCTCCGGTATCGTCGTCAAAAGAAAAGAGATAATAATAATAGATATAATTATTGAAGTTATTCAGACTAACAGACATTGTTCACAAATGTTGCCTTTCACCTCATTTTTGTTTCCGGTGCCGTTAAAATTAGTTATTCCGGTTGTTTCGAAAGCTTTTACCACCAGGTCAGTTCATTCATTTCATTGTAATTGTTTCATACGTTGTATTCGACCTTGGTTACCGGGTTTTAGTTGTTTTTCAGCCGTTAATGAAATATTACTGTGTAGAAGTTTTGGAATTCATGAACATGTTTAGGTGGTAGAAGCTATTGTCTCCAGCCGTTATTGTTGCTGGCTCAGTTGGTTACTTAATATGTAGAAATCTGGAAAAACAGTGTCTTTCACATTCATGTCTATAACATTCAATAATCTACGAGTCAATTTGGTGAAGAAAGCTCGATCAGAGCTGATATTAGCAAGGTTATCGAAGGACATATTAAACCTGGAAAATTTAGGACCTGGGTTGAGATTGGAAAAGCTGTGAAGCTTTTCGGGAAGGTGAGTATACCATCAGTGTGTCTGTTATCAGTTAAAAAACCAGAGAGAATGTGGGAGAATCTAAATTAAACAAGAAAGAAACACATGTGAAGTATGAATATGTAGATTTTGTATGTACTTTTGGAAACAAAAAGAAATCGAAAGGCAATCAGAAACCTCTAAGGGGTAGGTGTTACATATAGTTGTAAGTGACTAATGTAATAGGTCCGAATACATGAACTAGAAATGTCTGTAGTGAAGCTAATGTTATCAGTTATTCAATGTGTTACAGAACGATTTAAAAAGCGAATATCATACAGTGACCTGGTAAGTGTAGGAATTATCTTAAATAAAGGTAACACTATAATTAGCAAGCATAACGATTTGGACTGTGGTCTACAATCGGTGGTTTTTTCAAAGTTATAACAACCTGAGAAGCTGATTATTATTCGGAGTAAAAACGTTGGCTGAATACAAATTGCTTGTTTCAGTTCAAATGATCAAAATCTTACTTTTCAGATGTTTTGTAATTTCTCGATGGGTATAATAATAATAATAATAATAATAATTTTATTTCTGGAACAGAAACCAGCCATTTTTACAGGCATGAACAAATGTACACTAATTAGAACTCATAGAATATATATGATTTGTTAATCTAGAAATAGATTGAATACTGGTAAATTTGAGAGAAATATTTAAAAAGAAATGTACAAATAAGGCAATAGGTAATTTTCGAGATATGCTTTCAACTGAATAATTCATGAGATATAGCATCAAATCAAAACTGTAATTGAAAAAAATACGGTATGTCAATTTCACGCGGGAATTATAAACGATTACGTTAATTGTGGAAGGTAAGTAGCATTTTCGTACAGGTGCTGACGTGAAATATAAGAGATGCGGAATGAACAGTAATTGTAATTAAATGATTCATAGAGTGTTTGAAAGTCCATAAAACTTCAAATTCACCGGTAAGTACACCATAATTGTGACATTTCCAGTTGTATATGAGACCAACTTTGAACTTGTCAGCAGATTTCATGATAGAGGTGGTTCCGTTATTCACCGGGTGGGCTAGCAATATTCCGAGGATAGCGGCAATGTTTCAGTGCCTTCGTTTAAGGCAGTACCTTTGAAAAGAGAAGAAGACACAAGGAAACCGACAGAGAGGTGCAGAAGTATATAATAGGTGTTAATAATTTAAAACATATGTAAAAAAAAACACGGGGCTCATCATTTTTTTGTTTTTTTTTCATTTAAAAAATACTATTTCCCCCTGAGATTTTCTAGTGATGGAATTCTGGTCTTTCTTGCGAAAAGAAAAAAAAGTTTAAGTGAAAAAAAGATGATAATTTTACCTACTTATATAGGTTAAATAGGAGTTAAACACAAAAGTCAAAGTGCGTGAACTATGTAGAAGAAAAGCGAGGGCTTAATAATAACTACTGTTTTTCTGAAGTATACATTTAGGTGTCCTTCTGAAGTAGGGGACTCATACCATGTACTTGCATTCGAGGAGTTTGTTATTTAAACTTCAGCTTTAGGCAAATTTTCAACTTCTGTTGTCTTTTTTTTTAAATTTTATTTATTCTCTTATTCTGCAGAAGCCATTCGAACTCAGGAGCCTTAGCAATAGAGTGCTGTCCCACAGATAAGGGTGGTTCTCATATGTCCCCACCATCATATCCGCTGACTAGCAATCACCACCCTCCCACCTTTTTTGTGCAAGGCCCTGGCAAAATGCTTCATTTTTTTTTATATATCTTTTAATTTCTGTTATAATATGCCACAAACTTTTCTTTTTTAAAAAAATATTTATTTGTCAACTCATTCGAAGTCATGGCATGAGTGACTACTTTCAGAAGACCGTCATGTATGTTTCATCTGTTACAGTATTTTGGAGAGGAACAATAATAAAAGTATAAGGAAAATAGACTATCAGAGTCTACATTTTAGATATAAACAAATGTAATTTCGGAAAACAGTGCATAATCATGCAGCATTAAACATATAAGTAGTAGTAATTTATAATATTTTGTTCCGAAAGATTTGACTACACAAGATTATAGTTATAGAACAGTAAGATAGGACTCATTACTATTTAGGACTCACCGTATAGTTGATTATTTAGACTACCAACATTCGGGCCTTAATTTGCGTATAGGCAGACAGTGCTAACAAGTAGCATTAGGCAGTCTCCAGAGACATTTTAATACCAGTCGTCTTCAGTTGATTTGCATCTGGAACTTGAGACTGAACTCTTAGCATGCTGAAATACTCATAATACCATGTTATCAGTGATATGTGAAAAATTTTTTTTAATATTTGAATAAGAATATTAATGTATAAATAGGAAGATTCTAACAGTGAGGGTCAGTGGAGTGCCGTATTAGATCTCTGATTTTTAGTCTGTCACATACGCCTTCTAACCCGGTGTTGATAAAATATTTGTTCAGCAGAGATGAGAAGGTTTTTGGGGTAGGACTGTTTCTAATTTCAGTTGGAAGACGGTTCCAAATGCAGCGGTATCTGACAGTGAAAGAATTTGATCTGTACTTTGTATGACAGCGGGGCACTTCAAAAGATGAAGATTTATTTCTAAGGTTATATTTCTTAGGTGAACTAAAAGTAAATTCATTGTGGGGGAAATATATAAGCCCTTTAGCGATCCTAAATGTAATTTTTAGGTTAAACTTCAGTCGTCTGACCCATAAGGGTTCCAAGTCAAATATGTTACATCTGTCGTAGTAGGAAATGCAAAGATTTTCACCTACTAGACGTTTGGTAACGCCTTTGTAGGTTTTACGGGATGTCCATGATTTTTTAACAAACTTTAAATAATTTTTCCTTGAGCCAGTGGCCTACGTTTTCTTTGTGAAACATTTTTCGACACAATTAGACGAATAGATGGCGAAGTAAAATGTTTTGTGGCTGAGAATCGTAGTCGTTGTTTTCGGATTAATATGGTGCTTCTAACTGTTATCACCCTATGGATAAAGCCTTTCCCTCGTGATGTATTATAAAATCTATAAATCATAAGTACACTGTCTTCGGTAAATTTGTTCTAACTTTTTAAGTGACTACAAATAATGAGTCATTTGAGGTGATAGGACAAATACCTCTAAACACTATCGTGGGGATTAGGACATATTAACTTTTTCGACTAGGAGACGATTTTTTTACCAAAACATTTCTCAGGATATCCACTTTTACTTTGTGATCCAAAGATAATGTTAAGTTGCTACGTAAGGTAGTAGCTATGGGAGATTACCTTTAGCGGAAACTATTTTAAGTTAGCTACGTGGCTTTTGGTAATGCGTCATAGAACTAACCAGCGTACGTTGACTGTCTAAATATATTAAACGTTGTATAACCAGTCCAATCGTAGTTCCCACATACTAGTCAGTCTTATAATTATTGAATGTATCGTACAAGCGTTTACTTTGATTTACATACCTAGCTCATAAACTGTATGCCTGCATGTGGTATACATTTAAGGCCAATACGCTGTGATGAATTAGTCCCAGGTAATTAATGTCAGACTTGACTGCGATATCATAATCATCAATTTTGCAACAGTCATAATAATTAAGAGCTTCATTTAACTTTTTTACATCGAAAATTGAAATTAACAGTCTGACATTTGAAGGGATTTAGTTTAAGACCATTTTCTGACTCCTGACAGAGAGCTGTTTATTTTAGTACAGAATATGTGGGAGCTAACAGACATTGAAATAGTTTGATTGTCCGCATACTTGACAAAGTTTACTTCGTATGCATGCGTATATTAAGTCTATCAAACAGAAAATACGATCGGTTATGATTATTTTAACCGATCAGGTAAAAATTAGTTATTTTTGGTTGTTAATTAAACTAATGTAGTAACAAAGGTGATGAACCGTCACAAACAGTTGTTTAGAAGGAGTCACGTGATTAGTTTGACGATTGAGTTGTCCTCAGGATACACACAGGAAAAAAGTAGATAATAAGAAATTATGTAAGAGTTCTAAACGGATAAAGCAGACGACTTCCCCCTACATACAGTGTACTGCTTTCTTCCTAAGAAATTAGAATGCAGCCACTTAACAACCTGACAATCAGTTTGAGTTTTAGCAAGCTTATTTAGTTAAATATCCCTAGGTACTAAGTTAAAATCATATGTGTAATCTAGGAAAGTGCAGTAAACAAATTTACATATTAGTATGCAAGGTGGATACGTTGGTTCTGTCGTTACTAAGTAAAATTCCCATGCAAACGAAAGTATCTGTAGTCCACATCTGATTTTTATATTGACGCCGTATGCATGAATGAACCTCGTATTTTCTTCCAGAATTAGAGGATTGTATGCAAATTCCAAGACAATCTCTGAAACATCCAAACTGTTGAGGCGTCATTCTCTCATGTAGACTACTTTCAGACCAACTTCACACTAAGTACGTCTACATTAAAGGAATTATTTCGTATGTGTAACTTAGAAATTAGCCCACAATCTCTTCGAATTACACAGAAATAACATCCTAATATTTAGGAAACTATAGCCATCAGATATAGACATAACAATGTCACATATTGCAACCTAGACATTCAGTTTTCACATTGCACCTGGGCTGCTTCATTTAAGTGGAAATTTCAGGAAGAATTCATCTTCGCCATTGGTGATCGAAAATAGTGGAGCATTAAGTATACAGTTTCAGTGAAAATGTTGCAACAGACAGTAGACTGATAACAATAGAGCTGACTAGGTTCAGCTCCCACAATCAACACAATCCATGTGAATAATATTGCTAAACACTGAATTAATGCAATTAGTGAAACAGTGAGGAAAAATAAACGGGTGACTGCCTTCTCCACTGCACTGCACTCGAAAGTCATGAGAACCACCTACATTTTTTCAGCCTAGCAGTCAGCTAAGCAGACAATGGCGCAATACTAATAAAGTAGAGATATTTTTTATACACTGAATGCACATAACCCATGTTACACTGTACCAATCACTGCAACTGTATATTAAATCCACTTAGAAATAACTTTTCAACTTACGACAATTCCTGCCCAAACAAACGTACGGTGGAAGACGAATCTACATGACAACTTCTGTTCGCGCAGAAGGTTCTGTTAGCATTTATAAGTGATTTCCATGTACTGATAGCACACGTTTGTCAAAAAGTACTGTTCTTCACACGAAAATAGGCTGCATTGATATCGCAAGACGTGAAGTCTTCATTGAATATATATATTCCTGTTTATGCAGGAACATACCAATTGTACACGCATGGATAAGTTATTATATAGATTACAAATATTTCGATGTATGGTGAATCTACAGTTCTGTTGTTCTTTCCAACATTGGAGTCAGTCGGAACAGTCTACCAAATAGTCTGTTTGTGTAACACATAAAGAGATATAGAAATATTGTCTTCGCATTAACAAAAAACCCAGACACCAGATGAATGTAGTACAAATATCTGGGGAAAAAGCTTGAAGTCAGTTCTCCTATATAACTATGCCGGAAGGTGCAGCTTCTACATAAAGTAGACTGCTTGTGTAAATGACACTACCCTCCGACAATCTCATCTTGCTCCTGATAGCAATATTTTCACACGATCCGCCCGAAACACTAATCATTGCAACCAATATGCTAAGAGTATGCCGCATATGTGTCAGATCACATGACGCGGACACCAACATGACTTGTCAGAAAGTGAGAATTCCTTTCGATCCAAAAAACATAGAACACAATTTTATTAGAACCTATTGACATTTACCGAGCGAAATTGCAACCAGCGTGAGGAATAAGTCAAGCCGTCGACAGTGAATGTTCCAAGCCTGTGTTAATGCTTCCCCATCAAACTTATGGGCGTATCTATTCTTGTCTCCAATTAGTCAAGTGAAACTGAAGAAGCCCTTCTTTTCCAAATCTAACCGACTTTGCTAGCAGGTTCTAAGCCCAGAAGAAGGGCGAAAGTTGGGTATGGGACCAGCAATTTCACCCCAGAAGATCGACCCAGTCCCGACAAAACTTCAACTCTGGGAAAAAGACCAATGGCAAACTTATTCTTTACCGGAATTGTGGAGGTGCAATGATGCGAACAGATGAAAGCCTTCGGAGTGCCAGCCATCCGTTGTCTTCTATCGATGAAAGCAAAAATAGGTATGGGGACATTACATATGCACACAGTGTTTGAAGCTGTGAAAGCTGGTGAGGCTGTCAAAGAGGAGAGAAAATATGGCATACTAGCGCTCGGGACCTATAAGTCGGGATGAAAGTGGACTTCAAGTTGTTATACATAGAGTCGATAATCCAATGCCATCTTTCGGTAAACAGTGAAAATCAAGAAAATAAGGAAGAACTCTACAGACAAGACACCAGAAAGTAACATCAAAATAGTGACAGATAATATGGATGGAAGATAAACTGGGGATAAGCAACAAAGGAAGGGAGGCTGTTGGTGAGATAATGATAATTTCCTTCATTCGAAAACAGTACTTATGACAGCATGGAATCGGCAGCATTTGTTACAATACTGCACCTAACTTACTGATTAAAAAATTGTACATGGTATAGGTAACCAAGACCGATGCTGGCAACTTTTCGGGTGTTAACAGTAACAACAAATTTAAAAGTGTGCAAAAGTGTTCAAAGATAATAACCATAATAATAAAATTTATAACGTAATAGTAATAGTGTCACAACAAATAACGGGTAGGATATCAGGGGACCACACATTTTGCTAATAACCTAGTAATACGCAAGTTTTACACTAAATTATTATTATTATTAAATACTTTTGTAGAGCCTCCACAACACAGTATCCCATGACCGAGCAGGTTTAGTGAGTAACTGAGGGATTCGGAAGGACAGAACCAGCAGTCAAGAAGGAACTACATCTCTTTTGTGATCTGTAAGACTTCCTTTATCTGCCGAACCATGAATTCCTTGCACCTGTTTGACCAGTTATGCCCCGCTTCACTTGCTCCCTGCAGTTCCTTGGAAAATAAAAGCTCACACACAGCACTGGTCTTCTACAATATTAGGAGCTGTTGGTCGGTAATCCGTGTGATTATTTTGATAGGGTTGGTGTTCCAGTTTCTTTCATGTTTTGCATTCCATTTTGTTATATTTCACTACGATCTATAAATTTCCGTCTTTTGGTTTCTTATTGGTTTTTTCACTCGCACGTACTGTTTTGTTCAGCTTTTTTATTTATTATAATGCTTCATTTGCCAAAAGTGGATAATGATTCTAAAAACTTCACTCCTGTGTAGGTGGATTTTCTAGTAATCGCAAAGTTAGATTGCCTGAATTTGGTCCACATGATTCGGGACTATGGTTTGCTCAACCAGCTGCGACTACTAGGGCATTAAACCTGAAAATAAAAACCGTAGAGACGCGCATGTTCAGTGGCCTTTTCAGATTAGCAAGGAGTTGCGGGATATTATAATTCGGTCCCCCTCCCACAACGACCAGTCATACACAGTGCCACAGTGATAGGACATAAGACACCCCTTTATAGGGACCAGCATAAAAGAGTATATCATCCTTCCCCACCAATCGTGTGATTTATCCTGTGATGGAGTTACTACGTGGTCTATCATTTCTCACGCATATTGTGATTTAGTGTGTGATCAATTCATCACCCTTTGCCCCATTTGACCTTTGCCGGATCGCCAACCATTGAGAATAGTAATTGCCAGCCAATAAGAACAATCCATTTCCACGGCTGTCAGCCAACTTTACTGTGGCCAAAATGAATAAATATCATCTGTTGTTCCCTAAAGTATCCAATATCTTATAGCTGCAGGCCAGTGAATCAGAAGGTGCAGAAGACAAATAGACACATTAGTGTACCAGTTGAGTTCGTTACCGTCATAACAACTAGCGGTGCAGATGTAACAAGGTGGCGACGGGGTTTTTCATTTCAGCGCAGTTCCAACACCCGTTATGTCAGAAACTCAGTGTATACATGGGAGATAAATCTCCACCTCACTTCTTCAACCACCTGCAGCAGCTTGTGGCGAATAGAAAGATTGGAAGTGCCGTACTCTAGCAAGAATAGACGCAAACCCTCTAGACACATAAGACCCCGACTCTCCTCTTCAATAGTTATAATAATAAGAACATATTCTCATTTTTGGTACATAAGGGACGCCATTTTACAGGTATCATCAATTCGATAAATTACACATACGACTAGTAAGCACATTTAGTAATGATAATATAATAAAGTACATATTTATTCCTACCTATGTAGGACACACCAGTTGTAGAGGCATGGATAAGTACTATTTAAATTACAAAGATTTGGTTTACGATGAGATTACATGGTTGGTGTCTTTTTGTCTTTAGTTTGTGGGGACAATCTGATAACTAATGATTCAATGGACCTTATCAAGAAATATGGAGATATTGACTTCGCAATAACAAAATACCCAAGTATGTTTTGGATGGATTACAGATACTTGGGAAAATAAATAAAGCTTGAAGTCAATTCCCTCATATAACAATAAAATGCATCTTATGATAATATATTCTCACTTTATGCACATGAGGGACTTCAGTTGACAGGCATCATCAAAATGATAACAATGTATACGTGGAGTAAGTATGTTTACAGTTTTTCACTGGCACAAGATATATATATATACAAGGGAAGGTAACTGAATAATGACAGTAAGCACACTTTGCACAAGTTAAAACAATCTATATGATATAATTCTAGGCACCTTTATTGTTCGAATTTGTCGAAAATGAGCGTAACAACTGAATGCTGCGTTACATGTGGTCTATATGGTGGGCTATTCACAAAAGTGTAAAAATAGCCTGTAAAACGTTAGCTTACCGTCAAAAATGTTTTCAGCAGTATAGTCTGTGAGGGCTTACACAGCAGTTCGTATCCAATTAAAAATGATTCAGCAACCAGTGGATTTCTGATTCTTTTCGGTTTGGAACCAGAATGACTGCGAACTAATCCACAAAAAGTGTCAAATGAGGCATGCAGGAGCAGAATATTACCATCCAATGAGTCAGTGGGATCTAAAATGCAGCTGTCAGCATATTTTCTTTGCTTCTCAGATGTCCAGGTTTATTGGTGATGTATAGGTAGTGATTTGGATTTGTCATCATGATCAACGTGTGTATGAATATCCAGATGTATACTACAACTTGTTTGCCGTTCGGAATTCCCAGTCGACATTTCTATAGTATCTGTATTGACAGTAGACCGGGGAAATTTTAGGTGTGTGTTTAGCTGTTAGTTGAAGAGGAAGAGTGCAGTACAGTATGCTGTGATCACTGTTGTCGAGTTTGTCCTCCACCTCTATCGAGATGGGCTCTATATTGTGGCAGAGGACTAAGTCGAGAATATTGTTGTGTCGTGTTGGGAGGCGCACGCACTGCTTCCATCCTTCTACATCTATGGCTTCTAGGAGCTCCTCGGGGGTTCCAGGCCCAGTGCAGGCATCCCAGTTCACTCCGGGGAGGTTAAAATCGCCACAAGCTAGTTTGTAGTCGAATTCCAGAGTAGGTGCATGCTCTAGTATTTCTCCGATAACCGTATCAGTCGTTTTAGGGCTGTTAGGGGCTCTCTATATTCCTCTCACTAGAAATTTATCTTCATTCGTGTGGATGCTTATCCACTTAGATTCTGGGAGTTTGTAGATAGTTAGGTTTGTAAAAGTATTGGGGTCAGTGGATTTAGAAGCGCATATTAGACACCCGCCTCCTCTTTTGTTCACTGTATCATTCCTGTGGATGTCATAGTTATCAATTATCAGCTTTGTGTCAGGTATATCATTAGTTAGCCGAGTTTTAGTTACTATGATCAGTGTTGGCCGTTCCATGTATGCCAAGCTGCGAAGGAAAGTTGTTTTGTTAAGAAGAGATCGAGCATTTTAGAGCATAATTTTCAGAAAATCAGAGTTGTTGGGAGGATAGTTAGTAGGTTTTCTTGTTACTATCCCTAACTCCTGGTTGCTTATGTTGTGTTCGGAGGGATTCTCAGATGAGACATTGTCAGCGTGTTTACTATTCCCTGAACAAACTGTGTTGCAAGAGGGGCTATTGTTTGCTGCAACCGAAAATAATCCTGTTGCAAACATTGGTTTCTGGCATCACTAAGTGGGTATCTGGAAGCATTTCTCGGCATTAGATAGTCTGTTTCACTGTTCATATTGTAATTTACAGGGCCGAAGTAACCTGTTTTCAGGTTGTTTTGAGGGTAGTGCGTGCTAAGTCTTTCGCAGTTGTACATTTGTGGACTCATTTCGTGCATGTACATAGAAAGACCGTGAGTCAATCTAAACCCGTTATGCCGATGGGGATTTACGTAACTACTACGAGGGTTCGAGAATACATTTCTATTCATATGGTACCTAGTGGTGTCCCGTCTAGTCGCCCATGTGTTTTTATTATTTATTGTTGGCCCCGTGCTCAGGTTATATGTGCCTATAGGCATATTACAACCTCGGCTTTTACGGAAATCGTGGGTCTCATTCTGCCATTTAATCAGCTCGGCGCCCCTTGCGTGACTGCTAGCGTGTGATTTTGTGAGGATAAAGCTGTTTTTGTTGTTAGTTCTCACTTCGTGCCTGTCGCCTAAAGTTTTCCTGTTGCTCTTGGTTAGAAGACGACTACTTCCACTCACGTGTTCTGTCTCCTTTATGGGACCTGCCGCAATGCGTGCATGGTTCTGTTTTAGGTTTACATGCTGCTTGCTGGCTTGCCACAAGGGAGGTATATGGACGCCTGTGGAGAGATGTTTGTTTTTGGGACTTTTTCTGGCTTTTACAGTAAGACTATCTTGCTTGGCCCTGGGTGCAGTGTGATCTGACGATATTTGCGGGTTATCGGTGGTGGGAGCATCCATGTCTACTTCATGTGTGGGACCGGTAGATTTCCAAGGAGTGTCCTCATGAACTTTGAGACCCATTCCGGTGCTACTGATCGCTTTGGGTTTCCCTTCACCTTCGCGTGGCGTTTCTTCATATAGTACAATGCAAGTGTCCCTTTGTGCTTCAATGCCCTTCGATACTTTGGCACTGACGCTATTCATGATTTGTGGTATACTCGTGTTTGTATCTAAGGTGATCTTAGCTACTGGTCGTTGGTTGGGGGTATTGTCCGAGACCATTCTAACATTTTTGGATTTTGCGGAAGAGGCCAAAATATCACCAGATTTCCTAAATTGTTCGGCTATTATACAGCTGTCAAATCTGGAAAGTATGGGACATGTGCGGTTTAACTCTTTTTTATTTAGTCTGATACGCTGACAGGGTGTACTTAAGAGGTTTGCAGCCCTTAACAAGGAGTGCAGAACCGACTTTATGGGCTCATTGTCAGGTATGTTGTACACCATGGCGTTATGTTTAGAAGCAAGTCTCTTAACAACTTCGCTTGATAGATAGTCCATAGCGTTCTCTAGCTCCTTAGCATGTTCCATCTCAGTATCGGTTGGCTTAGTCTTCAATTTAAACAGTTTTAGGAAAGTGAGATCACCCAGTTCCTTTTTAAGATGTGAGATTGTTTCTGGTACCAGGTTGAGTAGATTTAGTTCCATCCTGAGATAATTTATTTGTAGCTGCATGTCGTTTATGATGCAGACTAAGTTAGTAATCTCTGCCTTTTCTGACAGCATATCTTCCACCTGTATTACAGGGGTTAGCATCATGTTGGAACCGTTTGTATTGGTTGAGCTACTAATTACAGCTGATTTAAGGGGGGGGAAATGCGTTACTAGATTAGCTTAAGCTATTTTCTAATTTACTAGTGTTCCTAAGAACGCCCCTTTTAGAGTTTTGGCCCATTATTATTAGTGATAAAATAGTAGAACCCAAAAAATGAATATCAGCGATAACACGTGCAAAAGTTACAACAAATTCGAACTTATCTCGCGCACAGCAAATAAACTGAAAAATGATGTCTTCCTTACCTTCTTAACAAATTGTGTTTATTCCAACTAGGATAATAAGTTTCTTTCACGAATGAGCCGAAGTTATTTCGATGAAATCAGAATATCGTGGCAATTAAATCTTCCCTCAAAATATAGGCCACCTGAAAGACAAGTTCACAACAATGCTGCATATCATGCCCACAGTGCTAAGGCTTCTTGTCATAAAATGAAAATCAGACTATTGAGTACGTGAAAACTGAAATAAATGCTAAAGTTTTACGATGAATGCCAACAAACCAACTCAATTTAGACAATAGCCTTTCAACAAATAGGCCGAATATACCAGAATGATTACTCGGAAACTCAAAAATATACGCTCAAATTTTAAACTTCCCACCTTATTTAATCCATTACATAGCTCAGATATCAGTATCACGCGACATTTCCTGATACAAGTGCAGCAGATGTGACGCAGTTCAAGTACATCAAACTGACGCTATTATGTGACTCTGAAAAGTTTTTAAACGCGTGATTCCATTTAAAAAGCATATAAAAACATAACTTGTCATTAAACCAACGTAGTAACGGACCTTGTCGCTACAATTAATGGCGATATGCAATAAAACCACTTCTGCTTTTTATTTGAAATTATAAATAGAGGCAAAACTAACAACCGGTATATCCTCCAAGCTCATACATTAAGAGTGCCTATGATTTTTCGGTTTCCCACGTGGGAATCTGCACTAGTTTAGCCTGAATATTCCTTTGGTGAGTCATTGAGTATCCATTCAAAAGAAGCCAATGTACTTGCTAGCCGCATTTCCGTTGGTAGTTCGTTCCAAATCTGAGCATTTCTAATGAACTAAAACTTTCGACTGGTGGATTTTTCACAGTGTCCAATTGTCAAATAACCTTCAGTGTCTTGCTAAAGCCATTGTCATCTAAAAGTCCAGTAACATTTGTAGAGGTATACACTATGTGGTTTAGAAGCTTATCGAAAGGTGACAGGTATGAAAGCAAGCATCTTAGCCACAATGTTACTGACCCGGGTGTTTCATATGCAGTGATAAAGTTTCTGGTGTTTACGGCTGTGCGAGTAGTTAGCGCCCAGTACCTGTGCGCACTTTCTACAGTTTGTGATTCCACCAAGAGTATGCTGCTGTCAAACGTCGCAATCAGTGCACTCTCAAAAAGGGGAGCCGAGGGAAACACACTAGCTGTAATCAAAATTAGAGCTTACAAATCCCGACAGTTATATTCGAAATAAGCTCATATATTCCATGGAATTAATGCGAAACTGCTTGATTCATTCGACGTTTTGCATTTATCGTTCCGCAGTCACTCTGGTTCCTGACCAAAATGAATCAAAAAAATTCACTGGTGGCTGATTATTCTGATTCGTTATTACTTCTTTGCATGTTTAAGTGAATACTAACTGTGCGGTGAGCCTCTTGCAGATGATATTGCCGAAAACATTGTTGTCAGTAGGCTAACAAACGTTTTACAAGCTATTCTTACACTCTTGTGAATAGCCCGCCATATCGACTACATGTAACACAACACTCAGTTGTTACGCGCGTTTCCGACAAATCCAAACAGTAATGGTGCCTAGAATTACATCATGTAATTTGGGCTTACTGACATTATTCCACTACCTTTTCTTACATCCTATGTAAGTAAAAATGTGTCAAAATGTTTACGCCACGTATATATTATTTGTCATATTGATGATGCCTTTAAACCGGCGCCCCTCATGTACATAAAGTGCGAATATATTAAAAAACACTATAATACAAATAATGAAAATACCCGCGAAAATTCCCTACTTACTCCAAGATAGGTAAATAGACTAGTCATATATGTAGAAACATTGAGGCCCCATCCGTGTCCACATACTTTTTCTTTCCTCTCTGGTATTTTGCTGCTCGCCTGTTCACTTCTTTTTACCTTGTAGTTGAAGTTGCACAGATCTACAGTAAGACTGAAGTTGAACAGGACTTGAGGGAACTTGCTTATATATAGCATATCATCCTTCAAGGTTTTGGCTAGTAATGACTCAATATCCTTAAAAATCCACTGTCACCATCTCAGGAAGCTGTACATCATCCTAAACAAGCAGTATTCATGATCTAAAACGGCTTACAAATAGCTGCCAACATGTTAATCAACTTATACGAAACGACCGTGTAGAGACAAATGGTGGCTGACCTCAACGCGGTTAAACAAAGCTGCCCAGTGTTACTTTCGGTGAAAATGCTGACAAAATTTCACAAATATATAGCTCATTTTAAATCAATACCCAATTTGGATATAAATCAAGAATAAGATGCGATGCCATACACACCAGTTATATGACTCCAAACTTTATTATCTCCCAGGTATCTGTAATCCATCCAACACAGACTTAGGTGTTTTGTCAATGCGAAGACAATATTTCTATATTTATCGATGTGCTCCAGTGAATGACTAGTCAGAGGATTGTTCCCACAAAGTAAAGACAAAATGGACAGCAACCGTGCAATTTCCTCATAAACCAAATTTATGTAATTTTAATAGTACTTATCCATGCCTGCATAGCTAGTGAGTCCTACATAAATAGGAATAAATATATTGTTATCAGTTATCTCCTATCTTTTCTGTAGGTGAATTCATTGAAATAGTCTACATGGCAAGTGACGTATGGTATTTTTGTGGAATCCGTGGTGCGACTAGTTGATGAGTTTATGTTTTAGAAAGTAGTCTGGCATTTGGTCCTTGATTACTTTCTCCGTCATTCATGATATAACAGGTGTTATACTGATAAGCATATAATCTCATGTACCCGTTTTGGCCCCTGCTCTATGTCCAGGCAATATATACATATGTTTTTCTACATTTCAGCGTAGGTTCCAGTCTCTAATGAGAGAGTAAATATTTGAAGTAATATGACTGTTATATGCGTGCTGCCGTTTCTAAATGTGATAGATGGGAGCTCGGCACACGCTGGTTAGCAGATATGGTGCTGGTCACAAATGTCAGACGCCCCAGTTTTCAGGACGGCAACATGCATTTTCTGACAGCTTGAAAATTAAAGGTGAGTCTAGATCCTTAACAAAAAAGCAGTAAGGGTCATACAGTTCTAGATTTTTAAAAATGCATTTGCCTCTGATGTCTAAAGGCCCATTCAGCTTTTTGTCAAGGCGTCACTCTACGGGCCCTACAGAAATTCACGAGGCATCTTACAGGTCAGCTAATAAGCTCGTCAACCACGCAGGTGGTTCGGGGGTTGATCCCTGGCGACGCAGTCCTTTACCTCAACAAACCGGTAATGAGATTGATAAGGAGGGAAGGTTTGGCAAAGGTTAGCAGCCCCATCCCACAAAAATAAATCCAGTGCTACTGGAACTTCTACGATCCACTGAGAACGTAAAGTAGTAAAAAATACCCTAATTTATTTTAACTACCTAGGCCGTTTATAAAGCTGAAATTTACTCTTTTGTTCGTATTCGTCGCTCGCCCAAGGTCCGGTTGCTTTGATTAAAAACACAACAACACTAGTGCTTGAACAAAGCCCCATTTTCATCGAAAATGTCATAGTTTCCATGTTTAGACCAATGTGGTTAGCATTAAACATTGCAAATATATCCTGTCAGTCCAAGGAGTCTCCAGTTCCTTCTTCTTTATATCTTGTAAATGCACTTTCAGTGATGTATTATCCATAATTGTATTTGATACCATTTTGCAGCTGCCCGGGAGGTTTTTCTCCTCAGGAAATAGCGTCCAATCACGTGGCGGCACAGCACTCACCCAGATATACACTGTTCACTGGTTGACCATAACTATCAGCAGGAAACGGAATGAACTTTGGGTTGTCGCTCAACTTTGATGGTGAAGGGTTTACAATTTAGCATTTATAATAGCCTGATCCGATTTCTTGTACAATGATTGAACAATTTAAACTTTTGAAGGAGCATTAATTTATGAGACTTCAGGATTGTAATTTACAGTATAATTGATAGTGCCTAACATGCAGTTTTTGTAACCTTTCTCGTTTGTACAAAATATTAATTATGATTATATTATCTGTTCTACAGCTACCGTTATCTTCTAATGCCTTAACCGCTGAGCCTGTTTTTTATTTATTAAATTGATGCCACCTATCTTGCATCTATTCTTTGAGGTAATATCGAGAATTGGGGACGGCTGCGTTTTGGTGCCATGGAGAAATCATTGGCGGCCGACTTAACTGCGTGTCGGTCAGGACGATCGCCGACCATGCACATGGTCCGGGGTTCGATCTCCGGCCAACGCACACCCGATATCAATGGTCGGCCTGCGAAATTTGGGCTATCGATATCACATGCTGAAAATTCCATACCTGAACCAGAAATACCGCATGGTTTCAAGCCATAATCAAAAAATTAAATTAATCTGAGGATTATCAGGAGTTACTGCTTCATGTTCCGAGTGGCAAACGTTGTGGTATTAGATGTTTTTAGGCGTTTCTGCAAAATCCTGCAGAGTTGCTGAGTTTTGAAAGCGCCCACAGGTGCTTTATTTTACTTGCGTTGTGCCTTCACTTTGTGTTTCTCTTGAAGATTTTTAGAAGTTTTATGTATCCGGTGTAATGCATTAAATTCTTTAAACTCATAATGTCCCCCCTTTAGTTTCCTTAGTTTTAATTGCGTTTTGCTGTCTGTGAGTAGAGTTGGTGTCCTTAGCACATTTCAGGGGCGCTATCGTGCCTCCTACTGAACCGATTGTTTGCAGAAGATATTAAGTATTACTCCTAAGTTATTACTGGTTAAGTATCCCTCCTAGTCAGAGCTTCTAAAGAGCACTGGTATGAATTACCAATCGGTATTTCTATAGTCATTATATTAGTAGTAAACTGGGGAATTTTTATGTGTTCGGTTGTTGGTTGAAGAGGTGGGGTGCGGTACAGTGTGTGTGACAAAAGTTTTAGAGTTTATTTCTCACCTCTATCGTGATTGACTCCATTGTTTGGCAAAGGATTAAGTCAGGGGCATCCTTCTGTCGTGTTGGGAGGCGTACACACTGCTTCCATCCATGTATGTGACCTCTAGGAATGCATTATGAAATAAAAAGATTCAGTGATTACTACATCACCTAGCTCTGGGATTACTACTAGCTATAATGGTCCTAACATACAGCCAAATTGTCGTCCACACTTTACCAGAACAGAAAAGGGTTCAAAAACTTCAGTACCCCTCGTCCACATTCCGATTTTTTGTTTAAACCACTCTCTTGGCCTTCACCACTGGCCGCGCTCTCCGCCGACTGTTTCGTTTTCGTTGTTCCGGGTCAGTCGTGTTGCCTCATCAATGTCGACGACTGCAGATCTCTTGTCAGCATTTAAGAAGGATTTGGAAAGTCTCAAGGATAATGATAAATATAGGATAAACGCCCTCACTATCTTTGCTCGGGACCACAAAGATGCTGCAGGAGTTGCTGAGAGCATTGTTGAACTAACCCTGAAACATGTACAAGTGGTGAGTTACTGGGTTTCCGATTCGATGTTTGTCCTGTGCATATTAGCACAGATGAAAATAAACCTAATAAAATTTCTTGTGAGTTTTGACCTTTTTGTAACATATGGGTGCTGGGTTTGGGCGAAGCGATAAATGAATTGCTTAAGCGCTTAATCTAGCGTTCGTATGAGGTGTATTTATTGATAGTCGTGTACCGAGCCTAGTGAGACATTTTCGGGTTCCGTTCTAGACATGCAAAGAAATTAGATGATCCTAGAATTTAGTTCACCTTTCATTACAGATACCGGCAGGATTGAAGTTACTTGGCTTGTACGTAATCGACTCTATAGTTAAGAATGTAGGCATTCCCTACAGGAAACTGTACACTGCTAACATTGTTGACGCGTTTGTACATTCGTTTCAGTCGGTAAGTTTCACCTGTTACTTGCGTTAATTCAGTTTGTTTAGATACGGGATGAAAAAGGAAGGTTGAAGCTATACAATTTGCGGACAACGTGGAAGGATATATTTCCTAACTCTAGAATGTACGAACTAGATATACGAGTTCGTGAACACGATCCAGCATGGCCTCTGCTTGCCACCGCTCCTGAGGCCAAGACTGCTTTCAGATCACTTCCCAGTGTTCCGAAGATCCAAAACAAACCTGAAACCCCAGTCGTGAAATCTGAAGAGAAGCCAGTCCAGCCTGCACCTAATACGGTCATCTCAGCATCACGTGATCCACGGCTTAACAGGAAAAGGAAGTCGTCTCCTAAAGAATCCACTGTTTGCACAGAAGAGTTCCTCATTGATCGTTCTGGTGATCAGAAAATGGAGTCTATCGCTCGAAAACAAGGGAAACAGGCAGCATCCAGTGAGTTACCAAAAAAGGTTATGTTATTTGGCGGTGAGGACCGTGATATGCGTTCTCAGAATATGCTTTCACCCTCTCCTGCAAAATCATCAGCTTGGTCGGATTACATTGGCAAACATAGCGAAGTTTGTTCACGGCGTGATACAAAAGATGTTGATATGAGATTCGCACTTACAGAACCCCCACTTAGTACCACTACAATTGACGCAGATGCTGGTAGACTATCGAAATTACCGATAGACCCACCAGTTTCCAGACAGCCTATTGAGCCTGCTCCGATGCTCCCGCCCGTCCCTAGATTTGATAAACCTCCAAATGACTGCCTACCACCGAGTGACCTCTCTGCAGGGAAGGTCATCAGTAACGCTAACACGGACGTTAAACCACATGAGGAACCCTTAGCTTCGGAAAATATCCCACCGCGCAACCCTAAGGTGGGTAATTTCCCTCCCATGAAGGACCACCTACCACCACCGCGAGTGCCAATAGATCCGTATATGTCAGATATTCCCAGAGACAGACCACCTATGACTCCGTCGTCATTCCAACCTGTAATACCACATCACCGTGGTCCTCCAATTCGAGGTCCTGTATGGAGTGTTGAGATCAATGGTTTCCCGGACATGGTGAATATTGGTGTTGATCCCCGCATGCTCAGTCTTGTTAGTCACCCCAAGCCACCCAGACGAATAACTATTGATGGACAGCAGTTCACACTCTTATTGGACAGGGTACAACCGCTAATAGCAATTGGAGAACGCATCCACGCTGTAAGGTTTCGGTGTGAATTTGCTACAGTTGTCATCGATGGTCGGTGTTTCAATATCCCTGGAACAGGCTTCACTAGAGTAGCCATCGGACCTAGATCTTACGTGGCATACTTGGGCGGTCCGGGCCATGAACTTGTCATCGATGGACGTCCACACACTGTCCCTACGACGTCGCATTTGACTTTTATAAATGTTGGACTGCATTCGGTTGGAGTGAAGTTCATTGGGAATGCACCAAAGAATGTTAATGTCTTACCACCCATCCCTCCTCGCTTGCTCAAATGGGCAGGTCAAGGGTTGTTTGGTTCACCTAAAAACTTATTTATGGCGCCACTTAATCCTATTAAAGAACTTACACGTTTGGCTGAGAACGGTATCTGTCAAAGAAATCGCGCCCAGTTTACCAACAGACCTATGGGGAACGGTACACGACGATCACCGAATACAGCGGAAACTGCCAATACGAACAACCAATTGAGTAATAATAATAATAGTAACCAATTGAGTAGTGCGAACGCTCCACAACCTGTCGCAGATAGTTCTGATACGACCACAATTCCTGCCCCAATCAAGGACGAAAGTTCGTCGAACCCAACTACTCAGCCTACAATTGACGTTCATGAGTTGTTCCAGAAATTAGTGAAAGCTGGCATAGTTCAGAGCACAGAGCCCGTTAAGAAGGCAGAACCTCCTGAACTAGGAAGTTACAGCTGGGAGCGTTTCAAAAACCCTTACAGTGTGGAGATAGATGCACTTTATAATGGTCACCAGTGCGGTCAGTGTGGTCTACGTTTCCAGAGTGATTTATCACCAGAATTTGCTAAGCATCTTGACTATCACTATGTGAAGAATTCAACTTATGGACAAGAAAGACGGAGTCGTAATTTCTATCAGCCTTTGCAGTATTGGTTAATCACAGACATGACACGAGAAGGTGCTCCTCAATTTGAACCTGGAAGTCCAATTCACAATTTGCAAGAGTACAAGTGCGCTGCATTCGCAGATCCCTCCAGAAATGTAAGTTATATCATTATTTTCAAACTTTTTAAAATTTCTACTGAGTATTATTCCTAATGATTAAGTTCACTTTTTCCAGTAACTAGTGGCTTCGAGTTGGCTGTTGAAAGTAGCGAGTAACATAAGAGTTTTCCTGTTTAAGTTGACGGGCGCCTCCAGAATGTAAGTTGAGGAAAAGAAACTAGACATAAACTAAAATAAGATTTGGTTTTATGATGGCGACAAGTTATAGAGTTTCGTCTGTATTGTGCTGACATCTCGTTTTAAACCATTTTCAGTTGCTTATAGCTTGATTGACATTTTTGCGATTCACGTAGATTTTAACCAGCAGTGGCGTGAGGTTCAGTGACAAATATGGGTTATACAGGCATTGGCAGCGGTAGCAATACCAGTGATATAGTGGTTGATACTGGAGGTGATAGGAGTGGTGAAGACAGTATAATAACGTCATTATCTCGATCGTTGAGTCAGGTCAAAAGTTCATAAATTCATGAGTTCCTCAATACAGAAGATGAAGTAGACATAGCCGGCTCGTCTACTAAGATTGGTGAAAAGAGCAACAGTGGTAGAATAAACCACTGAATGTACATACTGGTGTTATTCCCTTAAAACTGCCATACCTTAGAGTATCTTTTGATTCATTCGGAAGGTTAGACAGAATACAATGTCTAGATGTTCTCCCTGAATAGCTTTCACCGCAAAGGAGATTAGTTCGCAAATGGCACAGCCTTCACTTGGATATTGAGGACTGGTCCATGGGGAAATGCAGGACAGAATGTCAGCCTCATAAGTTTTTTACCGTCCGTGATGGTCTTCTGTATGAAACTTCGTTATTCGACTAGTTGAAAAGGGTTCAGCTAAATCAATAACTTATATTTTGATTCGTCTGACTGATAGCGACTAACAGCGTCATTAAAAGACCCTCACGGTTATTTATCACATTTTGTCGGACATTTTGATAGGAATTCGGCAGAATTGCCTTAGGCTGTGTATTCGCCTAGAGATTATCCCTCTCTGATAAGAGTAAGACTCAGAAACGAACCAACTATTGGAATTCATCACTCCTTTTATGGCTGACTTTCATGCATTTAATTAGGATTTGGCTATCTCGTTACTTCATCTTTTGTATTACGAAACTCGTAAGTCCATGAGATCCTAATTTGATCCGATGTCTGAGGTGTTTACGTTGTCATACTGCCTTCATCATACCACCTAATGTTCCAGTGACATATTGCTGATCAATGAATCATGTTCAATCAAGTTGTAAGCTATCTTAGGTAGCAATTATAAAACGTAAAAGAAATAAGGTTACTTAGAAAACATGTTTCTACATAATGTTGATTTCATGTATGTTTCATGCTTGTTGAGTTCTGTTTCATACTGACATCGTCAATCAGTACTCATCAGGCCTTTCTTAAGGACTGAAAAGCACTTTCGATGGCTTGTATTGCACGCACGTGTCGCTTTGTTTTAAATGTTGGTAGCTTTTGATGTTTATTCGTAATACGCCTCCACATAAAGTGGCATGACAGAAGCCTGTCTGCAGATTACGACAAGTTTTCAGATGGTGTTTTAATGTTCTCAGAAATTTTGTTAGAAGACGTATACCACAGGAAATCGTGATGTGGGATAAAATAAGTCAACGGAGTGTTTATCAGCTTTGAAAATACTGACTGATATGAAGTCCCAAGGCAGACCCAACCACGATCAATGGGTACTAAGGAAAGTTGTCTGAGCATATTGCTCACAGTGTCATGATTCATGGTATATTTTCTGTCCCACTGGCTTGTCTGTGGTTCTGTTTGTACATTTTTTTTTCAAAATTATAGCTCCCAAGTTTTCGCATTTCTAGTCTTTTGTTGATAAAAACACGTCTCTTGTCTGGGTTCTGATAGTGTTAATCGGCCTTAGAAGATATTTCAGAGGGCATGAACTTTCAATTTCGGAAAGAATATTCCATTCGGCGAGCGTTATATTTTTCACGACTGCAGCTCTGAGTATTCGAAATATCAGTAACAAAACGTACCGGTAGGACTAGTTCTATTATTGGAATGGTGATAAGAACGAGATCAGGTGGTTCTTGTCGTTCTTATCATCCGTACAAAACTAGGAGAAATAAGCACTAGTATTTTCCTCTCTGAAAACTAAGTAACTTTTCCCCATGGAGACTAGGAAGGTTATTGGTTTATGGCATATTCCTCTGGTTTACGTCTGTCCTTGAGTTATCCATACCGTTTATAGATCTGTAGGTGAATTTAAGCTTTTGTTGAGTAGCCGGTGTGTTTAAAAGCAACATCATTGTGTCAACAGCCTGCTTCAAGTTCTGAGTATCGTTGTTGTTGGACATTCAAAGTTTTGTTTGGGCTAGGTTGCCTTAAACTTGTTAATGTGCCGTATTAGTGAATTCTGTTATGATACAATTCCTTCGTACTCTGAGAGGTTACGAGACGTTGTTTGCAGTGGAGAATAAAGTTTGGTATGATTAAGCCACTCCGACGATATATTACTAATCATCAATAAGGATGTCTGTTAAACACACTTATGTGCACTCTTGTCTAGACCGCTATTTCTCGCAAGTAAAGAAAAGTACAAGATAGAGTCTAGGACGTTTTGAGCGAACAGTTAATTTTAAGAACATTTTTGGAAGGAATACCTTTCACGATATCTACATATTCTTATTCAGATCAACGGTTGATTAGTGCTTGGGAAGCTCACACACTGACATTTCCCGTCCAACTGTGGAATGGAGCTCATTTGTTAGTTGATATAAACTAGTAGCCTCGTTGTTGATCAACATTCTTCTGCAAACTGTGGTAATGGAAGTCTGATAAGCCACATTTAAGACTTTTATCGTTCGGTCTTTCAAATTGTTCGAGAAATTTATTGATATTTGCCAGTAGTAAGCAGTAAACTTGAAGCGTATTATCACCTACTACTGCTACTACTACTTAAATTCACCCAGGAAAGATGCTTTAATGCAAGTGCTTTTCCGACTGAAGTTTTTACGGCTTATTGCTGGAATCAGGTGTGCGAATGGTCACAGCCATACTGCTGAAACTCATTTTGGTATCAGTAGTTTCATTTATACTATTGTTCAGCCATCAACTTAGTTAGGGAGCTGTGAAGTGCAAACAGATTTATCTCGCACAGACTGACTTTATGTTGTTAGCCAGAATTCGGTTAAGGAGGGTTTCCTTCGTAAGGTATAGCCAGTGTTCTGAGTGTAATAGTTGAGAAACATCTGACTAACAGGATGTCACTATTACCAAAGAGAAACTTCCTAAGCTAACTGGATCCTGATAAAGAATTGAAAACTGTCTACATAAACAAGCTGTTCCTAATAGTACTTGCCAACAAAGCGAAGGTATGTATCCGTACACTGCTTAAAAATCTGTAATGATTGATGTGTGAGAATTTTCACTGGAAATCGGTGAGGGTCAGTCCTGCAACTTCATCTTCCGTTAGAAAATGGCGCAGCACCTATGAATTATAGTTAGCGTATCGATCAAGATGTTAGCGTCTCTTTCCAAAAGGATCTTATTCTGCGTTTTACCTGGTAGCATGTCAAATCCTAGAAAATCTAATTTTGCAAAGGTCACATTCACCGGTGCATCCAGAATGAAACTAAATGAGTGTATCTCCTATTGAGGTTGTCGGTTGTCGTTACTTTAGGTAACAGTCAGCTTTGCACAAGTTGAGGTAGAGTACCCCAATGCACTTTCTTGGCAATCGCTTTAAATCCAAATATTGTACCAACTTGTCGATTGAGAGAGTATAATACTGTCTTCAAGTGTAGAAAGGCGGTGAAAGTACTTGTGTTCTTTGACCTATGTAATGGTGAAGAGTTGATCAGATCCTAGAAACTGGGCGTGTTTCTTCCGTGTTCTGCCTGCTTTTCGTATGCATTGGGAGCTTTAAGTCTTACATACCATATTAATCAGTCTGATATCTGCCTGCATATCGCCAGGAGGATTCTTTTTCTTATAACGTGAGGTAAGTAGCAATGTGTGTTTCTGTAATAGAACTAGCTTGGATTCTGTTACGTTACCCGGTACTTTTTTAATCTACTCAATCATAGTTTACCGCCATTAGGTCTTGGGATCTTTTCTTGTTTGAGAACAGAGACGACTCTTGCAGGCTTCGCTGCAGCCGTAGAACAGATGTCTATGTAACTTTTAGCCCGAGATTTGATCGTGAGTAGCTTTAAGCTCTTTGGACCTCTCGTATAAATTTTCTACCCTACTGTTTGACCGACTTTCGACGATTTTTCGGTCCTACCAACCACCACTTCATGCCGATGTTGCGAAGATTATCAGGCAGCTAATGCATTCGTCTGTGATAGGTCTCCTTGCTTCGTTAGTATGTATAGAGCCATGGAAGTTTGTCGACATTTAGCAATCATCAACTGAGATTAATCAACACTCTTAACTATTGTTTCTACAGAAACTTTGATATAGTACCAAGCTTCCTCAGGATGGGTATTGGTGTTATGCTTGGGTAAATGTTTAGATTAGGACCCATCCTTTGCTTAATCCGGACTGCAGTCAGTGGACAATTACACAGATATTATGAAGGAGCTGCCGTATCCTCAAAGGTTCATTAGACGGGACAACGCAGAGATGACTATTAGGTTGTAATGAGCTTTCTTCACTAGACTTTAATGCTACCCTTACACCAGAAAGTTGACAAGAATCTGATATATTGCAGGTTTAATTTTGTAGATACACCTTGCTGGTCGGGTAGGTTTCATTCAGTAGCCAAGTTTGCATTTTGTGCGTCAGAATTACAACATACACATGGGGTCTGAGATGTCCGTTTTGAGCGGTGAGACCTCTTAAACCATGTAACAGCGTGGTTTGAAGTGACTAAGAACGCTGTTTTCATGACTGAAATCTTTGGTGGAAAAATAAGATTTGAAGAAGCAAAGCAAGGTGTTCGGTGAGCAGGACTTTGTTTACTTGTAGAAGTATGTAGACTCTCAACATAGAGGTAGCGGCTTAACCTGTAGTCGTAACTGCTCTGAGCTTAACCGTTACAGTCAACCAATTTTCCTGGTATGGTGGGACCATCAGTAACATTCGTCACAACCACCATAGTTCGTTGGTTGATTACGATGTGATAACTGTGTCAGAGCAGAGGTTATTAATCGAGCTAGAACGTGATATGTGAATTGTGAGTTTGTCGTAATCTAGTTCCGTTGCGTATAACTTCTAGAGGGTAATTCGTAAAAAGTTAACAGAAAGATCCTATCGTCTTCTGACTGAGGTAAACGTCTTTGAATGTAATGCATAGATTTTACCAGCAGTGACGAGTTATTTGTAAGATCATATGTTTTGTGATCATTTTAATACCTGTAGTATTTTACATAGCCTCATTTGTAGAAGAGGTTAACATCTGCCGTTTTCTTTTTTTTCATCTTGACATTTTCATTATCTACCACTAGTTTGTGTGTTAGTACTGTTATTGTTCCTAGGGATTCGTATTACTCCAAACAGTTACGATAAGGAGTGAAGGATTTTTTCTACACATAGCCTATTTCAGTGTCACACAGTGAGACGAAGCTAAAGCGACTTTCAGTAGTAATTGACTGAACGCTGTTATGGGCAATTCCGCAGTAGAATATGATGAAATTGGAAGAAACGTATCTTAGGTAAAACATATTCTTTTCACCAATGTAGAGAAGGTAAACTTAAACACAACATTTGGCCAAAGTGGTAAATTGGGAATCAAATTAGTGCTTCTGTGTTTGGTTCAGAAACCTGGTGCATTGCATTTCCATCAGGTTACAGACTTTCGTTAATAGATGCCTACGCTGGCTCGATACTGAAGATGAGAAAGGGATTAAGTAACCAGCAGGAAAGTCTGGCAGTACAACGAAATAGTGGAGAACCTGTAGCCCAGCACTTATGCAAAAAAATGAAAATGTATTGGGCATACTCTGAGGTAACTTACTTCAGAGTTGTATCACACACTAGGTCCTTGGGTAGAATCCGAATTGGGAAGCGACGATTTGAGCACCTGAGGTAGACGTCATGGAGATGATGTCTAGGGAAAGTAAAAGCTTGTAGGCTGTTGTGTAGCCAGGTGAAAATGACCTTATAGAATATAGTATGTTAGCGATGTGCCATATATTCCACTAGTAAAGAATAATAATAAGTTGGTCTGACCGGAGTTTCTTAAAAGAAGTCAAGCAGTACTCTCCAATCATTGAGTTTTTGATTTTAACAGTTCAACTAATATCTTTTTGTAACTCAAGGTGTGTGCTGTATGCTACGAGAGCTTTGAAGTAGTTTGGGATCACGAAGAAGAAGAATGGATGCTCCAAGATGCTATTCGAGTAGATGATAAGGTTTATCATCCTATTTGTCAAGAAGATGCAGGAAAAGAATTCCTAGTTAAAGAGGTAAGTTAAAACTAATTCGATGATTGTTTGTCATTTAGCGTTTACTAGAATATTCTCTTTATTATTATTATTATTATGGTTATTAAAAGCACAAACTTGGTACATTATGGACACCGTGAGATGCCCAAACATAAAGTCATAGTTTGTTTGAGGTCTGGGTTATTGCCACGGGCGCCCACACCGAAGCAGGAGGTGGTTGTCTTTAGTAAAGTCTCTTCCAGACTTTGACTTGAAATCTCATTCACAATAGAGCAGTGGAGCTGCGTTCCCACGGTTTCCAGTGTCCAAAACGGCTTCACAAGCTCCTTTCGGTGGTGGAGGTATGTAGATGACACCTTCACTCTATTTAGAACACAGGATATAGATGGATTTTTCGAACATATTAACTCAAAGGTTGAAGCAATTCAATTCACTTATGAATTGGAAAATCAGGAAGGGGAGCTCCCAATGTTAGATTGCAAGGTAAAAAAGAAAGAAGATGGGAAGTTAAACACTAGTGTTTACAGGAAACCCACACATTCAAACAGATATTTGGACTTCCGATCATCCCATCCTATGTCAGTAAAAATAGGCTTGGTAAAATGTTTAAATGACAGAGCACCAAAGCTAAGTAGTACCAAGGAAAATCTGGGACAGGAAGTAAGGCAAATAAGAGAAGCTTTGAAACTGAATAATTACCCGGATAAATTTGTCAGAAAGTATGTGGGATTTGTAAAAATAAAATAATTAATGATAGTGATGATACTGAAAATAATAATAATAATATTAATGACGACATGCATGTCAAACATGCGCAAGACAATGACAACACCAACAATAAGGAATCTAAATCATCAGTAGTAATTCCATACAAGGAAGGAACCTCGGAAACCTTACGCAGAATTCCTAACAAGGCAGGAATAAAAGTGACTGGCATTCAAACCCACAAACTCAACTAGAAACAAGCTTTGTTGGTTGAAGGATCAATCCTGTGAAGCCTTTAAAACAAAACAATTTAGTTTATCTAATACCCTGCCTGCAATGATTATCAGGTCAAATACATAGGTCAGAGTAGTGGAACAGAGGCAGTCAGACTAGCCGAGCATAAAAGCCTAGCAAAATCTAGATTGGTTGACCCGAATAATATAAGAAATCTAGAAAATAGTTCAGCTATGAACACTGCATGCATTCACGCACAACCATACAATAGGATGGGGTAAGATGACAGCCTGGAAATCTAATGTGACAGGATAGAGGTAGAGATTGATAACAGAAGCTTTGTTTATCGAATTAACTGCAAACACGTGTAATAGGAATGACTCAGCACCTGTCCAGTCGGAGATCTGGAAAATCCTACTACTCCTACGACAAATAGGAGAGAACAAAGACAACTATAAAACTCAAGTTTCGAAGTCGTGTGATTATAATTAATGAAATGATTATGAACAATAAATTTTGTTCGGAAAATCATCCAGTAAATAACACTGTTTCACTGTGTGATACATATAATAAACAAACTATTATGGAATTACTTACTACCACAGTGCCCAAGTTTTACACATATATTAAGTCGACGGTAGAGTACATGCTACTAGGCTGTTCAAATTTACTGTAGTTACTTTATCCCAGTTCAGACGTGTGTTTGAATGACTTGACTATGTTTGCGATTCCGTTTAGGGTTCGCAATGAGCCACACATTGTGCAAGAGTTAGTGATACTACCTGACTGCTTAAATCTGGGTAGGTGGAGCGGAGCCAGAACCTGGAAGATTGCACAATAATGCAAAGTAGAGTAGTTCAAGTTGTCACACCATGTAGCACACAAAGGTACAGAAAAGAGAGGAGAAAGAGATTCAATAGAATTATAATAAGCACAGGTGTATGCGAGAAAAAAAAGTAACAGGGAAAACATGCGGGTTTAATAGATATGGGCTATCACAAAGAGTGAATGCATCTGCACTGTTAAGAACAATTTTGAGCTGTATTACCAAAATTCTCCAGCTATTTTTTCTGAGCTTTTCTGAAGACTGACTGACTGACTGGTTTCAACGTAGAATTTTCCCCAGGTGTGCACCAGTTCGCATTGCCACACTTCATGTAGCACACAGAGCAAGAGAAGAGTGTGAAGAGAGATAAACAGAAATATGGGGCAAAAAGAATAGAAATATGGAAGAACAATAGAATTTTATTAGACATTATCAATCACAAAGTGTGAATGCATCTGCGCCATTGAGAATGATTTTGAGCCTTATCACCAATTGTCTCCAACCACTCGGTTCTTACCATCCCGAAGACCCCAACCAGACAGCAGTCCACGCCTCTCTTCGTGGATGGTTGACTGGCTTAAACTAACTGTTGTAGATTTCATTAACTAACGCCATGTTTTGGTTTGACCACCACTAGTTCTTTTCCAACCTGATCCTATGTCAGCTAACATAGGCAGTCAGGGCCTCATTTCGTGGTTCAGACCAGCAGTCTTAGATTTCATTGATTGATTCGGTTTGACCATCCTTAACTGTTTTTCACCCTAATTCTGTGTCACTTGAGGTTACATGACTAGGCGGGTGAGTGACTAAGCATGCATAACATGTGTCCAAGTCACCTCAATCGATGTAGCTTCACAACCTCATCGATTATCATCTCTTCTTTACTCAGCACTATGCCTAACCTCGATACAACTCACCATATTATACCGATTAGCTCGGGAAATAGAACGCATACACCTGTGGTTAAAGAAGTACGACTTCACGTAAGCAGTCAATCAAGAACAAGTCTGTCGATCTCCGAACAAGAGTTCTGACAGAAAGGCTCTAAAGTAATGCTCTTCTTCCTGCATTCATAAATAGTCCCACATTAAACAGTTAGATTGCATCTGTGAGTAGTAATTTTCTACTTGGTTTATTCTGTGGGGATTTACAGGGAAGAATCTGTAGCATTGTAATGAATTTTGAAATGTAACTAGGTAATGGGTTTTTATCTCATTAACTGTAGTTAGAAATTCAGCTGTTAACAGCTGTTTTGTTACATAAATAATGTTTGTTTTTATATCTATCTTTATTTCAGGAAAAGAAATTCGAATCACCTAATCCCTCTGATAATACTGCAGATGATACAAATTCGCCTTCAGAAAATAATAAAGAAGATCCAGGCGATGAAAATGCATTTACTTGTGATGATTTTACAACAAATACAGTCGTTATTCCTGGTCTTTCTCCATGTCCGTCTCCATCACAGTCCAATACAGAAACTCCGGTGAAATCGGAACCGGAATGTGAATTTGATAATTCCCCAGTCATGATAAAACCTGAACCGATTTCATGTAATCCCGCAATCAGTGCAGATCCATTAGCTGCATTGAAAGCTGTTTTAAAAGGTGATATATCCTCTCTCAGCTTACGACCTCATTGACAATTGGACTAATGATTATTTTAATCTTACCATGTACATATTTATATACACACATATACTTACATACCTACTACAGATTTATGCTCATGCATGTGTACGATAACCTAGCGTGTAAATAAATTCATTATTGGCCAACATTATATTCTCATAATGTAATTTAATGAAATGTCTAGTGATTTAACAAATGCACGGTTCCTAAATTATTTATTTTTGTTATTCTTTAATATGTAAGCACAGTAGCAGTGGTGGTGGTCTACAATGCGTTACATCCTCTAAAATTGTTTTTATCAAGTGAAAACTGATTGAAATATGGAAAGAGAGAGAGATGGTGGATAAAAGGGCGAACAGAGAGAGAATAAGGCAAGCTAAGGTCATAGGTATGAATGAGCAGTAGTTGACAAGAAATTGTAATCGTTTCACACGTCACTTAAATTTCGTCTGCTCTAAAGCGAAAGCACCGTGGATCGTAAAACTTAAGTACAACAGTTTGAGGATTTCGTTCGACTAACACACTTATTGGGGGTCACTTTACTTGAATCTGTACCAACTGACTGCGTTATCAAGTAGTTGTTGTCTGTGAGCTAGCACATGAAGTTTAAGTTACAGACAGACTTTGTCATACTGAAATATCTATGCTAGTTTTTACTTATATGTCGAAAAGAATCACGTTTACCTAATCATCGGTTTTGGTCGACTCTTACGAGTAGTCACACGTAAAATTAGACTATTAGAATTTGGTTAATGATAAGATGTGGAATGTGATAGTTGGTATTGTCTGAAGATTAGAATGGGTGTGTTGAACTGGTCATTGAGTATGTTGTAGGCAGTGTAGTGTTTATGTTCGTCTTCTTAATGATGTCTCGCTCCGTTTATCTTTCTCTCCTTAATTGTTTTTCCGTATTCCCTATTCTTCTCTCCAATATTTTCACTACTCATCAATTTCGCTAACAATTTCACAATAGAAACCTATTCTTCTGTGTATGCTTATAAACGGTTGATATTCAAGTATCGGTGTGCAGTGCTCAACTGTGAGTGACTAAAGGATAAAGTTCCAGTGAGAAATCATGACTAGTATTGGGGCCTGGCCTACCAATTCGAGTAAGAGGACAACTAATCACCGATGCCATTGTCTAGCGATCGCCATATAAATTATCGCGTCTAGACAGAAGGCACAGCTGACGAGTTATTGGATTCCATCCCATTGGCTGAACAGTCGACAAGCTTGTCTGGGGTAACCTGAAGGTCCTAGATTCGTAGATTCATGGGTGCTCACTGTTTAAGAGTCTAAAAACAAGGGTGAAACGGCTGTCTAGTAGTACTCCGTGGTTTTCAGTGGTTCTCCAATTAAATTCACTTCTTGGTCAAACTTGAAACAGTGAATACTACAACAAAAAACGCTTAGTTTTCAAGTGTGGCTTTGCTGGGTTTATTTTTGGTTCCAACTTGTATCACAAGCCATTCATTGTTTCTCGAACTGATGTCAGCTGGTGGGCTAACTTAGAAACGCTTAAGATTGGGAACAAATGGGAATGAACTTAAAAATAGTCTATAGGAATAGGGAAATCTGAAATTGAGACAAGCATTATCTAATGAGAGATATTAAAGTCAGAGGATTTTTTACACGTATACATTTTCAATATATCATTATGGCCAGAAGCCTTATATGACTGGTGCTTCATGTAAGCATAAGTGCCATGTTATTTCTTTATGGTCTAAATTGTTTCAAGACCGAATAATGAAACTTCATTAGAAGTCATTTGTATAAATGACTTGAGTATAATAATAATAATAATAATAATTTACTTTATTCCAAAAACAGTACTTGTGATACAGAATGGAATTTTCAGCATTAATCACAATATTGCATCTAATTTCCTCAAATTATAAATAAAATTAATCACACAGAAAATTTTTCTACATTTACAATAGGGGTAATGTCAAAAACATGCAGCATATAAAATGGAAATAATAATAATGATAACAGCTAAGGTAATAATAATAATAATACAAGTGAAAATTGCCGTGGGCTTGTTTCACACAGTATTGTCGATGCGGTATAGAAATCCTAGCACGTTTAAAAATATTGAATATAATGTTCTCTTTACATGATATGGTGAGGGGAAAAACGAAGACTAATGCAGTCATAGAGATAAATTGGTGTTTGCAGTTATGAAAGTAAAACAAAGAAGCAACAGGACCATAAATATAATAGAAATAATAAAAGTAAAACTTGAAGGTATATAAGGATGGATGGAGGAGATTGTTTATTTACTAGATGAAAAAAGGTTAGTTAATTCTTGTCTGACGCTATTTTCATCACATAAAATACGTGCCAAGTATGGTATCATAGAATTTTTATACTTAGACGTGCGAGCATACAGTTTTCTGAAGTTACTTCTTGTTCTACCTGAGGAGATGCAAGGTGAAAGCTGAGGGTAAAGTGGATGCTCCAAGTCAGACAAAATCCCTTTAGCAAATTTACTGCACGAAGTTAAGTGCCTATCGACAACGACGTTAACTATGTGGTCCACTGGGACACCACTCACCCTACTGACTGACAGTCTTCAGCATTCTACGAATTGTGACATAGTCCTTTTTAAGCAAACCAGGAAAGAATAAGGGTGAACAATAAAGAAGAATAGGTAGGATGCAAGAGTTTATGAACTGTAAGAGGAGGGGTTGAGTTATACCCGAGTGCCTTAACTTCTTAATGTAAAATGTCAGGCGGAATATTTTACTGGAGATCGCTAAGACATGGGAAGACCAGGAGAGATCAGAAGAGAGAATAAGTCCAAGATACTTAATTTATATCATTGTCATCAATCTTACAACTGTCATGAGAATCGACGGCTTCTTTTAACTGTCTTTTACATCTTAAGCTGGAATTAACAGTTACTGGAGATGAGAACTGTTGGTGATATTGGTCAAAACCGCTCGCTAATGCTCTGATTCATCCATTCTGGATTATTCTCCATGGAAATGTTCTATCTCCTACATAGTTCTGTTTATTCTTCTTTTTCTCTACCTTTCTGTGTGGTATGTGAAGAAGTATGACACTTTGAGCTACTGTGCTTTACTGAAAATTTCTGCTTTGAAAGTTCAGTCCAGTTCAATTCATAACCGTTGCTTCTATTGATACTTAGTGTTGTTAGAGAAGTTCCGTATTATTATAAGTATTTGAGATTTTCGTTTAGTAAATTTTCAAATCTCACTTGATTTTGTTTCTATTTGATGAATAAGAATTACTGCTAAATTTGAAGACATTTTATATAGGTTATACAAACTTGGACAAACATGGACAATAGTTAATCCGTCTAACATATCGATCAACACACAATATAGGTATTATTATTGTTATATTATTTATTGTATCCTTTAATTCCTAGAGGATGGTTTCCTCAGAGTATGCCCAATCCATCTCCATTTCTTCTTGCCTACTTGTTTCACAATTGGTTCCTGGTTGGTTCGCTCCCAGAGATCCCTGTTGCTGATCTTTTCTGGCCGGCCGTCTGATCTTGAGTATTGAGCGAAGACAACTGTTAATGAAGGTCTGTAGTTTGTTTGAGATGGTCTTTATGACGCGCAGTGCAAGTCTCTGATCCGTATAGTAGCACTGACTTGACATTTGAGGATTGTATTTTCTTTTCATGCTGAGTGCTGTTGACCTCCACACAGACTTGAGAGTAGTGAAAGCTTGTCTTGCTTTGATATCCTCGTCACTTCTGTCCGCCTGTAGTTGAAACGATGCTTCCCAGGTGGGTAGATAGTAGAGGAGGTTGTTTCTTTCAGGTTCCTCCCGTTTATGCTGATCGCTGTCTGTTGTTGTTGTTGCTGTTGGTGGTGTTACCCAGGAATCTTCATCACCTCTGTTTTCTCTGTGTTTACTTGGAGTCCTATCTTTGATGCTTCTTCTGTGAACTTGTTGCTTTTCGCTTGCATATCTTCCAGTTTGTGGGAAACCAGACATATATCATCGGCGAAGTCCAGGTCCTCCAGGTTTTTGTATGAGTCCATTAAATGCCTGTTTCCTCATTGCCCCGCTGTTTGTCGCATTATCCAATCTACTGCAATCACGAAAATCATTGGTGATAGTAGGCAGCGTTGTCTTACTCCTGTCCTCACTTCGAAGGATTCCGTAAGTTTCCCGTTGTGGATTACTTGGCATGCAGCATTGTCGTACAGCTGTTGGATGAGATGTATAATTGTCGGTGGCACCCCGTAGTAGCGAAGTAGTTTCCAAATCACCTCTTGATCGACGCTGTCGAAGGCCTTTTCAAAGTCGATGAAGTTGAGATAGAGAGGTGGCTGCTACTCCAAGCTTTGTTCAGTGATGATCCGTAATGTGGCGGTTTGATCAATACATGACTTGTTTCTCCTGAATCCAGCCTCTTCCGGTCGAAGTTTTTCATCCAGGTTGGCATGTTTGATTCTCTCCAGGATGATGACACAATATAGGTCGGCTGATAAAATTACAACTCAGCTACATGAAGCAGATTTCTCGTGTACTAGGATGTGAGCCATACCTGTTATGTGTGGGCTAATGATACTCTACTCAGTCAGTCTGTTGGGGACAACGTGTTTATGATTACCATCAAACGGCAAGATGAAATTGACACGTGTTAAAGCATGATCAGAATCCATAAAAGTGCTGCAGAAGGAGTGGCAGTCTTCTGTGCACGCACAACAACGGTGGCTGGTAGCAATGTGATCTGCTTGGATGGCAGAGGGAGGACTCCAGGTAGGATTACGGAGATAGCTGTGCTGGCTAGAAATAGGTTATGATCTGCACACAGCTGTAGAAGAAGGTTGCCTTTATCTGACCTGCAACCATATAGACCCCAATGACCATCCAGACGACTTTTGTCTGAGCTTAGTTGCCTGACCTGTATATTCAAGTCTTCAGTTAGCACTACGGCATCGGTTGGACTCACGTGCTTCAGTAGCTCACTCAGCTGCTAGTAGAACTCATGGTCAGTCGCATCCGGACTACAGTCATTCGGCGCATAGGTAGAGTTGACGAAAAGGCAATGTAGTATAACCTAGCTTCACATCTCATAAACGACTGTTAATAGGGATCCAGTTGAGAAAGGCAGCTCCGACTGTAGCACTTAGTGTGACACTGACACCAGCTAAGTCAGATGCCGATGTCAAAATGTCCCAGGATAAATGCACGTGGTATGCATTTTTTGAAATTGTCGATGGAGAACATATTTGAAACATTTCACTGGGATCTCGTACGCGGTTCTCTGAAGTGCAGTAAACATCGACAGCGAGGCCCTGTGGCAGGGTTCTGGCCACATCTGCCTGTTGTCCGATTCGGATCGATGTACGAACATTGTAAGTGAAAAGCCTAGGCCCGATAAGCTGTTTCAATATAGTCGTGTCATATGTCACACTGGAAGCCAACATTTGGAGTCAATTAACTAGCAACTTGAAGCTGTACGGGTAGGTTGAGATTTCGAAAAAAAGCGAAGACCTGGCTACAGTCAATTAACTAGAAAAATTGAAGGTGATTAGAATGGAACAAAACAGTTTACATATATCAGGGTAAAACACAGTAGAATCAAGTTACTAAATATATTTTATTACGAGTTGATCACGGATTGATATCAGTTAGATAACCATTGGAAACCAGGGAGTACTGGACAGCTATTTCATCCTAGTTTGGGAATCATCGGTAGTACGCACCCACCGGGGTTCCAACCCAGGACCTTCGGGTTACAAGGCAAGCTGGCTCGTATACCATTCAGCCACTGGGGCCCGATTCAGTGGCTCTTGAATTCTAACTTCTATCAATTGAATCGGGTCCCAGTGGCTGAATGGTATACGAGCCAGCTTGCTTTGTAACCGGAAAGTCCTGAGTTCGAACCGTGGTGGTGGGTGCATACTGCCAATGATTCCCAGTCTAGGATGAAACAGCTGGCTGTCCAGTACTCCCTGCTTGTTTTCAATGGTTCTCTAACTGATATCAATCCATGATCAACTTGTAAAAACATAATTAACCCTTACAAACCAAACTATAGAGAATACTAAATATATGACTGTGGAAGTAATCTGTGATACTGAGCATGTGAGAAGAGTTTCTAGTTGTTTATTATTCCATGATATTTTTGGGGGCTGAGGTACTACCCAGACTCCCAGACCGAAGTAGGTGGTTATCTTAAGGGACCACTCCCGGAGCCTTTGAATTAAAGTTTTATCTACAAGGCAGTGGACCATCGTCAGGGGCTGCTTTCATATGGTTACCGGTGGCTAAAATATATTTAATAAATGAAAAGATTTAATATTGTGTTCTTAAAATATATATGCCATTAGATCCTTTCAGATTCTGGTGATCGTGTACATAATACGTCTGGAATAATTGTTTCCCAACCCCTTTATGTGGACCTGCCTGTCCGCCAGTCGGGTAAGAAGTGTCGAACACTCACTTTGGCTAAAGTAGGTACAACAGGACTCGAACCTGGGACCCATTGGTTGTAGGCCCAGTGATTATGTCAATGAGCCACATTTATTCAGACATAGAAATCAGCAAATAGATGAATCACGATATTAACTGTTTGACGTGTCTAAATTATTATAAGTGTACAGTAATTGACACTAATCTCTAGTATGTTCTGGAACATCATGAAGTCTGCCTGAGTTGTCTTACTAGAGAAACGCCGTTTAGCCTTTCCAGAAGACATTTACTGACCTGTGCAATGTGTATGTGTGGCCTGAAACAATAATCGCATTATCTCTCATCTCATCATATGCTTTTAATTTATATGAATATGAACAGCGTGATACTGTTCAACTTTTACAAAGCGATTACACAGCTTTTAAATCAAATAAATTCTGGATGGCATTCACATGAGATAAGTGTGGTATAACATGACAATACAACATTACTCTAACCGTCCCTCCCCCAAAAGCTTAATTCTTTATTATCTTTATAGCATCACGTTAGAGTGATTAGTTAGTTATCAGTGACACTAATTTTATTGATTTTTATGTGCTATAGATAGTGGAAGCCATGATTTTTTTTCAAGTGTTAATATGCAGGGATTTGATTAATTTCACGCACTGACTGCAGTTAGATGATCAATGAAAGCCACCAGGGGATACTAGACAGCTGTTTCATCCTTATTTGGGACTCGCACCAGTGATACAACTCAGGACATTCAGGTTACAAGGCGAGCTTGTTGATCACTCAGCCAGCGAGAGAAGCAGAATCCAACGATTCATCATTTCTGACTTCTGCCAATTGCGATATATAGGGCGACGGCCAGCCACTGTCGTCGGCGAGTATCCGCCCTTGTATTAAAGTTGGTGAGCGCCGTCGATCGCGAATCGGTAGAAGTTAAGACTGATGGGACATTGGATGCCGTTCAAGTTGCCAAACGGTCAACGACCTCGGCTTGTAACCTGAATGTTTTGAGTTGTATTCCTGGTGGGATCATGGGTGTGTACTGACGAGGAGTCTCAGACAAGTCAGTGCGTGATATAACTTCAAATAATTTACTTAATGGCGATTGTTTTGAATCCTGTCAGGTTACATAATGTCATTTAACACTTGTTAATTATTATTATTATTATTGTTTCCTTCAATTCCTAGAGGAACATAGGGCTTCAGCTGCACGTCTCCATAGCGTTCGGTTCTCTGTTAGAGTCTTCACCTGGCTCCATGTCTGCCCACACGTTTTCATCTCCTCTTCACATGACCTTCTCCAAGTCACCCTTGCACTGACGACCAACTCGCCGCTTCCCTTTCGGGCTCTACTCGAGCAATGGCTTGTCTAGTGATGTCACTTGATGGTTTCCTCAGAGTATGGCCAATCCATCTCCATTTCATCCTGCCTATTTGTTTCAATCGTTCCTGGTTGGTTCGCTCCCAGAGATCTCTATTGCTGATCTTTTCTGGCGGGCCATCTGATCTTGAGTACTGAGCGAAGACAGCTGTTGATGAAGGTCTGTAGTTTGTTTGATGTGCTCTTTATGACACGCAGTGCAAGTCTCTGATCCGTATAGTAGCACTGACTTCACATTGGAGTTGAAAATCCGGATCTTATTTTTGATGCTGAGTGCTGTTGACCTCCACACAGACTTGAGAGTAATGAAAGCTTGTCTTGCTTTTCCGATTCTTGCTTTGATATCCTCGTCAGTTCCGTCCGCCTGTAGTTGAAACGATGCTTCCCAATTAGGTAAAAGAGGTTGTTTCTTTCAGGTTCTTCCCATTTATGCTGATTGTTGTCTGTTGTTGTTGTTACTGTTGGTGTTGACCAGGAATCTTCATCACCTCTGTTTTCTCTATGTTCACCTGAAGTCCTTCCTTTCTTTGATGCTTGTTCTGCCAACTTGTTGCTTTTCATTTGCATATCTTCCAGTTTGTAAGAAATCAGACATATATCATCGGCGAAGTCCAGATCCTCCAAGTTTTTTGTGAGTCCATTTTATGTCTGTTTCCTCACTACCCGTCGCTGTTTGTCGCATTATCCAGTCTACTGCAATCAGGAAACCGGATAATGCGACAAACACTGGTTAATAAATTGATAATTTAGGATTTCCTTAGTGCGAAATCGTTTACATTTTCAATGGTGAAATTGTAACAACAGAAGGCAAGACACGGAAGCCAAAAGTATATTTCATTAATCATACCGCTGTTTATATATCTACAGTTTATATTCGTTAACCAATCACTGAGCGTGTTATCTCTGTTTACATCAAACGACATGAAATACAATGTTCAAATGTACATAGTATTCTGTTGCCAATGTGCGTCGGTGGCACAGTGGTTAGGACTCTCGCCGACCATGCACATGGTCCGGGGTTCGATCCCCTGCCGACGCACACCCGATATCTATGGTCGGCCTGAATTTGGGCTACCGATATCCATGCTGAAAATTCCACACTTGTACTGAAAATACGGTGTGGAATCAAGCTGTAAATCAAAATAAAAAAAATAAAAAAAATAACTGGGGGAAAGTATTCTGTCTCTAACATCAAATAGAATGTTCAAATAGATATTTTGTATTCTGTTGTTAATGCCAAACTTAACTGTGAGAACATGTGAGAATGACATTCTGTTGGTACACATTGTCTGTATCACACCACCACAAAATAAGTAACTGCCTTTTTTCAGATTGAGACTATGTCACCATGGTTTATGAATCACTGATTCTTATAAAAGATATGCTCCTTATTTTAATGTCTCGTGGACCAATCTAGGGCTATCTTGACCTCGGTTACAGTGTGGGGCCATACCTGAGTACTTTCAAGGATTACCAGTGTATGAAAAGAAGGGTGTCGACGGGTACTCAAGATGCGCTATCTTTGTTTGAATTCCCAAATTACTTATGCTACTCAGACTAGAGTCAAATCGTCGAAAACACGAAATATATATCAGGATCAGAAATGCAAAGCGGTGATGTCTGCTTAACTAGCTTGTGTGTGTGTGTGTTCATGAACATGAGAACGTAACATGACAGCGTACCAAAAGGCGTAGATGCTTGACCATTTACCTTCAACTTAACCAGTCGACTTAAACACTGAAGGTTAGCGCCCAATGATGAATGCCGCAGACCAATAACTTGAGGGAACTCTTTAGTTATAATCATTAACTACTACTAACCTCGCCTAGATTACTAGCTCACTAGTTTCCTAGCCGGTCCCAAGCCCGGATAAAGAGGGAGGGTTGGGGCGTGGTGCTAGCAACTCCACACCCAAAACTTAACCAAACTGCTACAGAAACTTCAGCCCATAAATATATTAAAAATACTAAAAATATAAAAAAATGTCAAATCGAGAATCGGGAAGGCGAGAAACACATTCATCAACCTGAAACCAATCTGGAAATCTTCGTCACTCCTCAACATCAACAACAAAATTCGGATTTTCAATACAAACGTCAAGTCAGTTCTTCTAAATGAATCAGAAACTTGGCCAGTGTGTCACAAAGAATATTTCCAACAGCCTGTTGCAGACATTTATCAACAGCTGTCTTCTCTCTTTACTGAAGATCAGATGGCCGGGAAGAATCACCAACAATAGACTATGGGAAGAAACAAAACAAGAACCAATCGCCCAACAAATATTCAGCAGAAAGTGGAGATGGATTGAACACTCGCTGAGGAGGCAGCTAGGTGACATCGCGCGTCAGGCCAGTGCTCGAGTGGAACCCGGAAGGGAAGTGGCGAGTGGTATGTCCAAAGGTGACATGGAGGAGATCGTGTGAAGAAGAGTTGAAACAGTATGGACTAACATGGATGCAGGTGAAAAGTACGGCAGAGGACAGAAGCAAGTGGAGGCGTGCAGTTGAAGCCCTATGTTCCACTAGGAACCCAAGGGAACAATAATAATAATTAACTACTACTACCACTACCACTACTACTACTACTACTACTGTGGTGAGAGCTGGCTGCTAGCCAAAATTGGTACACAGTAATTGACGTCAATGTTTATGTCTCCAATATTGGTCGTGAGAAAAAAGGAAAACAAAGGCTTTGCGTAGGCGGATACAGTTAGCATATGGATGATCTGACACAGCCACAAAGAGATGCAAGGTTAACTTTCAGTGAGAAACACCCAATCAGAAAACTGTGTTTTTCTGCTAACAATCATCTATAATAATGTACATTAAAATATATAAATACATGTTGATTTCCTTAATAAGCTGTCTGTTGCCTGGCTTTTGTCTTCTGTTGTTACACTACTACTATATCGATATAAGTATAAAACTTAGATAATGTGATAGAGTATAACTACAGTATAGGTATATTATATTATTTTGATAAATCACACAATGTTATACCGTAATATTACCTGATGATATTAACTTGACATGATTATGAGCAATAGCTTGTGCTCGAAACGTCATCATTTAGTATTACTGTATAACACTGTGTGATTTATCAAAATAAAATCTTCTCTATAATGATATTGTACTACTATATATCGGTTGTTATTCACGATCATTTTACTTTTGGAATCTAATGTTCAATTTAGTGTTAATTTGTGCATATATCACATAAACATGCATATTTTGACCTATAATCTATTAGTTTTAGTGATTCGATATTAATTAAAAGACACGGTTGTTTTCAATAACACTTATGTATATATAAGTGTAGAACCTAGTGAATACTCTTTGTGCACTAATCTCAGTCTTTTGAAATTTACTATGGGCATCTTTAATAAGTTAGAATTAGAGCTTACATAGATACCAAACACACAATAATGATAATAAATAATGAAAGCATTGTAAAAATTTTCTGTAGTGCGGTTTGTAAGGGTTAGTTTTGTTTTTTACCAGTTGATCACGAATTGATATCAGTTAGAGAACCATTGAAAACCAGGGAGTACTGGACAGCTGTTTCATCTCAGTGCGCACCCACTGGGATTCGAACGCAGGACCTTCCGGTTACAAGGCAAGCTCGTATACCATTCAGCCACTGGGACCCGATTCAATGGCTCATGAATAGGACTCACCTGGCAAAGGTTTGGACGTGTGACAACATTAGAGCATTTCGAGGGTAAGACTTAAATCTGCATACCCTTGGCCGTACCTGGTCGTTTATGGGGGTCAGTAATAGAAGTCACTCTTTTTTCATTGGACACCAGTAACTAGTGTGACGTGTCTAGTTCTTTCTTTCTTTGGTGCAAACCGAATTCTATCAGTCAGGTTTGTAATGTGGCCACCGTTCTAGGTAGGTCGCCATCACGGTGCACATTGATTTGATGACATTAGATAGTTGGAGGGAATCGGCAGGAAGCCTGCACCAAGGAAAGGACTAGACACGTCACACTAGTTACTAGTGTCCAATCAAAATACCCACTACAGTCCTACAGGAGGTCAATCGCGAACCCGAATAGCTCAGTGGTAAGGTCTCTGACTACAACACTGGGTGACGCGGGTTCGAATCTCAGAGGGGTGGGACATGAGTTCCCCCAAAGTTGTAGATACGCCTTGCTGACTGGTGAGTGCCAACTAGCACGAAACCTAGGTCAAAGGCTTCCTGTGGCCGATTGCCTCCAACTATCTAATATCATCAGACGTCACTCTATTTAAACACGATATTATGAAGAGTTCCTTCTTCGACATGGAAACGAAGGATCTAGAAGACGCAAGGGTTTAGAGGGCACAGCCTCTAGAACCACTTCAAACACGTCATGTATGACTGACTTCAAGTAGTTTTCCGTCGAGGATTGCAGTTGCAAACTAACGATATTCGTGTTTCAGAAATCAACTCCTACGGCGTGAGCAGCTAGGAAGTAATAGCCTGGCATACAGTTCTATAGGTACACAAAGCTTTCCTGTCCTCTCAGTCAAAACACTATCGACATTAAGGTCTTACAAAATGATCTGTCTTACTGTCTTGTCATCCACATGTAAGTCTTAAGGAATAAAAATTGGCAAGTACATATTATTTATTTTTTTAAAACGCAGTTAGTAAGGATTTGATGTCTTTCAAGTTTAACCACTGATAGATGTCAGCTAGAAAACCACTGGAAACCAGGGACTCTTCAGAAATAGGCACCCATGGGGATTCGAAAACTTGACCTTCAGATTACAAGGCGGCGAGCTTGTAGACATTTCCGCCGCTGAGACTCATTGACATTAGATAGATGGTGGTTGTTTAAAAGTCACGAATCGGTTGGAGTTGGAATTCATGAGCCATTGGATTGGATCCCAGTGTCTCAGTGGTCCATGAAGTTGCCTTATAACCCGAAGGTACTGGGTTTAACCCCTGATGGGTGTGTACTTTTGGAGAACTCTAAGCCAGGAAGAGACAGATGTCCAGTATTCCATGGTTTTCAGTCGTACTCTAACTGAAGGACAAGCAATAAAGCAAATCTGAAAACGAACCTATCGCACAAAATATGTGCAGAAGAAAATGGAGATAGATTGGTCATACACTAAGGAGACTTCTGAGTGAGTTTTACTCCAATGGGAAGCGACGAGTTGGGCATCCGTGGATGACATGCAGGTGATCATGTTGTGGTGAGAGCTGGCTGCTAGCCAAATTGTGATAGACAGTAATTGACGTCAATATTTATGTCCCAAATATTGGTCATGTGAAAATAAGAACAAAGACTGACTCAACAACTAATCACAGCAGACTTTGTGTAGGCGGATACAATTAGCAGAGAGATGATCTGACATTCAAGAAGCAGTCAAAAAGAGATGAAAGATTAACTTTTAGTGGGAAACAACCAATCAGAAGACTGTGTTTGTTTGCTTGACTAATCTATAATAATGTACATGAAAATATACAAATATGCTTTGATTTCCTTAATAAACGATCTGTTGCCTGACCCTTGTCTTCTGTCGTTACGATATGAGGAAGGAATGAGAGCTGACGAGCAATCGTAGAACTGTTTGCAGAGAAAAGGGTGAGGTGGACATGCACTGTTGAAGCATTAGACTCCAATTGGATTCCAAAGGAATAGTGATAATAATAATACAGGGAGCACTTTCTGACAGACGGGGTAAGTTTAGATCATCAAACTGCCGCCATACATCTAGGCTTCTCTTGTCTTTGTGTCACTCTTATCAATACATAGTATCCAGTGGCCTGGAGGTGTTACTTCTCTGCTGTCTCTTATTGACATCAAAACTGACTAAACACTTCCCCTCATAGCAAGCAATCTGTATAACACATTAGTTCATGAAATGAACTGTAATCATTTGGTTTTCTGTTGTTGTTTTTTTTATTGTAGCATACACATATTAACTGAATTTATATCTTTCTTTTTTAAAAAAAAATTAATGGTGTCTTATGCTGTTGTATTGATTTTTGTTTTTAGACATTAAAAAATATTAATTGATTAAAACTGTATAATGACAGATGTCAGAAGAGATTGTTCCCATGGGATTATTGCATTTTATTTATTTATTTGCTTCTTTTTTTCCATTCTATCAGTCCATTCCCTTATTTATTTCTCTCACTAGAAAAAAGAAATGTGTGAAGTATTTCTGTTTCCTAAGGAAACAACAACTACAACAATTATTATTATTATTATCACTACTAGGTGTGAAACTATCTTGATCTGTAAGGCTTTTCTTGAAATATCGATTGTCATCAGACTTCTGGTATTTTAAGAATGTTACAATTTCAATTTCACTGTAGACTTCGTCAAGTACCGACATCATTTAGAGAATAACTATTTAGAACCAGGGGGTACTGGACAGGTGTTTCGTCCTAGTTTGGGACTTCTCAGTAATGCACACCCCTACTAACCCACCAGGGGTCGAACCCTATCACCTCCAGGTTACGAGGTCCAACCGGGTTAACTGTTCAACTACATGGGCTAGAATTCAGTGACATGTGAATATTATAACTTCCGTCAATTCGTGATATACCGCTACCATGAACCAGTCAGTACATTCGGTGAGCATCCAATTTACTTTGACATAGTGGATCCTACCGGTGACTAATTCTTAATACAGCCTCAGGACATCCATCCAGTCTGTCTGTCTGGATTCAACATAGAACTTGGCACCGAAGTGCAGCAGTTCAAGTCACCACGTTCCAAATACCACACAAAGGTAGACAAGAAAATGAGTGAAGAGAATCAATAGAGTTTTGACAAGTAGAAGAGTGAAACAGAATGAGTAATGGTAGAAAGGAATATGAAAGATTACAGAAACTGAATACATCTGCGTAAGCCATTGACAACGATTTTGAGCCATGTCACCTATTGTCTACAGCCATTGATTCTTAGGGTCCCGAGGGCCCCAACCCGGAAGTCTGCATCTCCCTACCTGACTCAGTTTAACTGTCAAGGATTTCGTGGATTGATTGATACCATGTTTTTGTTTGGCCACAACTTACTCTTTTCCAACCTGCACCTATGTAAGCTAGTAATGACCGTCGGGGGAGGCGATGGTTAGGCATGCGCAGCACGTCACCTAGCCATCTGAATCCATGTAACTTCATAGCCTCGTCGATTGATTTTCCATCTTTGCCCAACACTACGCCTGACGTCAACATTACTTACCTTATTATACCACCTAACATGAGAAAGAGATCGTAGACATCCATGATCAAAAACAGTCAACCTTTTCATGTCTTTAACTCGTATTGACCATGTTTCAGAGCCACAGAGAAGGACGGAGCGAACTGCTGAGCAGTATACACATCCCTTGGTTGATAGCTGGATGTCACGCCTACGCGAGAGATGACGTAAGTTAACGAAAGCAACTCGAGCTTTTTGGATCCGTGCTGGGATTTCGTCGCCAATCAGTCCGTTGGTGCTGATACAACTTCCCAAATAGGTGAAGTGGTCAACATGTTCTATCCATCCAGTAGCCGTCAATGGAGATTCCGGTTAATTTCAGTGTAGATTTCGTTACAAACTAGAAATGCCATCATAAGTAAGCGGAATGATTTATAAAATCATAGTAGCTTATGTTTGCAGTTATTTTTTGGTTAATTCAGGTATACATTACTGACTGATATGGGTAGTTAGGCATTACTAATGCCAAACAGTACTATATGATTCTATGTATTATCAGTTCGCCTAACCAGTAAGCCAGAATTCAGGTAGTTTAGACAGATTTAGCTAATCACGGAATATACACATTTGATCAAAGGAATTATTAAAAAGACAGTTGCAGCGAAGAAAATTTTCTTTTCGACGAAATCATCAACTAGACAGCTGTACATTCGTGTATTTATAACAAATGGATGGGAAAGTTCCAGAATAATTTCTGGTCAAGGGTCAGATTAATAAAATTACAATTAGGAATTAAAATGCCATAATAAACAGGGGGATGGATAAAACTCAGACAAAGTAGCATTATAATTACTGAGAAGATTGACATATTGTGCAATTAGGGGTTAGAAATGTAGAAATAATAAAATAACAAAATAGACAGGAAGTTCGGATATGAAAATATGGTAGTGTAAATAGGGATTAAGAAAAATTTAAAATAACATGATGGCCACGGCAGGGAGAAGGGTTGAACGTACTTCTTTTGGATACATAGCGTGGATTTGAGCTTTTGGATGGCTATTGCCTCGGCTATGCCCAGATGTCCTAATGTTACTCCCTTTGATAGGGTTGATCGAATCTGAAGGATTTTTCGAATGGCGCTGAATGTCCTGAATTGACCAGATGTTCTGTCACTGAACTACATACGCATTTTCGTTCTCCTTTTACTAGCCAGGCTGAAAAGTGTTCATGAGCGCGTTTTTCAAGTTGGCGCATGATACGGCCGATGTACTCAGTCAGTTCCCCAAGAGCAAGTAAACTGGTGCATGCAAGTTGAAGTGGCCCAATGCGACAACTTGTTTTTCGCGTTCTGGCTGAACAGTTTCTTGCAGGAAAATGTTAGTCGTAGGCTCGTGGCGAAGTACGTCTTCTTCAGAGATTCGCAGAAGCGTTTACGAAGGATTTCTGCTTAAGTATCCCCTTTGGATTCTAGATTAAGCAGAAGTATCTTCTTCGGGACGGATTCAGCTTGTTCGGAAGTCTCCTTTGATTTGAGGTTATTGTCTATGAACCTAAGAGGAAACTGTTTTCCATCAGATTTATCTCACTAAGTTGGGCATTACTACTTACGTTATTGATAACGTCGGCCACAGACAAGCGTAGTCGTACTGATCGGTCTTAAACCAATCAAATCAATCGATCAACAGTGTATTATAGTGTTTGTTTTCTGGATTGCCATTTATGCTAACAACCAGATCGCAAAATATGATCTGAAAATTTTAGATTTCCAAAGAAAACCGTATTGAATTTCCACCTTGGACCGTGTAACTTACAAATGACAAGTTTGATGATACTAAAAATTTTTATTTCGCCGTTAACAAATTTCTGCTGATCTAAGAATCTCAAACAAGTATCCGCTGCTTCGTGAACTGTTCTAATGAATACCAGAAACACTTAGATACCACAAACACTATGATTTGTTTAAAATATATAATAGATGTAAGTAGTGTATAGTATGACTGCGCCTTGGAAAAATAGCAGTTGTTATGTAATTGATCAGCTCAATGGGAATTCTTTCTAATTTTTTAGATTTATGAAGCAATTATAATGTAGGAGTAGAATTTGGGCACCGTGGGGTAGAATATAATTCCATATCAGTGTATTCACACGACTTCTTAACTTGTTTCATGTAGCCTAACTGTTTGATGTATTTTAATTGAATTTTAGATTTTCCCGTCGATTGATCGGACCGAAGTGTTCGGTCTCAGGTTGACATGTTGGCTTCGTGTGCTCAGGCTTCGACGATGTCTGAGCATTTAATTAGAATTGAATTGGTGGATGGTGACTAGCAGTGGATAACGTTTTGGCGTTTGAAACTATGGGCACTGGGTTCGAGCCTGGGTGGGAACATTACCACTCACTGGAAAATGCAGGTACATCCAGCTGGCAGACGTGTCCCAAATAGGACGAAATGCGCATCCTGGATTCCACTGCTAGTCACCATCCACCAATTAAATGTTTGATGTATTTATTGTGATTTTCCGTATATATCTAGAATATGCGTTGTCTCATTCTGATTGCACATGTTCTGTATTGATTTGAGGAATAAATATTCGGTGAATGAACTCTCTTTGCATATAATTATATTACTTCCTATCCTATCACACTTTATTGTGTGATTACATGTAAGTGAATGTATTGTTGTAATGGCTGAGTTTTTTTTCTAGATTATTTAATTTAGCAGGGTCAGTCATTCTTGATCTAGATAAATCTTCATGTTCCGATAATCTAAGTTATCATCCCGCATTTACTAGTTTCATCTGTGTAATTGAACTTCCAGTCGTCATGAAACATTTTTTGAAAATATGGTGAATGACAGTTTTAGGTAACAAAGATCAGGATAGATCAAAAAAAATAAAAGGAGGTGTTTACTGATTCTATAGGTCTAAATGTAACCATTAATGTAGCCTTTGAAGGTAATAATACATTTTGAGTTAATCAAGTGCTTCCAAAACATATTTGAAAAATATGTCAATATTATATTTGAACCGAGCAAATATCCGGATGTATTTATTAAAAGATACTTGAAAAGTGAAAATAAGGCTGCATCAAAACTTGCTGCTAAGAATTGGGTTATTAGCATGTTAATTCTTTGTCGCAAAGAAACATCGGAAGAAATAAAGCCAATTCTTGACAATCATGACATAAGAGTGTATTTTCGTACAGCGAACACCTTACGCTGATTACTAGTGAAGGTTAAGGATAAAATAGAGGAAGACGTCCATCAGAATTGCACGCACCATATAAATTGTGAGGATTGTTACGCTGTATATGTAGGAAGAACTTCTTGACAGGTAAATGTAAGAGTAAAAGAGCATAAACAATGCCTAAAACGTAGATTCCAAAGACCTCTATTGATTTGGAGGAGCTATAAAACCAATCGGCAATAGTGTTACACTCGATAGAAGCAGGACACAAGATCAGATTCGATAGGACCAAGGTTCTACAGAAAGGTTTTGGTTCATATAAAGAAAGCCTGACTGCAGAGGCCCTATATATATAGGTAAATCCTAAAAGTTTGAACAGACATGACGGTGGGACATTAGCCGAATGCCTAGCAAATCCAGATTAATAAATAAAATGGTTATTTTAATCATAGTTAAAAGTCAAGTGGCAAAGCAAATTAATGTCATATATAGAATAATTCATAGGATGGATAGAACTTGAAAAGGGTGTGCAATTATAGGATTAGTAGACAAATCGAATAAAATAAAAACGTTACGTAATATTGTGTGAAATTCGTTAACATAGAATTTAACGTTGTAAAAAAGAATTGATTTAGAATGACAAGTGGAACAAGTGAAATAATACCGGGGATAGTTCAAAGTGAGAATAGTAATAGTAACGATTGACGTAATAAAGGAAGAGTATACAAATTGAATAGACAAAATAAAAAATGAAAAATTGGTAGAGTCAAAATATGATTAGGGATTACCATACTTTAGTATGCAGGGATTAAGGTCATGAAAGTTGAAGGGGTTGAACGAACTTTTTCTGTACACAGAGATCTGGCTTTTCTGTTTCGATAGCCAAAGCTTCAGCAATACAGATGAGTCGGGTACGTAGGGATTTGGGTAAATTACTTTTTGCCTTGTAGATGACTTTAAAGGCGGAGGCTATAGACATATATGGTGATCATTATCCACCAGATGTTCAATGATCGCGCTTCTTATTGCTCCACTTCCACCTCTTCATAACCATGTAGGATAGTGTTCTTGAACCCTCTTGGACAAAACTCGAGTCGAACGACCGATATACCTAGCTCCACACGAGCAGGTGAATTGATAAACACACATAGGGTTGGTCAACAGCAAAATGGTTATTTATCAGTAATTCGTATTCTTAACCATATTTTCCAGATTATATGTATCTTCCAATAGGAATGCTAACTAATAACATACAACTGTTCTCCCGTGAATAAACATTATTTTTTAATGCATACATATATTTATTATAATGAAGGTTTTTGTATTTCTCAATGAATGAAAAACAAAACGATCTTGTTTTACTGACTTTTTGCTATTTAATATTTATATATTTGTCTAATTCAGACATCCATGACCTTGACCTATATTTCAACCAGGTCACTAAAGTTTGATGTAAAAGTACACTGTTTGCGATGTATAACAAAGTACACTAATCAGAAGTTGTGGAACTAACCAGTCAAATCTTCATCATATTTCATGGTTTATGATGTTTCTAATGACCAATCATCACTCAGACACAAGTGGACAAGAATTTTAAAGACCAGATGTGTCTGTTTTTTTTTAAACAGCCTTGGTATTTTAGTTTTGATTCTTTCTTCCCTTGAAAATGTTTGGACTAGTTTGCCGAACAAAACGTTGGAAGCATTTATTTCAATTTAGCTAAGATTTATACAAGTAATGTTTAAATATCTGCTTTTCACTCGAAGCCCAATTTTTGTGGAGCTATTTTGTCAAATCTTGATCACAGTTCTCATTAAATATTTAAAAAATATCCAGTAATATTTACGAGAAGTTCTGGCTTTTTTCTCTGTATTTATTACATTATTAATGAACTGATTACTCATTTACAATCTAAACCTCGTACCATCTTACGGCAACCTGCTTAAGTTATTATGGTATCTAGTTTTCCACAGAGCATAATACGACGTCAAATTTACTCACAGTTAGACTTTGTTTAAGTCACCGGTTAACGTCCTTGAAGAACAATCTGTACACACACACACACATTTTTTAACGGCTTCCAACATACCACTCGGTCCGTTTTGAGAGGACAAATACGTCAGGAGTCGGAGCATGTTGCAGAAAGAAACAAAATTACGTCGAATGAGATATACTGTAGATTACTGTTCTACTTGAGGATTCTCTATAAGGATTAGATAAAACCAAGCTGAAAATTTTGTTACAGGATTTCATCATGAGCTGACATTGGTTGGAGAACCATTGGAAAACCTGCAGGGAGTACTGGACAGCTGTTTCGTCACACTAGTTTGGGACTCTCCAGCAGTACGCACCCACCACAGGGGTTCGAACCCAGGACCTTCTGGTTACAAGGTGAGCTCGTAGACCATCAAGCCACTGGGACCCGATCCAATGGCCCATGAATTCTAACTTCTGCCAATTCACGATATAGCGCAACCGCTAGCCAATGTCTTCGGCGAGTATTTGTCCTCACACCCGACCTGCTACACCCTACTGGTCACGACTTCCCACTAGAACCCCAGGTAACTACCTACCTGAATAGGGCCATTGGATCGGGTCCCAGTGGCCCAATGGTCTACGAGCTCGCCTTGTAACCAGAAGGTCCTGGGTTCGAACCCCGGTGGGTGCGTACTGAAGAGTCCCAAACTAGGACGAAACAGCTGTCCAGTACTCCTGCAGGTTTTCCAATGGTTCTCCAACCAATGTCAGCTCATGATGAAATCAACCAAATCCCTACAAACCAATACTTGAAAATTTTGTGCTGTATACAAACGTTTTGCTCAAAATAAAGCTGTCATTATCATTATTATTATTTTAAACAAAGCAAGAATAACCATTTGTGCAGAATAAAATGTACCATCATTAATTTCGTCGGCTTGTTATCAGCTGCTTACAGTCCATAGACATTAATAAGTTTATGTACAGAAACAATTTTAACATACACAAAGAGTTCATTTTTAAACAAAAAATCAATATATTCATTTGGTGAGAGCTGGCTGCTAGCCAAAGTTGTAGACAGTAATGACTAATGTTATGTCCCCAATATTGGTGTGAGAAAATGAGAACAAAGTTGTATTTCTTATAAACGATCTGTTGCCTGCCCTTGTCTTCTGTTGTTACACTGGTAATAATAATCACTTTATCCCAAACAACAATAATAATCATACAGAATGGAATTTTTGGAGTTACGTAATCAAATGAAATGGAGAATAAAGAAATCCAGTTACCAGGTGAGCAAGGAAAAACTGATAACTGCTTCTTTCTGAACACACAGATCGGGTTTCAGGCTTTTGATAGAGACTGCTTCGGCAAACTTGAGGAGAGTAGGACTCGTTTGCCTGTGGATAATTTTGAAAGGTCTTGCGACGTCCACCTCATTACCCGTATCAAGAAGATGCCTGGCGATGGCACTATTGTAAGCGTTTGTTCCCTTGAGGCGTAGGCTTTTTGGTACATGTTCAGAAAATCGCACCTGTGCCCTTCTTTCTGTTCTCCCAATGTAATTGCTCCCACAGATATACGTAAATGTGTATACACAGTTGCAGGTAACATGAGAATGGTATCTGTCGACTTTTGACTGCACCAAAGAGCATGTTTTCTGATGGACGGCAACCAACTTAGCTGCAGGATAGGCTCTGGCTAGTGACGTACTCAATCTTCTGTTGACTGTTGCTGCAATATTTTCACCTTTAAAATCCAGTTGAATGAAGACGGGATTTTTTCCACCGTGATTTCTTTGATATTTGAGCCTTGACATCTTCCATATTCGTTAATGAATCTCTAAGGGTAACCGTTGTTTTCAACATCTTTTCATGAATTACAAATTCTTCGTCTAATTTCTCTATAGAGTGCATTCTCGTAGCTTTACAGTACAGAGTCTTGACTAGTGCTCGTTTGAAGCTATTTGGACAAAAATTGTTAAAATGTAAGTATTGTCCATTCCATGTAGGCTTTCGGTAAATTAACCTCTGGAGACTACCATCTTCCAGGCACTGAGTGGTAATGTCAAGGAAATTGAACTTTCCATTATTTTCATGTTCCGTAGTAAATTCAATATTTGTATGTGAGTCGTTGAATAATGCGAGTAGGTAGGAAGCATGACTTTGGTTGTTGTACACTACAAATGTGTCATCTTAATATCGGCAATAGGAAGTTGTTTCGTTGACCGTATGCTTCAACTTTGTTTTCTCAAGGTTGAACATGAACATATCTGCTAAAACAGGGCTAAGTGGACTGCCCATAGCTACACCATCTATTTGGCGGTAAAAGTGTTGTCAAACTGAACTGTATATCCATGGTTCCCATTAGCAGTAGGTGTTTGAATTTCATGTAAAATACAGTGATACACTATTTATTCCATATTATTTAGTGAATTTGTTTACACAGTCCTATAGGAGGTCAATCACTAGCCCGAATAGCTCAGTGGTAACGTCTCTGACTGCAGCACTGGGTGGGGGTTCGAATCTTAGAAGGGACATGAGTTCCTTCAAGGTTGCAGATATGCCTTGCTGATGAGGCCAACTAGCACGAAACCTAGGCCAAGGCTTCCTGCCGATTGCCTCAACATCTAATTCCAACAATACAGATTGTTTATTAGATATACAACACAGTGAAACACTATTATTAACTGGATGACGTTTCGAACACAATTTATTGTTCATAATCAAATCATTTATAATCACACGACTTCGAAACTGAAGTTTTGAAGTGGTCAGTCCTAAGTGGTGGACGCGTGTACACAAAAGTACGTTGGCAGGTCACATGACACTCAAACTGTTAGTCTTAGTAGACAGACTGAAAGTGGCATTTGATTGACAGACCGTCATGCTAGTGATTATCTTTCGTAATTAATAGTAAATATGACAGATACTGCAGTAACTATTAAGCTGTCGTGTGTTTCTCCATATTGGAATCTCGATTACTGCACCAATCACTTTATCTACTGTATTTTATGCTTTGTTATATTAGATACATCCAGACTGTTTTGTCTCAGAGAGAGAGTTGTTTATAAACTGTGCATTCAAAATGAGTAGGATTAAATTTATTTTTGTGACTCTGTAGATTACTTTGAAGCAGGAGGCGTTTGTTGAGATGGAATGATCAGTGTTAACCAGGTGTTCAATTATCGCACTCCTTATTGCACCACTATTGCCTTTTCGCAACCATGCTGGATAGTGTTCTTGAATCCTCTTGGACAGGGTGCGCGTCGAACGACCGATGTACCTGGCTGGCTTCACAGCAGCAGGTGAACTGATATATGCACATAGAAGTGGTCAGATGCGGGATCTTGTCCTTGAGGCTTCTGCAGATCAGTGGGCGACTGGAGAACACTATTCTTAGCGTTGCTGCAAAGAGTGTTCTTCTCAGAGATGATGTGATCCTTCTTTTGAGAATATCGCTTGTTAAATCTCCCTTGAAATCCAAGTTCATGTAGAGTTTCTTTTTAGGCGCAATTAAAGTTTCGTTTCTCTGAATTCTTGGTTTGATATTTTTGTCGATGAATCTTATTGGGTATCCATTTTGGATGAAGATTTCTCTTAGAATATCTAATTCTGTTTCCAGAACGTCGGGACTACAGATGCGTCGGATGCGAGTGGCAAGTGATTTAATTAAATTCCGCTTTTGTTGAATGGGTACCCAGCTATAGAAGCTTGTTAGTTGACCATTCCAAGTAGCTTTTCTGTGGATCGATCTTCTTAGGCTCCCATCAGTTCTTCTTGTTAGTTCCACATCAAGAAACGGAATTTTTGATTCGTTTTCCATTTCAAGGGTGAATTTTATTGCTGGATGGCAACTGTTAAGTGTCTTCAGCAGTAGATTGGGGTCATTGTTGTTGTCACAAATAATGAATATGTCGTCTACGTATCTTTTATACAGTCGAAAATTTTGGATGCTCGGTTTTAGTGGACCTTTCTCGAGGCTTGCCACGAAGCAATCTGATAGTAGTGGACCCAACGGAGATCCCATTGCAATACCATCTTTTTGTCTGTAGATGGTGTCGTTGAAAGTGAACTGGACGTTCAGAGTGCATCTGAGTAGTAATTCCTTCAAATATGTTGTTGGTATTCCAATATTGAGATGGTTATCATCTATATATTTGCATATAAAGCAGACCGTTTCCGTGAGTGGGACATTGGTGAAAAGTGACTCAATGTCGAAGGACAGCATAATTTTGTTAGATACATTCAGGTCTTGTATGCAGTCGATGAACTGGAAGGTGTCACGGAGTGAATTTTTTCAGTAATTTTCATCATTTAAAGTGAATAAATAAAGGTGTTATTTATTATTAAAGGCCTTTGGTTCCGAGTGAGATGTAGGGTTGTCAGCAGTACATCTCCACTATCACTATGTTATCTGTCGTCTTTGTAAGCTGGATCAATGACTGTCCGTACTGTCTCATTTCCTCTTCACATTATCTCTTCCATATTTCCTTCGGATACCTAACTCTTGGTTACTTTACTGAGTTCCATTCGACACACCGGCGTGTGAAATCACTCAACTGTCCCCACTGTGTATATCCAATTCATTTCCACTTTTTTTCCAAATATTCATTGCGCAGTAGGTTCCTAGTTGGTTCACTGATAAAGTCCTTTTGTTGCTTATGCCTTCTAGCCGGCCATCTGATCTTTAGTATCGAAAAGGCCAAGGCAGCTGCTGCTATTGATACAAGTCTGCAAGTAGGCTGTTGGAAATGCCTATCGTTACTCGCCCAAGTCTTGACGTTAAAGTGTATGAATAGTGTTCATCATTTGGCGTTCTAATAAATTCACAGGATGAAACTTGTTATTGCTACTTTTTTATCCATGACATAAGTTCCACTCACATCATCCTAACATATATTTGATAAGATTTAATTGAATTTTAGATTTTCCCGTCGATTGATTGCACCGAAGTGCTCGGTCTCAGGCTGAATGCCCGGACATCGTCGAAGCATCTGCACAAGAAGCCGACATGTCAACCTGAGACCGAGCACTTCGGTCCAATCAATCGACGGGAAAATCTAAAACTGAATTAAATAATTAATATGACCCGTTGCACAAGAGGTGGCTCTTGTGGCCCAAGTGGTCTAGTGGATAACGCTTTGGCGTTTGAAACTATGGGAACTGGGTTCGAGCCTTGGTGGGAACATCATCACTCACTGGGGAATGCAGGTACATCCAGATGACGAGTCCCAAATAGGACGAAATGCGCATCCTAGTGGATTCCACTGCTAGTCACCATCCACCAATTAAATTTGATAAGATTATTTGGAAACAAACTGATTACATCTGAATGCTGATTATATACATTTATATAGTAGACACAGTGCAATGATTTTTATCTAGTAAGATGAACTTATAAGTTATCAAATTAAGGATAATGGTAATAATGACAATGGCAGAAAAAGTCTACTGAATTTAAATATGTTTTAGTATTTCTTGTACTTTTCTATCTCATCATTCAATATTCTTCTTCTTCACATTCCTAATTTTATTGTGAATATGTTATATATACCTGAAATTTTTGCCAGACATTAGCTTATAACCTTAAAATATAACTGTGTTGCTTTCACAGTAATCGGCAATTATAGAGCCTTTCTTTTATTTTCCACTCTGTGCGGAGGCCATAATCTCATTGGTTGTTAACTCTTGAGAATTTACTTTTTGTCAGAGTCTCACTTAAAACAGGTACATTCAGCATCGCTATCAAGTGTTTTGACTGCTCTGTGAGATAATGGAAGGTCTCTTGTCAACGGTCCATCTTCTCTCTTATTTTTGATATAAGAATAAAACTTGTGCACTGTGGTAGTGTCTAATTCCATTATGGGTAAAGTTTGTTTTGTTAAAGTCTCACAGTGTTATATAGTAATGTTTACTGATGACCACGTTTCGAGCACAGTTTATTACTGCTCATAATCATATCAAAGTACTCACACAACTTTCTAACTTCGTTTATATAATTCTATTATTTTTCATCGCTTGATTTGATTGGTAGTAGTATTCTCCATATTTCCAGATTGAGTGATGAGTCATTCCTATTGGATGTGTTGGGTGTAGACTCGATGAACCAGTTAGCATTCAGTAATCAGTCTCTCTCTCCACCCACCCACATCGATTATTTCTTAGAATTTTAACACTCTCTCACCATGCGATTATGTGGTTGTGTGTTAATGCATGTAGTGCAGTTGCTGAGCTTTTTTCTAAATAACTCATCTTCGCGGGTGTTGTCAACCATTCTTACATTAGCCACTTGATTCTTATGTTCCGACAATCTGATTACACCCAATCTATTAGTTTGACCTATGTAGTTGACCTCACTCACAGTCATTGCAAGGTATTTTGTAAATCATATTATTTTGTTTAATTGGGTCAGCAGGGTCTTTTAGTCCACAGAGCTTGTCCCTGAGTGAGTTTGTAGGTTTAAATGCCACCCTAATTCCTGCTTTATTAAGAATCCTACGTAGGGAGGGTCTAAGATGTCCCCTCCTTATATGGTGTAACAGTAGATGACTTATATTCTCTCTTATTTACGCTATCATTACTAGTTCCACAATTATTTTTATTTTGCTTTTGACCTTTACTGATTGATCTTCTTAATGAATTTTAGAGGATAGTTAGTTATTTAACACCAACGCATCTTCTGTCTGTTTTATTTCATCATTCAGGTCTTTTTTTGTGCTACTTAGTGCTAATGGTCGGTTTGTTAGACACTTAACTAAGCCTGCCTTAACAGTTAAAGGATGAGATGAATTAAAGATTACATATCTATTAAAATGCGTTGGTTTTTGATAAACACTAGTGTGAAGTTTACCTTTTTCTATTCGTTTTATTTTACAATCTAGCATAGCTAATTCTCCTTGTTTATTTTCCGATTCAAGTGGGAATTTTATTCCCTCTACTAGTGAATTTATGTGTGTGTTTCAAGAAGCTAGAGATATGTTCTGTTTTTAACACTGTGAAAGCGTCGTCCACATATCTCCACCATATTTTTTAAGTAGGATTACATGTATTAAGAACACTATTTTCCCAGCTGTCCATAAATATATCTGCTACGATAAGAGATATTGGTGATCCTATTGCTACACCTTCTGTTTGTCTATTTATTTTGCCTTGGAATTTAAAGATAGTAGATGAGAGGCATAACTGAATTCCCAAAAATAATTTCTTCAATGGGTAGCTTCGTCCTATAAGTGAGTTCATGATCTGCAGTTAGTTCTTTTTTAACTGCTTCTAAGGCCATACTGATTGGTATGTCAGTATAAAAACTAGTTATATTAAAACTAACCATTGTTTCATCATTCCCTAGCTGAATGTCATTTAGTTTATTTTTCATCTCATATGAATTAGTTAGTCTAGAGTTTGAACGATTTCTAATGGGGCATAATATTAGAGCTAAGTGTTTTGATAATTCATAAGTAGGGGTATTCCTAAAGTCTACTATTGGTCGTATGGAGTAACCTGGTTTATATATTTTAATAGTACCACACATTCTACTAGCGTTATTAGTTTTAGGCATTAAATTAAACCATTTACACTCACCCAGTAACGGCTTCATTCTCTGCATTAATTCCGCTTATTCATTATTGTATCTGCCGGCTTCTTAATTTCATTATATGGACCTGTCTCAATATATTCAGTGACCTTCTTGATATAGTCAGATTTATCCAAAACTACGGTAGAGTTTTCTTGTCAGTTTTTGCTATGACAATGTTTTTGTCTTGTTTTAGACTAATTAGAGCTTCTCTTTCCGATGCTGTTAAGTTTGATTTTGCCTTCTTTTGATTTTTCAGGGTTAATGCACATTGTGCTCGAACCACTTCTGCTGTCGTCTTATCTATTGAACTTAGTGCTACTTCTTTGTTAGGAATGACATCCTCTGGTTTTAACTTGCTAACTGTTACGTTGAAATTTAGTCCTTTCTCAAGTACTTTTATCTCACTAGAGCTTAGTTCTCTTGATGAGAGGTTGATCACCCACTTTGTTCTGTTGTGGTGACAGCTGGCTGCTTGCCAAATTGGTAGATGGTAATATACGTCAATGTTCACGTCCTCAATACTGGTAGTGAGAAAACTATGAAGAAAGACTGACTCAACAACCAACCACAGCAGATTTGCGTAGGCGGATACAGTTAGCAGAGAGATGATCTGACATTCAAGAAACAGCCACAAAGAAATGAAAGATTAACTTTCAGTGAGAAACAACCAATCAGGAGACTGTGTTTGTTTGCTAAACTAATCTATAATAATGTACATGAAAATCTATAAATATGTGTTGATTTCCTTAATAAACGATCTGTTGCCTGGCCCTTGTCTTCTGTTGTCACACTGTCAATAGAAGATGAAGCGTTGACATCAATTTCATTTGTTGTGTTCTTTTCTTCCATTAGTTTGTTGAATTTTTTTATTTCTGTGATTTTTGATTTACTCAATGCTGATTCTCTAGCTTTCTTGGATGTAATTGTTGTTGAAACATCCAAAAATAGCTAGAGAATCAGCATTAAGAAAATCAAAAGTCACACAAATTGTCCATATTGTGACTGGTACAATCGAATAGTTTTTTTCATCAATGCATTGAATTCCCACTGTCAACAGTCTACTAGATGTTACCTTTGATGAAAACAGAATTATCATTTGTTTATCTTGTGCTAAGGATCTTCAGCATTATTGTTCTCTTGGATTTCGAGTGGAACAATGCGCTTCATTTCACTCTATTGTCTGCTTTCCTCATAAGATGGCTGCATGACTGTCCACAAGTTCTCATTTCCTATTCACATTATTTCCACCATGTCACCGTCGGACTCCAAAATCCTCATTTCTTATTCGGCTTCCACTGGATACACTGCTGTGTGATACCATTAAACAGTCTGCTCAGAGAATAAATATTCAATCCACCTCCGTTTTCTTCTGCATATTTGTTGGGTTATAGATTCTTGATTGATTCGTTGCCAGAATTGCTTGTTGCTTATCCTCTCCAGCAAGCCATCCAATCCGCATTGCAGAGCGAAGGCAGGTGCTGATGAAATTCTTCAGTAACCTATTGGAAATGCCTTTCGTCAAATGCTTCGAGTCCGTTGACTGGATGGAATCGCTGATAACACATTTGCGTTGAAGATTCGGGTCATGTTGTCTAAGCTGAGTGCAGCAGATTTCCACAAAATGATTTAAAGTCGCTCTTACTTTTCCGATCCTGCCACTGATAATCTTATCCGTGACGGCTGTAGATGAAACAATAGTGCCTAGTTCAGGTAAGCGAAAGAGATGACTTCCTCCCTTGATGATGATTGGTTCTTGTTGTTTTTTCTTCACCACATCTGTCTTCCTAGTGTTCACTTAAAGTCGTTTCCCCACTGCCTCTTCTAGCGACTTGCTGGTTTTCGCCCGTAAGTCTCCGGACTTTTGAGACATTAAACATAAGTCATCCAAGAAGTCCATCTTCTTCTCTTGCATAATCCAGTCCACCAAAATCAAGAATGTCACAGATGATAGCATATATATATATATATATATATATATATATATAGCTATGCACAATAAAGCAAAGCCTGAAAACAAAGTACTTAGGTTTTTCTGTCTTGTTCTAATATATATTATGGTACAAGTTAAGCCTAGATGGGATATAGACACAGGTACTCCGTCCCTAAATGAGGTTACTAAAGCTGCCAATAATCTGAAACAAGGCAAAGCAGCAGGAACTGATGGAATGACTCCAGAGGTATTTAAATGCGTCGCCACAGGACCTCTTGGTCGACGAAATCAAATGCCGCTTTCAGGTCAAGAAATATGGCAATTTTTGAACGCCGGTATGCCTATGTTCTAGAATTTGTCGAAGGGTGAAGATATAATCAACACACCCTCTTCCTGGTCATAAGCCGGCTTGGTTTTCTCGTATTTGTGAAGATATTCAGTTTATTCTCTCAACTGTCCAACGTGTAAATGAAGTGATGACACTTGGATGATGTCCAAGATGGAATGACTCCAGAGGTATTTAAGTACGGTGGAGACAGTTTGCTGTCTGTATTAACTAAGGTGCTAGGCAGTGTCTGGGAATCAGGGGAAGCCCTATCGGGTTGGTGTAAGTCATTGATTATCCTCATATACAAGAATGAAGACAAGTCTTCCTGTGATAATCACAGGGGATTAGATTGACTAATATAGTATCTAAAGTCCTAGGCTCAATAATAATGTGTAGACTAAGCGGTCCACTGGAGGAACAAACATGAGAGAACCAGGCAGGCTTTAGACCAGGAAGAGGGTGTATTGATCATATCTTCACCCTTCGACAAATTCTGGAACATAGGCATACTTACCCTCGGCGTCCAACAATCGTTATATTTCTTCAACGAAAGGCGACATTCTATTCTGTCCACTGAGAGGTTCTCTAGCGATGCTTTGCTGTAAAAGGAATGCCAAGAAAATACACTGCACTGATCAAGGCACTCTACTCGAACTCATGCAGCCAGCCAGGTGAGAGCTTATGGCGAGTTGTCATCTGAAGTGGTGACAACTAGTGGTGTCCGTCAGAGATGCCCATTATCCCCATTTCTATTCAATCTCATCATAGATCTACTAATGGAATTAACCCTAACTAGCTTCAGAGACTCAGGGATTGACTTGCTACCAGGGAATAATCTCGTTGACTTAGAATATGCAGACAATATAGTCTTTCCACCTGGGTGAAGACGCTGACAAAATTCAGAGTCTTCTGAACACCATGAGCTGCAGTCTGCGATTGTTTGGCATGCAATTCGCTCCCACCAAATGTAAGATGATGCTACAGAACTGGACTGGACTACATTGACTCCTAGCTTAGAAATAGGGAATGAAGTGGTAGAGCACGTTGACCACTTCACTTATTCGCGAAGTTGCATCAACCAGTGCCAACGGGTTGATCGTTGACGAAATCTCAGCACGAATACAGAGGGCTAGTTTCGCATATGCCAGTTTACGCCGTCTGTGGCGTAGACGTGATATCCGACTATCGACTGAAGGGTATGTGTACTGCTCATCAGTCCGCTCCGTCCTCCTTTATGGCTGTAGGACCTGGCCATTAAGAGTGAAAGACATGAAAAGCCTGGCTATCTGTCTTTGATCATAGGTGTCTGCGTTCTTTCTCCCGTGTGAAGTGGTATAATAAGGTGAGCAATATTGAGGTTAGGCACGGGTCGAATGCTAGGTAAGGAGGGGAAATCAATCGACAATGCTGTGAAATTACATCGACTGAGATGGTTAGGACATGTGTTACGCATGCCTAGTCATCGCCTTCCTCGACAACGGACAATGTTAGCTGACATAGGGTCAGGCTGGAAAAGAGCTAGCGGTGGTCAAACGAAAACATGGCACCAGTCAATGAAATCTACAACAGTTAGTTTAAGCCAACCACGTAGGAAGGGGTAGACTTGGTTGGTTAGGGTCCTCGGGACGGTAAAAACCAATGGTTGGCAACAATTGTTGATATGGCTCAAAATCGTTCTCAATATCTGGCGCAGATGCATCTACTCCTTGTGATTTATGATTTCCAATGAAACCAAACTGTTCTTCGTTATTACTACTCCAATTGTCTCATATACCTCTCTACTGTCTCTATTTTGCATTTTTTCTATTTGCTTCTCTTACTTTGTGTACTACGTGGAGTGTGGTGACTTGAACTGCTGCACATCGATGCAGTTCTATGTTAAAAACAGACAGACAGATGACAAACACATTAGAATAACGTCATGTGATGGATGTTTACACAAAGCGAAATTTTATTGGTTAATAATGAGTCTACATTGCTCGGCTCTGTTAGAAGAAAAAAAAGTGTATAGAATTATATAACCAGTACACATGTAATCGGCAGATACTTGTAAAATCAACTAGCTATTAGCGTTCATGAAGTTTAACAACATGGAACTAGTCTACGTTCTATTGTCCAACAGAATGATATATAACTTTTCTGTGTATGAAAAACAAGTTTATACAGGCATTCACCATTGTCACTAAGTAAGACTGATCCGTTGTTGATTGATTTTATTGAACCGAAATGCTTGATGTCTATTGATATGCAGGCGCCTAGTATAGAGACCTCGACTGCTCTTTAGGATTATTACAGTGTCATTTGATTGATAGGCTAATAGTGGAACGGGAAACTTACGGAATCCTTCGAAGTAAAGACGGGAGTAAGACAAGCTGACTACCTACTATGTCCAGTGATTTTCCTGATTGCAGTAGATTGGATAATGCGACAGACAGCGGACAGCGAGGAAACAGGCATAAAATGGACCCACACAAAAAACTTGGAGGATCTGGACTTCGCCGATGATATATGTCTGATTTCCCACAAACTGGAAGATATGCAAGTGAAAAGCAACAAGTTGGCAGAAGAAGCATCCAGAGAAGATAGGACTTCAGGTGAACATAGAGAAACAGAGGTGATGAAGATTCATGGACAAGAACAACAACAACAACAGACAACGATCAGCATAAATGGGAGGAACCTGAAAGAAACAACAACCTTTACCAACCGACCTGGGAAGCATCGTTTCAACTACAGGCGGAACTGACGAGGATATCAAAGCAAGGATTGGGAAAGCAAGACAAGCCACAAAAGATCAGCAACAGGGATCTCTGGCAATGAGCAAACCAACCCAGCAGGAACCTATTGTGCAACAAATAAGCGGGAAGAAATGGAGGTAGATTAGCCGTACTCTGAGAAAACCATCAAGTGACATCACTAGACAAGCCATTGCTCGAGTGGAACTCGAAAGAGAAACAGCGAGTTGGTCGTCAGTGCAAGGGTGATATGGAGGAGGTCATGTGAAGAGGAGATGAAAGTATGTGGGCAGACTTGGAACCAGGTGAAGACTTTAACAGAGAACCGAACGCAATGGAGACGTGTAGCTGAAGCCTTATGTTCCTCTAGGAATGGTTTGTAGTCACATGATGTCTGCCTTTGTTTTTGACAGTCTGATATATTTTACTATGTGTATACTGATCGATATTCCATTATAACTCACAATATGTTTTGTCTGTCCGTTAACTAAATAAACAATGTATGACCTTTTGTCACATGACATTACAACCAGTCAGAATCTAATGATGGTAAGAAAAATTACTGTCTATCTTATTGGTTCATGTATATTAGTCATTTTCATATATACTTTTGCATTGTACACTTTTTGACTCTTACTCTCTCTCTCTCTTTCACACCTTCGTACTGTTTGGTACTCTCACTCACACTTTGTGTGACAGTTATTCCCTTGTGGAAAATACACGTATCATCGTGAACGGGCTGGTCTTCTGATTTCCTCCTTCGCGTCAGGACAAATTAAGTACTCAGCGGTACCAGTCTGTACGTTATCGTCCGTTATATCTCATTAGCGTATACTTACACTCGGTCACACTCTAATATTGGCAACGACCACATAACTTATTGACGACGAGTACATAACAAGGAATTAAAGGAAATAATAATAATAAATAGTGGAATCCAGTAGGCGCTTTGATTGTTTTTGGGACATATTATATGGTATTCGTTGCAAAAGACACAGCTAGCATGCCCTTATAGTCTAATGGACAATGTTTTGGCATTTGAAACAATAGGTACTGTGTGTGTGAGTCTCAGTGGGCACACGATAGGGATGCAATTACACCCATCTGGCGAATCTAAAATAGAAAGAAATGCACCTCCTCGACTCCACTATCAACCAAATGACGCAGAGTCAGATTAATTTTTGTAATTTCAAATATTCATTGGTAGAAATTATCTGTAAAATATGACTTCAGCGAGAATTGTGCCGCCTCTGATATCGTATAATGATACATACTACTGATTTATATGAGTAGTCGGAAACCACTAATAAGGAATCTAAATCATCAGTAGTAATTCCATACAAGGAAGGAACCTCGGAAACCTTACGCAGAATTCCTAACAAGGCAGGAATAAAAGTGGCTGGCATTCAACCCCACAAACTCAACTAGAAACAAGCTTTGTCGGTTGAAGGATCAATCCTGTGGAGCCTTTAAAACAAAACAATTTAGTTTATCTAATACCCTGCCTGCAATGATTGTCAGGTCAAATACATAGGTCAAAGTAGTGGAACAGAGGCAGTCAGACTAGCCGAGCATAAAAACCTAGCTAAATCTAGATTAGTTGACCCGAATAAGATAAGAAATCTCGAGAATAGTTCAGCTATGAGCACTACATGCAATCACACAACCATATAATAGGATGGGGTAAGATGACAGCCTGGAAATCTAATGTGACAGGATAGAGGTAGAGATTGATAACAGAAGCTTTGTTTATCGAATCAACTGCAAACACGTGTAATAGGAATGATTCAACAACTGTCCAGTCGGATATCTGGAAAATTCTACTACTCCTACGACAAATAGGAGAGAACAAAGACAACTATAAAACTCAAGTTTCAAAGTCGTGTGATTACAATTGATATGATTATGAACAGTAATAAATTTTGTTCGAAACTTCGTCATCCAGTAAATAATACTGTTTCACTGAGTGATAGATCTAATAAACAAACTAATATGGAAACCATTAAGGCCAACAAATAGTGCTCCCTAGACAGATCACAGTAATTTAAGCAGTGGATAGCCATTTATCTGGTTCGGGGAAGAGCTCATAAGTGGTGTGCCTTCTTCGGCTCAGCTCAGATAATCGAATTAGTCCAAAACACCTGGATTTCATCTACCTTCTAGAGAAAAGTATTATTTTGTCTTTCCAAATAAAAATTTTAATGAGTTTGCACTTCAAAGTGAGTTGTCTTAAAGTTGTAGATATAATTTGATGCTTGTGACATTTGCTTCAGATTTTTCTTTGTCATTCTGTTAACCGAAGAATGTGTGGTAAATTTGACTGGACAACAGGTAGTAACCAATCTCGCGTATCTAGTTCTCGGCGTTGTTACAGACTGAATTCTATCAATCGAGTTTTGTACTGTGGGTGGTTCGCCATCATGGTGCACACCGAATTGTTGTTATTAGATGATGATTGAAGGCAATCGGCATGAAGGCCTTGGAGCTCAGTTTCGTGTTTGTTGGCACTCGTGACCTGAGCTGAAATCTCAGAAGGGATGTGAGTTCCTTCAGGATTGCAGATGCTCCTTGCTGACAAATACCAACGAGCATGAAACCTAGCTTCAAGGCTTTCTGCTGATTACCTCCGATCATCTAACAGGATGTGGCAAGTAGGTATACACGACAGTGGTTCAATGGCAGAGTGACTACTACTATCCACTCGTGTGGTTCAGGTTCGACTCCCGGTTGATGCACTCAGAAATTTTGCCTAGCAAATGGTAAGCTTAGAGCTTGAAGCCCTGTGTTCTATTCGATCACACACACACACACAAAGGAATGCAAAACCAAGTAGTCTAATGAGAACAAGGTAACTTTAAGTCTAATAATTTATTAATTAAAATCATTTTTATAAGATTCTATCAGATTATTATGATTTGCAAATTGTTATGTGATAGAAAAATAATAATAATTGCTCAGTATTCAGCGTATAATATATTACAAGTTCAGTCAAGTTTTAAGGTAATACTGATGTATTGATTTAATATTAGTTATGCATTTATTTACTCTTGTGTGTTCATAGTAACTTTAGAAGACTGGTCACCAGTGATGAGAAATTTTATGCACTGTCAGGTCATTTTAATGTTTCTTATTTTAGAAAATTCATTTTCTTTAAAACACATGGCTGCCTTAATAAATTTCAGTAAATGAGGCAAGATGGAGAGTTAGCACTATATGAAATGACCTCATTCTATTTCACAGATCCTCATCAGCTACAGATTACATGAAATTACTATGGGTGATTAAAAAAATAAAAGTAACACATCTCATTGTTGAAATGAAAGTAGAGAAAATGTTTTAAAACAATAACGCATTCAAAATGTGAACATTGCCATCCTTTTAGTTTAAGTTATCATCAGCTTGTAAACATTTCAAAGTATAAAACAACCGTGGGGGCTGTGGGAGCGCAAGGAGACAGAAAAAATAGAAAAATGTAATAAACAGTGTCAACTTTTAATTTTACATAGTGACTCAAGAAGATTATAGTTCATTATTATTATTATTCCCTTGGGTTCCTGATGGAACATAGGGATTCAACTACACGTCTCCACTTGCTTCTGTCTTCTGCTCTACTTTTCACCTGCATTCATGTTAGTCCATACTGTTTCAACTCCTCTTCACACGATCTCCTTCATGTCACCCTTGCACGTCCCACTCGCCGCTTCCCTTTCGGGTTCCACTCGAGCACTGGCCTGAAGTGCGATGTCACCCAGCGGCCTCCTCCTCGGTGAGTGTCCAATCCATCTCCACTTTCTCCTGCATATTTGTTGGGTGATTGGTTCTTGTTTTGTTTGTTCCCATAGTTTCTTGTTGGTGATTCTTTCCGGCCTAGATTTCTAGCTCGCTAGTTTTCTAGCCGGTCCCAAGCCCCGATAAAGAGGGAGGGTTGGGGCGTGGTGCTAGCAACTCCACCCCCAAAACTTAACCAAATTGCTACAGAAACTTCAACGGACAAATATATTAAAAATACTAACAAGAAGATTATAGTTCATAGGATTGAAATTTTGCTCAGTGAGCTAAGATCCCTAGTATGGATGATTAATCAATGTGATCAAAATTAAAATGCAGTTGTAACAACAGAAGACAAGGGTCAGGCAACAGGTAGTTTATTAAGGAAAATCAACACATATTTATAGATTTTCATGTAGATTATTGTAGATTATTGTTAGTAGAAAATACAGTCTTTTGATTGGTTGTTTCTCACAGAAAGTTAACCTTGCATCTCTTGTGGCTGTGTCAGATCATCTATCTGCTAACTGTATCCGCCTACGCAAAGCCTTTGTTCTCATTTTCTCACCACCAATATTGGGGACATAAACATTGACGTCAATTACTGTCTGCCAACTTTGGCTAGCAGCCAGCTCTTACCACACAGTTACCGAGGCAAGGAGGGACTGATCACGCTTTATTTCTGTAGTCAAAAATTTGGCTCGAAACGTCTGACTGCAATCAGTTTGGCAAGTCGTAGTAAAGAAAAACACAGTTTTGTTTTGTTCAGCGAAGAAATATCTCTTTTAAACGACTTCATTTTCAAGCCAGCTGTACATTCGTATTTACATTACGGATAAAGCCATTAAGTGGCACCAGAAATTGCTCAATCAATGCACATATGATAAGAGTAAAGATGTACTAAGGGGGGTAGAGTTGAAGTGGATGAGTTATAAGCTTTTAAAGATTATTAAATAAGTGAACTGATATAAAGATTGTAAAATTGTAGGTCAACTGTTGTCTGAGAAATTAAGAATCCGATAATGATAACAATAACAATAATAATCTGCTTTATTCCAATAACAGTACTTATAATACAGAATGGAATTCTCAGCATTTGTCACAATATTGCATCTGATTTACTCAAAATATATATAAAATTAAAAATTAAAACAAAATTAACCGGAGGAATTTGTCCACATTTACGACATAATTATTAGATATAATAATAACAATGAGTTTGTTTCAAACAGTATTGTCGATTGAGTTTGGAAATTTTAGCATGTTATAGATTATTGGGTCTAATGTTCTGTTGATATAGTATAGTGAGGGGAAATACAAAATTAACAGTTATAACACAGCTTAAATGATGCTCACACTTATGAAAAAAAATAAACAAAAACAAAAAATTGAGAGGACTATAAATATAAGAAGTACAATAACAATAAAGGTTGATGTTGTAAGGGTGGAGGAAATGGTTTATTTAATAGTGCAAAGAAGGTTAGTTAGTTCATGCCTAACACTATTTTCATCACATAAAGTACGTGCGAAATATGGTATAGTGGAATTTTTATACTTAGACGTACGTGCATAAAGCCTTCTGAAAAGACTTCTTGTTTTACCTGAGGAGACACAAGGTTGGAGCTGTGGGTAAAGTGGATGCTCACAGTCTGACAAAATTCCTTTAGCGAATTTGTTGCATGACATCAAGTGCCTATCAATGACAATATCAACGATATGACCCAATGGGATACCACTCGCCCTTACTGACAGTCTTCAGAGTTCTACGAAGTATGACATAGTCTTTTTTAAGCAATCCTGGAAAGAATAAGGGTGAACAGTAAAGAAGAATAGGTAAGATGCACGAGTTGACAAACTGTAAGAGGAGGGGTTGGGTTATGCCTGAGTGCCTTAACTTCTTAATGCAAAAAGTCAGACGAAATATTCTTTTAGAAATCGCTAAGACATGGGAAGACCAGGATAGGTCAGAAGAAAGAATTAATCCAAGATACTTAACTTCAGACTTGGTTTCTATATCAGTATCATCAATTTTGCAACGGCCGCAACAATAAAGACGGTGAAGGTGAAGTGAAGTGTAATGAATTCAAGTGGTAAAATAGAATAACATAAGAGAACATAACTAAGACCAAAGTAAAGAAAAGGGTTGAATGAAACGTTTTTGAACACATAATTTAGCTTTCTGTCCATGTATAGCTAGAGCTTCGGCTATGCATAAGTGGAGAAAACGTGGAGTGATTGGATTTGGTCCTGTAGATGACTTTAAAGGATAAATCACGTCGAGCTGAATGACCTGATTCCAGAAAGTGTTCACAGATTGAAGAATTTGTCGTCCTTTGCTCACCTTTCATTAACCAAACCGGGTAGTGTTCAGCTACGTGTTTACGGAGATTACGCTTACAACGTCCAATGTAATCAGCTCCACACAAGCATGTGAATGAGCATATGCACATAGAGGTGGACATAAGAGGTAGTTTATCCTTGACGCATTGTCGAATCATGTTTCGGCTGGTAAATACTAAATGTAAGTCAACTGCATAGAAACACCGTTTAATACATTAAGATAAACGACTTTTAATTACTTCAGAAATACTGTCACCTGTGAGAGCCAAACTCATAAACAGTGTCTTCTTCGAAACTGTGATTTGGCTAAGGACGGTTTCTTTCTTGATGTTTCTGTCGATAAACCTTCTAGGATATACATTATTTAAGAGAATTGTACGAAGTCTTTCTAATTCTAAGTCAATCGTATCTACAGAGCAAGTTCTCCGAATTCTAAAGCATAGAGAAAGGATAAGATTTCTCTTCTTGCCTAGAAGTACCCGACTGTTGAAGTTAGTGTACTGACTTGTAAATTTTGGCTTTCCGTAGATCGACCATTTTAACATGCCCATCTTCTCTTCTATCGAGCATCACATATAAGAAGTGAAGTGTGGAGTTCAACTCTTCTTCCATAGTGAAAAGCATAGATGAGTGAGAACCATTAAATTTTCCAAGAAGCTCGGCAGCTGAACAATTTTCATCACAAATAAAGGTGTCATCAATATATAGCTTATACATATGCAGACTTGAGATTGTTTTTTTCAATGGTCCCCTCTCCGAGCTCGCCATGAAGACATCCGCTAGGAGAGGTCCTAATGAAGACCCTATGGTGACCCCATCCCTTTGGTTATAGATGCCATTATTAAATCTAAACTGCACATTAAGCGTACATCTCAATAAAACCTGCTTCAAAGAGTTATTCGGCACTCTAATATTTACGCATTCTAGGTCAATGTAATCACATAAATAACAAATAGCTTCTACTAATAGTACATCTGTAAATAACGAGCGAACGTCCAACGAAATCATATGCTTACCGGTCACATTAATTCCATCAACGCAACTGACGAAGTCAAAATTGTCCGAAAGATTATGTCTACATAGATTTGATCTTACTGGTTCAAGGATCTCAGCGAGTCATTTTGCTTTAGAATGATAAGGAGAGTTAACCATATCCAGTATAGGTCGCAGAGGGACACCATCTCCATTCACCTTAGGAAGACCATATAAACGAGGGGTGGTTGAACCAGACGGCTTGAAATATTCGTGCATATACGAAGTAATAATAGATTCGTCTTTCAACTTCTTCAAAGTTCATTCATTCATTCTCAATACCTTCCATTGTATCTTTCTGGTCGGTTGATTTAAAAAAATTTTCTTAGTCGCAAACAATGGTGCATAATTTGTTGATGTAATCCTCACAGTTTAAAATAACTATGTCCAACCCTTTAACGGGACGAATTAGTATTGCATCCTTGTTATTCAATAGTTCGTTCAATTGTCTTTTAAGCTCTTCTGATATCATCTGTCGTTGTTTGCACTGCGCTTTTAAGTACTGAAATTAGCAGTGCATTATGGCAGACTTGAATTGTTCTAGATCTTCACTAGACGTTGGAAGTAGATCCTGTGTCTGAGACATAAGATTTTCAAACTGTACCTTTGAATTTAATTCATCAACGTCAAATCTTAATGTCATTTGTGTATTTAAAAAATTTCGAACTGTTAATATTCTTTGATAGACCCCCCCAGTCCGTATCCATTAGGTGTTTGATAATTACACTTTGTGAATATGTGCTTTTTCTAAGACGTGAACTTCTTAGAGTATGCAAGTGTTGGTTTGTAGGGATTTGACTGGTTACAGGATTTCATCATTAGCTGGCATTGGTTAGAGAACCATTGGAAAACCAGCTGGGAGTACTGGATAGCTGTTTCATCCTAGTTTGGGACTCTTCATCAGTACGCACCCACTGGAGTTCTTAGAATATGATTAGAAGGCTGGGTATAAGTCCTTCTTTCTGTTCCTCCAATGTTCTTGCTATCGAAATTGTATGCAAATCTGTAAAAAGTAGATGGAGGTAACATTGAAACCTTAGATCGCAAGAGTGGTTGGTAACGGAATGTTCACTTGAATTATAATATACACATATATGGAAATGATGTATGCTCTATATTTCGAAATCGTCATTTGCACAGATCTTTCGTGATGTGCTACTTTTGCCCTTCACATCGTGTTTCTTTGTATTCTTTTTGTGTCTTTCATGTTTCGTTGCCATACTGCTTCATTTCCTCTCTTTGACGCCAAATCTAATTCTCCGCTGTTTGATATTTTTGTGTCCCAATGAATGCGTCCTCATATACTACTGATAAATCTTGTCAGTAACACAAAACACACCATCAGCAGGCTACTTATCCAGTTAAGATTGGCTTATTGAACGTGGAATGCTGTCTAACGATTCGGTCTTAGCCTTAGAGAAATATCTTCTTATGTCTCCCTATATTCTACTATCAATTTGGTTTCACTTGATATATCGTAATACTGCTTATCTTACAGAAAAATGCTGCTACATAATTACAGTGATTCGTAATTGTGAACAGCGATCATCGTCATCTTCACTTTGTTCAGCCTTCAATAATACTGACTGATTAGGCTTATAATTTGGTCACCAAGCGGTAGGACTCATTTTTTTATCATTCAGTGCTGTATGCTTAAATTTTCATACATTACTGTTCCCTCGGGTTCCAAGTAGAACATATAGCTCTAGTAGCACGTTTTCATTTCAAAATCTCCTCTGGAGTCCTCTTTAGATGGTTTCATGATTTCCCATTGGCTCTCGTATCCTCCTCACACGAACTATTCTATGTCACTCCCGTATTATTATTATTATTGTTCCCTTGTGTTCCTAGTGGAACATAGGGCTTCAACTGCACGTCTCCACTTGCTTCTGTCTTCTGCCGTACTTTTCACCTGCATCCATGTTAGTCCATACTGTTTCAACTCCTCTTCACACGATCTCCTGCATGTCACCCTTGCAGGTCCCACTCACCGCTTCCTTTTCGGGTTCCACTTGAGCGCTGGCCTGACGCGCGATGTCACCCAGCGGCCTCCTCCTCAGCGAGTTTCCAATCCATCTCCACTTTCTCCTGCATATTTGTTGGGCGATTGGTTTCTGTTTTGTTTCTTCCCATAGCTTCTTGTTTCTGACTCTTTCCGACCATCTAATCTTCAGTATAGAACGAAGATGGTTGTTGATAAAGGTCTGCAACCTGTTGGAAATATTCTTTGTGACACACTGGCCAAGTTTCTGATCCGTATAGAAGAACTGACTGACTTGACGTTTGTATTGAAAATCTGAATTTTTGTTGTTGATGCTAAGAGACGAAGATTTCCAGATTGGTTTCAGGTTGATGAATGTGTTTCTCACCTTCCTGATTCTCGATTTGACATCCTCGTCCGTTCCTCCTGTAGTTGATTGAAGCAATGCTCCCTAGATAAGTGAATGAAGTAACCTCTTTCAAATCCCTCCCGTTAATGGTGATTGGCACTGGATGTTGCTGCTGCTGTTGTTGTTGTTGTTGGTTGGTTATTTTCATGACCTCCTTCTTGTCTATGTTCACCTGGAGTCCTGTCTTTGCTGCTTCTTCGACCAGTTTGTCGGTTTCGCTTGTAAATCTTCGATTTTGTGTGACATCAGACATAAATCATCCACGCGCGAAATCCAGATCTTCTAGGTTCTTCACTTCGGTCCATGATATCCCTGTCTTCTCTTTTCCCACTGTCTGACGCATAATCCAGTCCACCACAATTAGGAATATCATTGGTGATAATAAGCACCCTTGTCTGACTCCTGTGTTTACTCCAAACGCCTCGCTGAGTTTTCCATTGTGAATCACTTGACATGTGTCGTTGTCGTACAGCTGTTGAATAAGGTTGATGAGTATTTGGGGTACGTCGTAGTACTCGAGTAGTTTCCAAATTACTTCGCGGTCAACACTGTTGAAGTCCTTCTCAAAGTCTATAAAGTTGAGATAGAGGTTTGATTGCCATTCCTTTCGATTAAGGCAAAATTAGGGATAGGGATGTGGAATGTTCGTACGATGTACGAAACTGGAGAGGCTGCCCAGCTAGCCGTAGAAATATAACTTCCGTCCCAATGCTCAATTTGTCATTTCCCATTATGAGTTCCACTCAACGGTATGGCGTACGACGTCATTTAAAGGTCTCTTCAGCGTGTGTCTGATCCATCTGTATTTTCCTTTCCATTTGATTTGGGCATAAGGTTTTTGATTAGTTCGTTGCCAGAGTCTTCCTCGCCCTTTCCGATCGTGCCCGTATTAGTCTCATCCGTTTTGCCTGTAGTTGAAACAATGCTGCCTAGATCCATGAAAGAAGTGACATCCTTCAAATTTCTGCCGTTGATAGTGGTCGTTGTTGTTTGTCAGATATCTTCATTACCTCTGTCTTCTCTATGTTCTTTTCAAGTCCTGTCTTCAGTGCCTGCTTCTTCTGCCAACTTGTTAGCTTTCACCTATAGATTCTAGAGTTTATATGACATTATACATAAATCGTAAGCGAAGTCTAGATCTCAAAATAAATTCGAAACATACAAGTCATGATTTGCTAAGGTTTCATGTCTGCCCATAGTTATCAGCAAAATTAACTTACTACGACAAGAGGTGATATGAAGCCATGGAAACTGGTATCAGCATTTTAAGAAACTTGCTGAAACGGTGCGTAGAATTTAGGTTAGTGTTGTTCCACGGACAGAGTAATTTTACTGGACAATGTTCTACCGCAAATGAGCAATCAGAGTGAATCGTTTCAGCATGCTGTTTACAAGCAGTCGTTCTGCTTAATAAAGACGTCGTTACAAGTCACTCTTTAGATATGATAGAGAAGATTTGTAGCTCAGGTGGATGATTACGATGTGGTTGTGCTCTCTGAGATGAATAGTTAATTTGAGAAGCTTTCATCGCCCTACTAGGTGACATCTTCAGCGCATACTCCAGTTTCAACTGAAGTGAGCTTTTAGATTTCTCCACGAGTTTATTAATCATCTCTCCTAATGACCCTGGACTTGGACTCATTGCAGCATTCCCATCTTAAGGAAAATTGAAGAAAGATTTCTCATGGACGTCTTCCAGAAGAATGGATATCCACGGAATTTCATCAAAAGACATATACCCCCAAGCCAACCTATCAAACCGAAAGCCCCCAAGGAATCACAAAGAAAATCGCCCTACCATATATAATAAAGGACATCTCAGAAATCACTGCAAGACTCTTCAAACCTTTAGGAATTGACGTCGTACACAAACCAACAAAGTCACTTCACTCAATTCTATGTCAACCAAAAGACTCAACAGCGAAAGAAGATAAAACCAACATCATCTACAAAATAGATTGTATCAACTGCGAAAAACACTACATTGGCCAAAGTGGACGTCCCCTTCGTCTTCGTATCCACGAACATAAGCTAGCTGTCAAAAGACATGATATCCACTCCCTCATATCACTACATACAGACAACCACGGGCATCAATTAGACTGGGACAACGTTCAAATATTAGACAGAGGAAACAACAAGAATACTAGAGAATTTTTAGAAGCCAGCCTGGTATTCCAGTGAATCATCAATCAATAGACACATCGAGATAGAGAAAATTTATCAACCGATAAGAAAGAAACCTCACACACAAAGGGTCAAAGTTCAAATCAAATAAACAATGAGTGACAATATAAGTAACCTAGATGGTGTGAAAACACAGCAGAACAACCAATCACCTCCAAGGTGGTCACCAGGAGAGATGATTAATAAACTCGTGGAGAAATCTAAAAGCTCACTTCAATTGAAATTGAAGTATGCGCTGAAGATATCGCCTAGTAGGGCGGGCAATGAAAGCTTCTCAAATTAACTATCCAACTAGCCCAGAGAACACAACCACATCAAAGTCACTCTTTGTCTTCTGATAATCTCATGACTCAGTGAAACACAAGGTACTGGGTGGTGCACGGTCATATCAGCAGTGATTTAGTGTAGCTGCCTATCAGTACCGTTATTCCCCCCCCCCACTGATCCACTCATACATGCCATGCAGGTTGGATGTCACACATTTTTCTCAGCACATATATCTCTTGTAATGACAGATATATTCGTTATGCAAAATGTAATACATTTAGAGATAAAATAATTAAAACTGGTTGTTTTTCATAAAAAATACATAAATAAATAAGTCGAGTTGAGTGCTTTAATGATAACAACATACTTTAGCAGCACAGCATTCACAACTAGACATTGCTACTGCTTCGTTCGTTCGATCGATGGAGTGAAATGTCACGTGAACAGGCTAAGGATCACTGGTGTGAGACGATTGTTGAAAAGAAAGTAAAAAATAACTTCTTTATCATAGTTGTTGACATTCTAAAACACCAGCTGATTTTTCACTTTATCATTCTTTCTCTTGTGCATTCCCGTCTGCTGTAATTTCAGTTCAGATTGAAACAGAAATACTACAGCGTTATTCATGCAAATGTAACTGTTGAATAAAGAAGAAAAACTCGATGTAATTTAGTTCTCCAAGCAGGAGGAATTATTTCCGGAGCTTTCATTATCTTTCTAGACAATGTATTCAATGGAAACTTCACTGTGAGGTGAACTCATCTGAATTCTCCATGAATGATATCAATGTGTGTGTTTCCTGACTGGTTTTTAATCTGTAGGAGTGCCGATAGATACAATGATTTAGAATTTGACTTTTTTGTTATGTAATTCATTCTTTACTAGTTAATAAATCTAATCTATAATAAAGTTATAACAAGGAAAGAAGGAATATATTCGCAGGATAATACGAAGTTGTTTCATTTCGTGGATTCTCTTCAACTGCTGAGTACATCCTAAAAAAAATCAAATTATAAATTACAAAATTGCTGAACATACATTTTCACAGTGACTTCAAGTTATCCATAGAAATTTCCAGCAACATAATTCTAAAATGACGTAAGTAGACGAATTATTCAGTTAGAGAACCATTGAAAACCAGGGAGGACTGGACAGCCAGCTGTTTCTGGGAATCATCGGCAGTAACCACCCACCACCACGGTTCCAACCCAGGACCTTCCGGTTACAAGGCAAGCTGACTCGTATACCATTCAGCCACTGGGACCCGACTCAACGACTCATGAATTCTAACTTCTACCAATTCGTGATGCATTTAGCGCGACCCCAACCAATGTCATCAGTGGGACATCCATCGTCACACGTGACATCTGGATGGACCCCACTGGTCACGACTTCTCACTGGAACTGACTCCAGGAAACTCCATCCTGTAGCAAGTCACTAGCCAGCATCAGATTAATTTCCTGTAGTTGGTCGTAAAAAGAAGCAAAAGTAACTCTCACAAACCAACTATAGAGAATTATTCAGTGTTAAAACAGAATAATTAGACATAGTGGAGGGGGGAGGTAGAGTTCACATTTAGCTTGGAAACAAGGACGGACTAGAGACAAATCACAAGATTGAACAATAGACTGAATTTATACATATTATGATAGGGAGTTCAAGAGGGTGGGCGTAAATAGTAAATAAAAATTGTGACACAGAAAAATTAACATGGATTTGGGAACTTAATAGTGAGTTCAACTCAATGAGCGAAAATCAAAATCAAGAGGGAAAATACGTAACAGAACAAAACAAATTAGTCAGGCCTTCAAAATCACTCATACACAAAGAAAAAGAAGCAGTTACTTTGGTTCGCAGAAGCTATTGATATCAAAAGACTTTCACCTTACCCCTGTATACAGAAAAATGGCGTGATTAATCTCTCACTGCCCTGGGAACCCTGATTATTTTGTTACTAGCCCTACGTTCGGTGTCCCTTCTTGTCTGGACTTACTGTTGGCTAGGGGATGTATAACACTGTGTCGGCCGAGTCTCAAACGCAGACTACGTTAGCTGTTGAAAAGTAATGAAATCTTGAACAAGCGGTGCATCAATAAAATTGGTAACCAATCAACATATCACAATCCTTCGAAGTGAGGACGGGAGTAAGACAAAGCTGCCTACTATCGCCATTGATTTTCTTGATTGTAGTAGATTGAATAATGCGACAGAGAGCGGGCCAGGCAGCGAGGAAACAGGCCTAAAATGGACTAACACAAAAAACTTGGAGGATCTGGAATTCGCCGATGATATATGTCTGATTTCCCACAAACTGGAATATATGCAAGCGACAAGCAGAACAAGCATCAAAGATAGGACTTCAGGTGAACATAGAGAAAACAGAGGTAATGAAGATTCCTGGACAACAACAGCAACAAGAGACAACGATCAGCATAAATGGGAGGAACCTGAAAAACACAACCTCTCTTACCTACCTGGGAAGCATCGTTTCAACTACAGGCGGACGGAATTGATGAGGATATCAAAGCAAGAATCGGAAAATAAAGACAAGCTTTCACTACTCTCAAGTTTGTGTGGAGGTCAACAGCAATCAGCATGAAAACGAAAATAAGATCCGGATTTTCAACTCCAGTGTGAAGTCAGTCAGCGCTACTATACGGATCAGAGACTTGCACTGCGCGTCATAAAGAGCACATCGAACAAACTACAGACCTTCATCAACAGATGTCTTCTCTCAATTGTTCACTCAAGATCAGATGGCCGGCCAGAAAAGATCAGCAACAGGGATCTCTGGCAATGAGTGAACTAGCCCAGCAGGGACCGATTGTGCAACAAATAGGCAGGAAGAAATGGAGATGAATTGGTCATACTCTGAGGAAACCATCAAGTGACATCACTAGACAAGCCATCGCTCGTGTGGAACCCGAAAGGGAAGTGGCGAGTTGGTGGTCAGTGCAAGGGTGACTTGGAGGAGGTCATGTGAAGAGGAGATGAAAGCATGTGGGCAGACTTGGAGCCAGGTGGAAACTTTAGCAGAGAACCGAACGCAATGGAGACGTGTAGCTGAAGCCCTATGTTCCTCTAGGAATTAAAGGAAACAATAATAGTAATAATAATAATAATATATAATAGAACATATCACAATTATAGTAAATTAGGAGTTATCAGATTAATCAGTGACTTAAAGATGCAGTTTAGTCCAAGTATCGTTGATGTCCATAAAGGTCATATTGTAGAGCTGACTGACCCACTGTGTAGACGATGGTTCTTCACTGGTAAATTGGTTGATATGGTCTTCGGGGGATTATTAGAATGGAAATGGGTAATACTTATAGGTCTTAAAAATCAACCGGTTGGATAGAAATTCTTCATAATGGCCAGGTTGGTCAAAACACGAGTATTTTCACTCTAAGTTAAAAAAATTGTATTGGTCAGAAGTTGTAGAGACAAAGGCTAAGAATTTGTTATTGTTATTGTTATTATTATTATTATTATTAATTTGCATTTCATGTCGATTTATAATACCGTCCAGAAATACACCATCTCTATTGACATGTAGGCTCCTAATCCGTACGCTTCGACGATGGCGACGAAGAATAAAGTGATGTTATTTTGGTTGGCTATAGCTAGTAGTAGAATCCAAGATGCTAATTTCCTCCTGTTCAGAACTCGTCAGCTGGATGCACCCGCATCTCCAGTGAGTGATATTGTCTCACTGGGGCTAGAACCATGCATTGATCGTTCCAGATGCTAATGAATTAATTATCCCCTAGATCAATGGGCCACGAGAGCCACTTCTTCCGCAACGATTATTAGCTATGATTTGTTTATAGATTAATTTGCACTTTCCGTTGACTGATAATGTTAGACTGAAATACTTGGCTTCTGTCGACATGTCGGCCCTTAGTACAGACACTTCGACAACGTCTAAAGGTGACCGGATTCCCTTGTGGTAGTCACCGTCAACCGAAATAAAGACTATGAAAAATGTACAGATATGAAGAAATGTTGTGATAAGAGCTGGCTGCTAGCCAAATAGGTAGACAGTAATTTACGTCAATGTTTACGTCTCCAATATTGGTCGTGAGAAAAATAAGAACAAAGACTGACTCAAGAACCAATCACAGCAGACTTTGCGTGGGCGGGCACAATTCGCAGACAGATGATCTGACCTTCAAGAAACGGCCACAAAGAGATGAAAGATTAAGTTTTAGTGAGAAACAACCAATCAGAAGACTGTATTTTTGTTCGCTTACAATAATCTGTAATAATGTACATGAAAATCTATAAATATGTGTTAATTTTCTTAATAAACGATCTGTTGCCTTGCCCTTGTTTTCTGTTGTTACAATGTTATTTTCAACTTTGAAATTCTATACGACATTGTTGGTATTTATATTCCTTACATCTCTGACTTCTAAAGTTTCGTTGAAAGAAGTATAAATAAATTAATATTTTGAAGAGACGTCTGTTTCAAACTTTCAACTACTAAAAAAAATTATCGATCAGGAAACAAAATCCTACAAGTACTTATTTCGCTTTGATTTGGTACTTTAGAAGATCTTAAAATCTTGAACCTATGAATAAGTACAACGTGTCTGTCGGCTTCCTTCCCCCTTGCATTATCGATCGGTACTTTCAATCAATTCTGATGTTAGTATACTGTTGATTATGTTATTATTATTATTTCCTTTAATTCCTAGAGGAACATAGGGCTTCAGCCGTGCGTCTCCATTGCGTTCCGTTCTCTGCTAGAGTCTTCAGGTTTCCCCCCACTTATACTGATTGATGTCTGTTGTTGTTGTTGCTGTTGGTGTTGCCCAGGAATCTTCATCACCTCTGTTTTCTCTGTGTTTACTTGGAGTCCTATCTTTGATGCTTCTTCTACCAACTTGTTGCTTTTCGCTTGCATATCTTCCAGTTTGTGGGAAATCAGACATATATCATCAGCGAAGTCCAGATCCTCCAAGTTTATTGTGTGAGTTCATTTTATGTCTGTTTCCTCACTGCCCGCCGCTGTTTGTCTCATTATCCAGTCTACTGCAATCACGAAAATCATTGGAGAAAGTAGTTAGCCGGCTTGTCTTACTCCTCTCTTCACTTCGAAGGATTGCGTGAGTTTTCCGTTGTGGATTACTTGGTATGCAGCATTGTCGTACAGCTGTTGAATGAGCTGTATAATTGTCGGTGGCACCCCATAGTAGCGAAGTAGTTGCCAAAGCACCTCTCAATCGACGCTGTCTGCTGAAGGCCTTTTCAAAGTCGATGAAGTTGAGATATAGAGGTGACTGCCATTCCAAGGTTTGTTCAATGATGATCCATAATGTGGCGAGCTGATCAATACATGACTTGTTTCTCCTGAATCCCGCCTGTTCCGGTCGAAGCTTTTGATCCAGGGCATGTTTGATTCTCTCCGGGATGATGTGGCTTAGTATTTTGCTTGGGATGGACAGGAGCATAATTCCGTGCCAGTTCTTGCATTGACTTAAGTCTCCTTTCTTTGGTAGGTTGAATAGGTGTCCTTTCTTCCAATCCTCGGGTACTTTGCCTTCTTTCCTCACCTTCTCCAGTAGTGACGCCATCAAGTCCGCTGTTGTCTCTGGGTCCGTTTTCAATGCTTCTGTTGGGATTACATCTGGTCCTACTACTTTCCAGATTTTAGCATCTTGATTGCCTTCAGGACTTCTGATTTCGTCGGGGGTTTGGTGTTCACTGGTAGCTCTGTCTCCGTTGTTGGTATTGTTGGGCACGTTGTAGGTGGTGGTCGATTAGTGAGTCTTTTGAAGTGCTCAGCCCAGTGTTTCCTTTACTCCACTTCTTTGATGAGTGACTTTGCATTGCCATCCTTCACCGGCTTAATTTGTGTCAAACTTTAGCCCGATAGGTACCTAGTTTTTTGGTAGAGTGTTGCGAGGTCTCCTTTGCCTGCAGCTTGTTCTGCCTCACTTGTCATGGTTTCATAGTACTTTCTTTTGTCTTCCCTGACACTCTTCTCTACTCTTTTGTTCAGTGTCTTGTGGCTTGCATTCAAATCCTGTTTCTGTTACTCGTTGGTGCACTGGATAATCTTTTGTTTCTCCATCCTTCTCTCTTCTATTAGTCTCCAACTGTCCGTAGTGAGCCACTGTTTGTCCTGTCTCTTCTTTCTGCCTAGAACTTCCATGCAGGTTTGACTCCACACTGTTTTCAAGTTGTTCCAGTGCTTTTCGACGCTGACCTCTTCACCAGTGTTGATTTGTGTCTCGGCTTTGTCCTTTATGCTTGCAGTGAAGATGTCATTTGTGTCCTGGTCCTTCAGTTTTTGAGTGTTGAACTTGGCTTGTGGTCTATCTGCAGCTCCTGATTCTCTGAAAGCTTTTAATTTGATTTGGATTGTCCCTTATACGAATTGAGCCAATGTTAATTATGTACTTATAACCAATTATAGGTTCTGATACAATTAGTTCCCTCTATGAATTTCAACAAAACAATAATAAGAAATGATTTATCTGAATAGTGCAATGTATTTGCACAGCACATTTAGAACAGCATGGTCACACAAGTACTTGTTATCGGAATATTTATGAAAATAATAAAGAGCTAATGGGTGGGAGAGTAGAAATAGGTCAACCTGAACAGGTCAGAAAATAACAATGGAGATGAATAAACCAAAGAATGTAGATATTAGTACATCTACCCTGCTACGAAAGTAAAGTTTACCAAGGAAGATTTATTGTGATAACAGATTATTTTTGATTACACAAAGGTGGTTTTAACTTCATAATCAATAGGGCTTCCATAAACTTTAGGATATACCCAAAAAGATGTGTGAACAGCAGTTTTATTTCACGTCTTCATAATGTCATTCGTAACAGAAGAGAAAGGTCGTCTGTTTCTGCCATTTACAGATGTGCTGTGAAACCTTTACTTGCAAAGACCGATGAGTTCCTCCTACGTATGTGTGACCACACTTACATTTAAATTAGTAGATATTGTAAGATGTGACACCATTTTTCGTATGCTCTAAGGGCTTAGACGGATATGTAGACTTTACGTTCTCAATTATTTGGATAAATTATTTGGGTCATGGGTGCTCACTGATGAAGAGTCGTAAACTAGGCTGAAACAGCTTCTCAATGTTCGCTAACTGACATTGATTCGTGACGGAGTCTGCACTAAATTAATCGAAATATCTACGAAACCCCAGTATCTGAACTCTATCTGCCAAGTTTTCAGTGGGACTGTGAAGCTAATTAGCTAAACATTACGGTACACACTATTTGATTCACTAAATGTGGTTGGAGGTGATCGGCAGAAATCAATTCTTAACCTATGTCTTGTACCTGCTAACATCTGTGAGTATGAAGACGTAATTTATCTGAAAGGTGTGACCTATTTATGCTACAAATTTCGGAAATTCTGATGACACACAAGTACTTGTCATACACAATATTTATCAGACATCAACTGTGAATCAATATAGGTCGAAATGTTTATTTAGGAGGTGAATGTTACCTCAAGTTGTGTGTGTGACAGAATCCGTCGATCTTTGCAGGTTAGGGTGACAGAACACATTCCCCAGTGAGAACAAGAACAAATAACCTGTTTGACAGTTAACTGATAATATGCTGACTAAAGTGTTATTAAAACAAATGAAACAGGACGTAAAGATCAGTACCATGTAAAAACTACTGCCATTTCCATGCACAACACTTGCTAGAATGATCTACTTTAGTTCACCAGTACCATTTTCTCTTAATCTGTTTCCCCAAGGAACTGTTTAAAATAAAGTGACACTTAAGTATAAGCCTAAAATTTAGGCACTGTGATGGTAGAGCACAACTCCAATGTGGATAAGATTTTATTCTACCAAATCACATAGTGGTGCTGCACTGTAATGGTTGACCACACCAGCGAAGATGAGTAATTTAGAAAAAAGCTCAGTAGTTGTACTGCATGCATTAACACACAACTACACAATAGCATGGTGGGAGAGGATTAAGATTCTAAGAAGTAATCTATGTAGGTGGGTGGGGAGAGAGATTGATTACTGAATCCTGAATGGTTCATCGAGTCTACACCCAACACACCACATGTAACAGAAACGACTCAATGCAAATATCAGACATATGCATGGAAGATATTATTACCACCAGTCAGTCAAATCAGAAGAGGATAATAAATAATCTCAAAATTCTATTTCAATTCAAGGACATCACAACATTCTAAGAAGTACTTTATTATGACTACAAAAACACTCGTCTTATTTTCCATCTGATTGGAATTGATTAATAACACCCATATTATTGTTTCTGAATGTACATTATCCCATATTGATTTTTGTTGAGATATCTAGTCAATTTCACACATGCATATAAATGAAAAAAAGTTGCATGAGTGACTTGATATGATTATGAGTGGCAATAATTTGTGTTCGAAACATGGTCATCAGTTAATATTACTGTACAACAACACTGTGAGATTCGTCAAAATAAAATCTTATCCATAATGGAGTAACACTTACATAATTCTTTGGTGTTAGTGTAAATGGTGCCCAGAATTCTATTGAGAGTTGGATAGTCAGAAAGGATAAGCAACGAGGAACTCTAGAAAGGAAGCAAACAAAGACCTGTTACCCCGAAGATATTCACAAGGAAACACAAGTTTATAAAATTATATTTATAAAATCTCAGCGAAATTGAAATGATCATTTCCAACGTTTCGTTCGGCAATCTGGTCTGAACTTCTTAAGGGAAATTAATCGAAATTAACACAACAGAAGTTTATATATAAAAGGAACATCACTTGTTTTTAAACCTTGTCCAATCATGAGCCATGCAACAGGCATCAACATGTATAATAAATAAATAAATGAAATTGTATGTTGATATAGAAAAGTACATCTCTTGTTTTAAATTGTGTGTCCTGTCATGTGAATCAAGAAACAGCTATCAATAGGTATAATAAACAAAACAAAACAAAAATTTTTATGAACTGTGGTCTTATTGCTTTTTAAAGGCTGAAGTTGTCCTTATTCCCTTGGGTTAAGAAGGGAACATAAGGCTTCAGTAGCACATCTCCAGTTCATCCTCCTCTCTGCTGTCCTCTTTAGTTGTCTGCATGATTTCCCATAAGCTTCCGTTTCTACGTCACATTTCCTCCTCCATGTTACTTTCGGATTCACCCCTTAGCCGTTACTTCCTTTTTGGGCTCCACTCGAGGCCCTAGTGTGTAGTGTCACTCAACGGTTTTCCCAGTGTATATCCTTTCCATCTTCGGCATATTAATTGAGCCACCGGTTCTTGGTTGGTTCATCGCATTGCAGAGTTCCTTGTTACTAGTCTTTTTTTATTGGCCATCTGATCCTTAGTAGTGAGTGAAGGCAGCCGTTGATGGAAGTTTGCATGATGCGTTACATGATATGAAACTGACTAATTTATCGGAGTGAATTCGATATAGCTGTATTTCCTAATGCTGAGTATCACAGGGGTTTTATAATCTGTAGGTACTAATTGTGTATCTCTATACTACTGTGACACGGAAAATGACAAAAACCACTGACGTCGCTCATAGTTATTAGACCCGTGACTCTTGTTGTCTAAATACGGGAAATGATTTATGCATGGTTTGAAAGACGAAGGGCCTGGAGAAAACCTACAACTCTGCACTTTCTGCATGAAATACCAATACAACATATAATAAACCAATCGTCTTTCAGCATCTATACTGTTTTGTGATTGGTTGATTCGTCCTGTGTGAAATTCAAACGTAAATGACGGTAATAATTATGACTTTATTGCTAGCAGTACAAATCAATAATAATATCGACACTTTTAAAATATGTAGTTTGTTTTACTTTAACTGTTCTGTTAAAATGATGTTAAATGTGTGTGTGTGTCAAAATTATTTTGCGTTTATAATATAAGTTCACTTGAAAATAATGAGTTGAACTTATTTAAACAAAGTTAATTTTATTGATTATTTAGAGAAATTAGGTATAATATTTGTATATGTCCGGTTATTGGAATTTGAACGCTTCAATTTAATAATTGATATTATAACCATTAGCTAGAGGTAATACTAATAATAATAAAAATTATCAAGCTACACATAACGGCCTTACGGACCTAGAAGCAAAAAAGAGAGGAGGTTGAGTTAAGTATCCACTCAGGAAATTGCATTTGGAAAATGATTGTCATTAAACGAAGCAACTGAAAGCATATGCGACTGAGGTGAAGAAGTAGGAGACACAGAAAGGAGAATTATGCGGGTAGCTGACGTCATAACATCAGCCAGAACAGTTCACGTGTAAGTATTATACTCCTCATGCAATACACTTCACACATCTATTGAAGTTTCGTGTCTCCATCCACCTGTGGCTTGTGAGAAATGATGGGTTCCAAGACAGGAATTCAGTTTTGTTTGGAATGCTCGCTATCTAATAGGCAACTACTTTTGACTTTAGGATCTTGCACATTATTCTTAGTACTCCATCTTCTGCTCTGCGGAAACTGACGTGATCATCTTCATTTCTGGGAATCAGTGATCAGCGATTTCTATTTTCAGTCCATTTCTAGAACACATTACCTAAGTTATCCTTTTTATAGTGATTTACATTAGCTACTTACAAATATAAGTAGTAACATGAATCTCTACAAATTTTCATTACAGAAGTTGGATTTCTAAATAATTTTAGAATATTTTATATTGTATAGTTGTATTAACTTTCGACTTAGAAGATATCATTAGCAGGTCTAGTTGGTGAATTACTTTCGGATTTAACAGAAAGCGAGATTTTCGTTCAGGACAATTCATACCCTCTTGTGCTACACAGGATATGTAAGTTCAATTCACAAACGTTCACATCTGAACTACGCAGTAAGCTTTACTCGTAATTCTCCCTGGAAAAGTAACCACTATTCCACTAGTGTTACCCTTACCCTTGCAGTATGCAACAGTTTCAATATTCTCCCTCTCAATGGAACGCAAAATTGTTAGTCATAATGGAATGCAATTTCTAATTTTTAAATTCTACAATTTAGCTTCCACAAAAAAACCAAAGATATTTTCAGGTTATAGTATGTTATCTGTTAGACATCGGATATGGTGCAGTGACGTGCATTTCTGATCGATATGAATAGTTTTACGGAAGCATGGTTATGTCACTGGGTCACCTTAGTTACCTTCCAGCAAAATGCATGTACTACGTTTTCGTTTCTTGGTGTTTCAATCTTCCAATTATGTCCTTGGATAGCTGTATGAACTCACCAAAATTTGTAACTGGCTTTCAATCTACGATTGTGCACTTCACGAGGAAAATCAAAAGGGAATTTTGCAGAGGACTGAGTCTTATTTCAAGCAGAATGATATTGCGTCATATGATAGATATACTGTCGATGAATATATACTTGAAGCTTCCATATGGGGAGTAAATATTTTGCAAGAAGTTGCACTGAGGATTCTGGATCACTTCTAAACATAATTTCCAGTTGGAAACCATTCAAGTAGCAGTTGGGACAGAATTCGAATATATTGTATATAAATATATAAATGAACATGAACATTGAACGTTTGTTTATTGGAACTGGTAGCCATTAGCGGGCAACTCGAAGGTGCGAATGATTCAATCGCGTACAAGTTGGAAGAAGACGAAAGAATACGAATAAAAGTACAGTATATTCCTTGTAAAACATTTGTTTATAGACTCTTGTACGATAAAGATTTTAACTGCCGAACAATACAATTTCTTTCTTACAAGTCCTTGTGTTTTGGAGTTAAAGTCGATAATCGTACCTAGTAATTATCGATTCGGAGCGTCTTCGCAAATAATAGGAACTTAGGGTTAAGTTCCTTGACAGTACAAATATATATATATATATATATACATATAATAGACGTCAGTGGCGCGATTCCCGACTATTGATATAAGTATAAGACTTGGGTACTGTGATAGAGTATAGCTCCATTATGGATAAGATTTTACTTTGATAAATCACACAGTGTTGTTGTACAGGAACATTAACTGATGATCACGTTTCGAGCACAAACTATGGCTGCTCATAATCATATCAAGTCACTCAATCACACAACTTTTTCCTTCATTTATATAAATATTTGAATAAAACTCAATATGAGATAATGTACATTCAGAAATAATAATACGAGTGTTATTGATCAAATACAATCAGATGGGAAATAAGACGAGTGTTTTAATAGTCAAAATAAATAAGTAACATGTTAGAATGTTGTGATGTGCTTGAATTGAAATAGAATTTTGAGATTATTTATTATTCTCTTCTGATTTGACTGACTGGTGGTAATCATATCTTCCATGCATATGTCTGGTATTTGCATTGAGTCATTTCTGTTGCATGTGTTGTGTTGTGTGTAGACTCGATGAACCAGTCAGGATTCAGTAATCAATCTCTCTCTCTCCATTCAGCCACCTAGATTACTTCTCAGAATCTCAACCCTCTGCCACTATGCTATTGTGTGGTTTTGTGTTAATGCATGTAGTGCAATTGCTGAGCTTTTTTCTTTCTTCTCGAGTGGGGTCAACCATTATTACCTTAGCCACTAAATTCTTATGTTCTGACAATCTGACTACCCCGGATCTACTAGTTTGACCCATATAGTTGGTTTAACTCACAGTCATTGTAGGGTATTTTGTAAATAATATTATTTTGTTTAATTGGGTCCATCGGGTCTTTTAGCTTACAGAGCTTGTCCTATCTGAGTGAGTTTGTAGGTTTGATTTCCCGACTGAAGTACACTTAAAATACATCAACTTTACTAGCCGCCAGTAAGTCTGGAATAGGGAGAAGTTTGGGGATAAGACTATCGACTTCAAAGAGCATAAACAACACCGAGAGTACTGTAACTTCAGAAGTCCAGTTTTCCATTCGGAACGTATGGAAATAATGAAAGGAAATATATCTCCAGTGATTATTAATAGCCAATCACTTAATATGAATGAAAAACTCAATATCTAAGAGTTTTCCAGTTTTCAGTTCATATGAATATTGATTAATTTTACCGGTATGATAATCCACAATAACCGTGATGAACCATCTTAGTTTCAGGTTCCTGTAAGACACTGGCTGTTATTTTGATATGTTATGCTATACAAGCCATCTTAAATGCAACGTGTTTAATCTTTCGCTGAATCAGTAGACTACCTTATCTGCAAGTACTAATAAATAAATGCAACTGAAAAAATTCAGTTATTTCTAAATGTGGTCCAATGAACAATATATTTAAGTAGAACAAAAAGTGATGGTTATTTTCGGAGAAGACTTCAGGACTCATCAATCTAGTATGGCCAAACTACGGACTCAGAAGATACGCATATTTTCAGTGCAAGGTGGAGCCGCAAAGTCACATCCAAGCCCGGTTGGATGCGTATTCTTTGAAAGAAAATCAAGATATCTGATGTATACGCCAACTGCCTGGATGTTGATTTACTTAGTCAATTGATCCACAGCGGAAAACTCAGCGAGGTGTTTGGAGTAAACACAGGAGTCAGACAAGAGTGCTTATTATCACCAATGATATTCCTAATTGTGGTGGACTGGATTATGCATCAGACAATGGGAAACGAGAAGACAGGGATATCCTGGACCGACGTGAAGAACCTAGAAGATCTGGATTTCGCGTGTGGATGATTTATGTTTGATGTCACACAAAATCGAAGACTTACAAGCGAAAACCGACAAACTGGTCGAAGAAGCAGCCAGAGAAGTCAGGACTCCAGGTGAGCATAGACAAGACGGAGGTCATGAAAATAATCAACCAACCACCACCAACAACAGCAGCAGCAACATCCAGCGCCAATCACCATCAACGGGAGGGATTTGAAAGAGGTTACTTCATTCACTTATCTAGGGAGCATTGTCTCAACCACAGGAGGAACGGACGAGGATGTCAAATCGAGAATCAGGAAGGCGAGAAACACATTCATCAATCTGAAACCAATCTGGAAATCTTCGTCACTCACCATCAACAACAAAATTCGGATTTTCAATACAAACGTCAAGTCAGTTCGTCAATACGGATCAGAAACTTGGTCACAAAGAATATTTCCAACAGCCTGTTGCAGACCTATATCAACAACTGTCTTCGCTCTATACTCAAGATCAGATGGCCGGAAAGAACAAGAACCAACAAGAAACTGTGGGAACAAACAAAACAAGAACCAATCGCTCAACAAATATGCAGGAGAAAGTGGAGATGGATTGGACACTCACTGAGGAGGAGGCCGTTGGGTGACATCGCGCGTGAGGCCATTTCTCGAGTGGAACCCGAAAGGGAAGCGGCGAGTGGGACGTGCAAGAGTGACATGGAGGAGATCATGTGAAGTGGAGTTGAAACATTATGGACTGACATGGATGCAGGTGGAAAGTACAGCAGAAGACAGAAGCAAGTGGAGACGTGTAGTTGAAGCCCAATATTTCACTAGGAACCTAAGGGAACAATGATAATAATATAATACTTTAATCCAGTTTCATCCTTTTATTTTGGCCTTTGGGTTTACTTTGGTGCTATGGAATGCCTCACTAAACACTAATCATCAGTGGTTTGAAGAAAACTTATAATGACATTGCGAAATAACCCAAACAAACATGAAGAGACTGACGACTTCAGTCAACATCAAAACATTCACATATATTGCTGTAATAAAGAGTAATTCAACATGATTTTTAAGTTTTTTGCTTGATTAATATTCTATATTATTATTACTTCACAAATTACTCACAAATGTATAATTATATTTTTATCACCAGACCGGAAGTTGTAATTTGCATGGATGAAAATTACTGACTACTTTTTAAATATACTACTTATTTGAGCCTATACCGTCTATCAGTATAGCTTTTAACATTATATAATAATGACGAATTGTTAACGCGTTATTTCCCTAATTTATGAACCAACGCTTTTGATATTTACCATTTTATGATTAGTATTCGTTTTGTGGGGCGACTGCTTACAAACTTCATTTCCCCTTGACATAGTCTTCTACATGTCCCCCTCGGACATACACCGAACTTGTTTCCCATTCACTGGTGGGGCTATGTGGTGTATTATGCCACTTGAATGTCTTTTAAGTGTATGGCTAATGTACCTCTATTTTCTACTGCATATTTTTCGGCTAATAGGCACTTGTCTGGTTCCATGCACTTCAAGCGATCGTTGTACTTTATCCTTTGTCACTATATGATTATTTTTTTGATTATAGCTTGAAACCACACAGTATTTTTGGTACAAGTATGGAATTTTCAGCATATGATATCGGTAGCCCACATTCTGCAGGTCAACCATAGATATCAGGTGTGCGTCGGCAGGGGATTCGAACTCCGGACCATGTGCATGGTCGGCGAGAGTCATAACCGCTGTGCTACCGACGCACATATTCATTATAAATAATTTACACGTTTATTATAGAATAAAAGATAACTTTCAGTGTAGTGTCAGTCAGAGGGAGTTAGTGAAAACCAGGGATTGCTGAAAATCGATGGTTCAGCGTTGGAACGCTTGCCAACCACACATATCGTCCAAGGTTCGATCCCTGGTCGACGCCCTCCAAGATCTCGCTAAGCCGGCAGTAAGGCTGGTAAAGAGAGAAGGTTGGGTGTAAGGCTAGCAATCTCACCCTGTAAAAATAAAACCACTGCTACAGAAACTTCAGAGCCCTATGTTCCACTTGGAACGTGAAGGAATAGAAAAAAAACAACAACTGAAGATCAGCTGTTGCCTTCTAGTTCGGAAGTCCTCAGTAGTAAACACCCAATGAAACACCAAATCTATAGAAAAGGTATTAGCATACTTTTTCCACATATGCATTATATTTCCACCATTTTAATAGCTTTGTATAAAGGTCGCCACTGATGGCCTTAAAAGTACTGTGACCGGCTGAGAATTTTGAAATTAGTCAACCAGTCTTAAAATGTCAAATCTCAAATAAGAATCAACAAAATCAATTTCTTTTGTTCCTTGTCAGTTTAGTAATTCTCATTGATGTTTTAGTGATCATAATATTCGCTAGTTAACCTGTTTTTGATGACTTTCAAGTAGTAACAGCCTATGGTGGCGCTAAAGATATTCTAAGCATAGGTTAAATTCTTTCATCTGTAAGTGGAATTTCTTGGATACCACTTTTGTGGTGATGATTTCTAGTATAATCTTCTGGTTTGCTTCTTGTCACATGGATCATAGTGAGGAGAATAAATTCCCATTAGAACTGGAATCCAACATGCAATATTAAATTTAATTGAATTTTAGATTTTCCTGTCACCACCCATCAATTAAATTCTAATTAAATGCCCAGACATCGTCGAAGCATCTGCACGAGAAGCCGACATGTCAACCTGAGACCGAGCACTTCGGTCCAATCAATCGACGGGAAAATCTAAATATTCAATTAAATTAACATGACCCGTTGTACAAGAGGCCCAAAGTGGTCTAGTGGATAACGCTTTGCCCTTTGAAACTATGGGCACTGGGTTCGAGCCTCGATGGGAACATTATCAGTCACTGGGAAATGCAGGTGCATCCAGTGACGAGTCCCAAATAGGATGAAATACGCATCCTAGCTGGATTCCACTGCTAGTCACCATCCACCAATTAAACGGAATATTAAACCCTACAGTACTAGTCTTTCACACAGCTGGTAGACTGAACTATATAAAAAAGCGATTTCGACAACAGATAATCCATTGTGGTTATTTGTCCAGCTAGGTTTATTATGAGTCAAAATAGATTGGTGAAGTGGTGTGAAGTGGACTAATAAAGAAGATTGTTCAGTGAAATAATAAGAACACATCACAGGCAAAAAAATATGTGAATTCAGTTTGTTTAAGCTAAAGAATATAAACGAATAATTCGAACTTATATTCAATCGACTGGAGTCTCTTGAATGTTTGTCTTCCCCCTCTTCAGTTTAACAAGTTAAATAAGGTATGAGTCATTAAAAGCCGTAACAAAAGATATGGGAACCTTTTTAAATATTCGTTATTTATCAATTTGTTGTAGAGAGATTTGAAATATGAATAATCTTGTGGCAAAGTTAACAATTTTAAGACTATATTGATCATTTACAATCTCAGTCATCCGGAAAAGATTTTCCATGAAGGAGACTATTAGTCATACACGTAGTATGTGAAGATTCATGACACTGAATAGAATAAGACTGATTAAGGCATATCTGATGCACTCTGCGATAGATAGAATAAAATGGATATTAAGAGAAATAACAAATCAACATCTTCCCTTAATGAATTCAAACAAAGCAACAACTACAGATTTGCAGAATAAATGTACATATTATTGTGTCACTGCTAAATGATCTACAATACATTAACATACTTACAAGAGTCATTTTAAACAGAAATCAATCGATCAATATACACATACAATAATATATACATATATATATATATATATATATGCAATATTAAACACAATTCCGAGCAATAATAATCATACAAAATGAAAACTTTTCAGTATCTTGCATTAGGATGAAAAATATCCAGTTACCAGGGCAAAGAAAGACTGATAACCGCTTCTTCTGACGCACAAATCAGGTTTCAGGAGCTTGATGGAAATGGCTTCAGCAAACTTGACGAGAATTAGCTCTTTTGCCTATTGATAATTTTGAACGACTTTTCGACGTCCACCTCATGACTCGTGTCGAGGAGATGCCTGGCGATGGATGGCACTGTTCAAAGCATTTGTTCCCTTTACACGTAGGCTTTTTGGTACATGTTCAGAAAATCGTAGATATGCCCTTCTTTCTGTTCTTCCAATGTAACTGCTCCCACAGATACATGTAAATTTGAATATACAGTTGGAGTTAACATGAGAAGGATATCTATCGATTTTTGAATGCGCCAAAGAGCAAGTTGTTTGACAGACGGGGATGAGCTTAGCTGCAGGATAGGTTATGGCCAGTGAAGTACTCAGCCTTCTGTTGATCATCGCCGCAATGTTTTCGCCTTTATAATCAAGCTGAAAGTAGATTGGCTTTTTCCCCACTCTGATTTGTTTTTCATTGCGACTGCGGATCTTCCATACTTGTTGATGAACCTTTGAGGGTACCCATTGCTCTTCAAAGTCTTTTCAAGAAACTCAAATTCTCCCTCTAATTTCTCTATAGAGCATATTCTCTCCTTATAGTACAAGTCTTACACTGTTTATCTTTGACAAAAGCTATTAATAATATTGTGGACTTACGATAAATTACTTGAAGACTACCGTCTAGGGTCCATGGCGATGTCGAGGAAGTGGAACTTCCCGTCACTTTCATGTTCCACAGTGAACTTGATATTGCTGTGTCATAATAATTAGTAGGTGTGAAGCATGACTTCATTTTGCAACTATAAATGTTTAACGTTATAACAAAGTTCACTAATAGCAAATAATAATATTATCCACTCTGTGTGTGTTATGCATTGTCTGTTGTTTATTAGGTGCTTCACTGATTCGCTACTTTCTCCTCACGTTTCTTCTTCCTCAGTAGCTTTTCCCCTGACACACAAATTATCATTACTTCACTGCACATACTACTGTAACCTTTTATAAGTAGCACACATACACTAAATTACTGTGTTGTAGTCAACTAGACGGAGTAGAATTTCCATCAGGAATCCGTTGGCCAAATTTTTCTCCTAAGCTGCTCAAGTTTCATTTAGTTCGTTGTTGGGTTGATAGATATAGGCAAGCTGGCTGTCAGTCTGACTGCTGCTGCGATGCCTGCCTGTTAACATTTGGCATACAATTAGGTGTATTTGTCTTAGAATTTCTGAAGATCATCCTACGTGGTCGACAAAGGGACAAACAAAGTCTATTCTTACCTTCGTTTGAGCTCAATTTGTAGTTACTGAACGAAAACTTGGTGTTAACAAGATATTTAAAGCTATTGTGGTGAGAGCTGGCTGCTAGCCAAAGTTGGTAGACAGTAATTGACGTCAATGTTTATGTCCCCAATATTGGTGTTGAGAATATGAGAACGAAGGCTTTGTGTAGGCGGATACAGTTAGCATATGGATGATCTGACACAGCCACAAAGAGATGCAAGGTTAACTTTCTGTGACAAACAACCAATCAGAAGACTGTGTTTTTCTGCTAACAATAATCTACAATAATGTATATTAAAATCTATAAATGTGTTGATCTTTTGCAATTAAAAGTGTTCTCTGAGCTGGTTGGTTTAGTCGCGAAGCTTTCGTCGTCCTTCCGGACAACATCTTCAGCGCCATCTTCAGCACAAAGTGAAATGATTTAAATTTCTTCATGCGTGGTGTAATTGCGTCTCCTGGTTACTATCTTCACATATGTATTGACCACTTTCTATTGACTTGGATTTTAAACTTCCTAGTCACCTGATTTACTTTTTATTAGTTGGTATATTTCATCTATATTAACGTGTTTGTTAATCACATTTTCGCTTGAGTACCAGGCTTCTAGGAATTCCCTGACTGCACTTTTCGTGTTTCCTCTGTTTAAGATTTTGACATGATCCCAATCAAACTGATGACCATAATTGTCTGCATGCATTGATACTAAAGAATACATATCATGTCTTTTCACGGCTGATTTATGTTCTTGGATTCTGATTCGAAGGGGACGCCCACTTTGGCCGATGTAATGCTTGTTACAGTTTATACAATTTATTTTGTAGATGGTATTAATTTTATCCCCTTTTTCTGTTGGATCTTTTGGTTTGCATAATATCGAATTAAGCGATTTGACTGGTTTGTGTGTTATATCTATATCTCACAGTTTCAGTATTCTGGCTGTTATTTCAGAGATATTCCTAATGTATGGTAGAATGAATTTTCTTGTTGTCTTTGATGATGGTTTCTTGTTGGTGTTTTGATTCGACTTTTAACACTTTTTGATGAAATTTTGTGGATAACCATTCTTTTTGAAGACCGTTTGTAGGTACTTTTCTTCCATTCTTTTCAGCTCTGGAGTGCTACAATGTGTCTGAATTCTCTTAAACAATGTCTGCACACAGTTTCGTTTGTGAGTAATTGGATTATGGCTAGTATAGTTGAGTATTTGATCTGTGTGCGTTGATTTTCTATAAACTTGTGTCTCTAAATCTCCTGTGTTGGTTCTCCTGATTAAGACAGCTAAAAATGGGATTTTGTTATCTAATTCTTCTTCTCTTGTGAATTCGATGTCTTCAAATATGCTGTTTATTAATTTATGGGTATATTCCAAATCATTTCTCTTAATTATTACAAATGTATCATCAACGTAACGTATCCAGATTTTCGGTTTAATTATAGGTAGAGCTATAAATTCCAGTCTTTGCATAACAGCTTCAGCTATTAATCCTGATGTGGGCGATCCCATTGGTGTTCCTTTTATTTGTTCATATATTTGAGTATTGAACTGGAAGTATGTTGTAAGACATAATTTTATGAGTTCTATCCAAGTTCATAATTGCGTTTTTGTGTTGATTTTCCTTAATATACGATGTTGCCTAGCCCTTGTCTTCTGTTGTTACACTTTCTACCGTATTCCGAATATTATTAATTTTGACCTAAGTGTTGACCTTTTACATACAGCTGAAGCCTTTGGAATCCACATGAAGAAGCCAAATTTATGTGTTCCGAAGAAGTCCCTACAGGTGCTTTCCTACATTGACCATCATTACTTGATTGTTGAAATCTGACTATTTCTCTTCCCTTCTAAGTCTTTAACAACCTATCATTTTTCTTAACTAACTTTAATTTTTTTGCTCTGATATTTTGCTAATTTTATCTGATATCCAATTTAGTACAATATTTTTTTGCATATGATCCTTTAAATATGCTTTCGAATTGTAATTCCATTGATCTTAACAACTCGATTTTAATTATACAAAAACATCAATGTTATCAATAACAGTTGCTCTTCTCTCAGATTAGGAAGTTGTTGAAAAGAATATTTTCCACTCAATCTTTTTGTCGTCAAATGTAGTTGCCTAGGAATGAATATTATCTTCCGAGTATATCTGTGAAATGAAGTAAAGTTTGCAGACTGCCCTCATCCCTGAATGGTGAAACGTGTATTCCACCAACACAGTGTATGAGAGCTAGTCACACCAATAATAATTTAAAAAGTTATCTTGGCGGCTTGCTTAAATCATTGGGCTACCTGAATTTCAATCTAACATAATGCATCATATTTTCTTTAATTCTTATTATTTTAACTATTCATTTATGTCCTTGATTCGTAAAATATACTCATGCCTATTTTTATTTAACTTCCAAACTACGGGTGAGCATTTCTCGGAGCTGAAGGTAAAGTATCATGAGGGATTAGTCTTTGATTCACATAGAAAAGTATTGAGTCAAATATAAGCATAAAACTTGAGCACTATGGTAGAGCATAACTCCATTATGGATAAGATTTCATTTTGATGAATCACACAGTGGTGTTACACAGTAATATTAACTGATGACCACGTTTCGAGCACAAACTATTGCCACTCATAATCATATCAAGTTACTGACTCACATAACTTCTTTCCTTCATTTATATACATGTGTGGAATTGACTAGATATTGGAATAAAATCAATCAGAAATAATTTACGAGTGTTATTGATCAATTCCAATCAGATGGGAAATAAGACGAGTGTTTTTATAGTCATAATAAGTAACTTGTTAGAATGTTGTGGTGTGTTTGAATTATTATTATGATTATAAAAACACTCGTCTTATTTCCCATCTGATTGTAATGGATTAATAACACTCGTACTATTATTTCTGAATGTACATTATCTCATATTGATTTTTATTCAAATATCTAGTCAATTCCACACATGTATATAAATGAAGGAAAGTAAGTTGTGTGAGTGAGTGACTTGATATGATTATGAGTGGCAATAGTTTGTGCTCGAAACGTGGTCATCAGTTAATATTGTGGTGAGAGCTGTCTACTAGCCAATTGGTTGACAGTAATTGAGGTCAATGTTTATGTATCAAATATTAGTCATGTTGTGGTGAGAGATGGTTGCTAGCCAAATTGGTTGACAGTAATTGAGGTCAAAGGTCAAGATGGACAGACGGATACAGTTAACATATAGATGAACTGACACAGCCACAAGAGATGCAAGGTTAACTTTGTGTGAGAAACAACCAATCAACAGACTGTATTTTCTACTAACATTAACCTACAATAATGTACATCAAAATCTATAAATACGTGTTGATTTTCCGTAATAAACGTTCTGTTGCCTGGCCCTTGTCTTCTGTTGTTACATTATTACTGTATAACACTATGTGACTGAGTCAAATAATATACTGCAGATCGCTGTTTAATATGAAGACTCTGAATGAAGAGAAAATATTAAGCAATAAATTACGCTTAGAATTTTGCGCAAATATCTGTCTCGAATAAAGCTGTTGGTACCATTGTTAGTAGTAGTAGTAGTAGTAATGCTAATCGTACATTAAAATCAGTCGATTAGTGGAAGTTTATCAAAATACTGAAATCTGACTGATTGTTTATCTGACTAACAGTGATTAGCTTCTTTTTCTAAGTAGCATAGACTGAACAAGTGCTAGGAGCTCTCTCATCCTAGTTTGGGACTCTTCAGCAGTGAGAAATGATGACTTATCTAAGGGTAGGAGTAAGGCCCTTTTATTGGTAAGTGTCTCGAGTCTATCGAAATTCAAGTGTGGCGTGTGCTACTCACGAAACTTAACAGTAGTATGTAGATGCGGATTGTATAATGCATTTTTCTTTAATAAAAATGTTTCATACATTCATTCCTCTCAATGAATTTGAACAAAACAAGAACTACAGTTTATTTCATCGCCTTCTCGTCAGCTGCTTACAGGCCAAAGACATTATTAATTATATCTACAAAAGCAATTTTAACATACTTGCACAGAGTTCATTTTAAACAAAAATCAATCAATCGATCAATATATGCATACTGTAATAATATATACAAATATATATGTAATATTAAACACTATTCCGAACAATAATAATCATACACAATAGAAGCTTTTCAGCATTATGCATTCAGATGAAAGAGAGATGAAAATATTCAGTTACCAAGGCAAAGAAAGACTGATAACCGCTTCCTTCTGTACGTGGACTAGTCAAGACTCTGTACTATAGAGCGACGAGAATATGCTCTATAGAGAAATTAGAGGAAGAATTTGAGTTTCTTGAAAAGACATTGTAGAGCAATGGGTACCCTCAAAGGTTCATCAACAAGTATGGAAGATCTGAAGTCACAAATGTAAAACAAATCAGAGTGGGAAAAATGCCAATCTACTTTCAGCTTGATTATAAAGGCGAAAACATTGCGGCGATGATCAACAGAAGGCTGAGTACATCACTGGCCATAGCCTATCCTGCAGCTAAGCTCATCCCCGTCTGTCAAACAACTTGCTCTTTGGTGCAATCAAAAATCGATAGATATCCTTCTCATGTTAACTCCAACTGTATATTCAAATTTACATGTATCTGCGGGAGCAGTTACATTGGAAGAACAGAAAGAAGGGCATATCTACGATTTTCTGAACATGTACCAAAAAGCTTATGTCTAAAGGGAACAAATGCTTTAAACAGTGCCATCCATCGCCGGGCATCTCCTCGACACGGGTCATGAGGTGGACGTCGAAAAGTCGTTCAAAATTATCAATAAGCAAAAGAGCTGAATTCTCGTCAAGTTTGCTGAAGCCATTTCCATCAAGCGCCTGAAACCTAATTTATGCGTCCAGAAAGAAGCGGTTATCAGTCTTTCTTTGCCCTGGTAACTGGATATTTTCATCTCTCTTTCATCTGAATGCGTAATACATTAATTATATATATATTATTAATGTATGCATATATTGATCGATTGATTGATTTTTGTTTAAAATGAACTCTGTGCAAGTATGTTAAAATTGTTTTTGTAGATATATTTAATAACGTCTTTGGCATGTAAGCAGCTGACGAGAAAGCAACAAAATAATAGATGGTACCACATTATTCTGGTAAAACTGTAGTTCTTGTTTTGTTCAAATAAAAAGTCCGTTACCAAATATCTTGACCACATCCGTTATACAACGACTTGCGAATTATAACTTCTACCCGTTGGCGATATAGCTCGATGAGCAGCCGCTTCAAGCTTATATAGGGTACCCCAACAATTCTCTTTGATTTTTTAAAATAAACAATATTTTTAATAGGCTTATTCTTGACAAAGTGTTCACACAATGGATTGAATTTCTCGGAGTGATCTGTTGCATAATATGAAGCACAGACTTATCCATTATGATATTTTCCCTTCATCTCCGAGAAACAAGCACTGCTAGTTTGAAAGACACTTAACCTTGACTCAAGGTTATAAATGAGGGAATAAAACAATAAGAACAAGAGCAACTGTGATTCATCGCGTTGCGCGAGAAATTTAGCCAGGCTACCACCGGTGAATAATTCCCTCTAACTGGTATTGGGTGGTGACAAAATTTACATGGGGAATTCATCGAAATTTCGACAAAAATTCGCAACTTGAGAATGCCATTAGGTTTTGCATTATCAATATTTAATCTGTCATATATAACTACTAACTGACTCGTGAGAAGATTTTACTCAAAAATCGCCTAACGGAAACTCAGTTTATCGATACTTTACATTTCTTATCACATAATGCACTCTGCCTTATGCATCTTAAAATGTGTTTGTTCTGAAGTCATAAAAAGTGCACTATCGAAAAATGTTATCTAGTCACTTGAGTAAAAAGAATTTTGTATTTTTCAATGAATGGAAAACAAAACAACAATATTGTTGTATTTATTTTTATAATTCAGACGCTTATCAAATCTAAGAATCTGCAGTATATTTTACTATGTTTACTAATTCATATATACCTGAAAATGAAGAATTGCTTCATACAAAATGGACCTATGACTGAGTTATGCTATGAATCAAGCTGAGATTTTGTAAATTATGCTTTACTATAAGTGTAACGACAGAAGACAAGGGCCAGGCAACAGATTCTTTATTGAGAAAATAGTGAGATATTTATAGATTTTTATGTACATTATTATTAGCAGAGAAGCAACGTCTTCTGATTGGTTGTTTTCTTGCTGAAGGTTATTCTTTCATCTCTTTTTGTAACCGTTTCTTAGACAGTCAGCCCATATATCACCACATAAGTACTTCTGATAAAGCTATTAGCAGTATAGAAGCAGTGAAACGTCGTATAAAAAATAACCAGTGCCTAAAGACCAATTAAATCTCAGCTTCTTTCCAAGGGTCATCTATCCCTTATCATCAGTGTGGTGTTTAACACAAACAGTTTTACACCATTGCTCACCAGCCACACACACACACAGAGAAATAGTCTAGATTCGATTCCAGGCCGACACACTTCTAAACCTTGTCTTGCTTGACATTCGATAGTAAAATAATAATGATAATAATAATAATTTGCTTTATTCCAAAACAGTACTTGTGATACAGAATGGAATTCTCAGCATTTTTACTACAGTATTGCATCCAGTTAGTACATTATCAATAAATAGAATTCTACATAGATTAAGGAAATCTCAGTTCATTATTACAACAACATATTGGCATGTCGGTAGCAAAGCTAAAGCTGAACAGTGTTTGAAGGTGTTAGAAAAGTAGGTGCTATCATATTTACTGACGTAAGTGGAAGAAAGAAACAAAGCAGCACATAACGGAAAAAAGAGAGAGAGACAAAAGGAAAAGAAAGAAAGAAAATGTTGTACCTATAAATGATATGAGTTGGAAAGACGAGGTCCAGTTGTTCTACTGACTATTTAATAATTTATAAGTTTCATGCCTAATGCTTTCTTTATCGCACAGAACACGAGCTAAGTAGGGTATGGTTGAGTTTTTGTACTTGCTGGTGCGAGCATATAGTTTCCTATATAGGCTTCTGGTTTTGCCTGATGAGATGCAAGGGGAGAGTTGTGAGTGAAGAGGGTGGTGTGAGTTAGATAGAATGGATTTTGCCCATTTTTCACATGAGTCCAAGTGCCTGTCAACCAGAATATTAACAAGCTGGTTAAGTGGCACGTTGCTTACCCTGCTGACAACCTTTAACATCCTGCGTAATATGTTATAGTCTTTCTTCAGTAGCCCGGGAAAAACTAAGGGGGAACAATAGGGAATAATAGGCAGAATGCGAGAGTTAACGAATTGTAGGAGTAAGGGTTGGGTTATACCAGAATGTTTTAACTTCTTGATGTAGAAGGTAAGACGGAATATTTTCTTAGAAATCGCCAAGATATGAGACGACCAGGAAAGATCAGCAGATAGAATGACGCCTAGGTATTTAATTTCCGACTTGGTTTCTATTTCAGTGCCATCTATGTTGCACACCTCGTGAGAGCCAACCAGTTTGTTTAGGTCGGATTTATGCCTCAAGGTGAAATTGACTGTTTGGCATTTGGAGGGGTTTAGGGTAAGACCGTTTTCCTTGGACAACTGGCTGATTTCTGACAGAAGGCCATTTAGTTTAGAGCAGTCACTTTGACATTTGACAGGCAAAGATACTGTCAGGTCGTCAGCATATTTGACAAAATTAATGTCATTTGAAGATGGTAAGTCATGTAGAAAGATAGAAAAGAGAAGTGGGGAGAGTACAGCACCCTGGGGGACACCAGCTTCAGTGAGCACAGCAGAGGAAGATTTACCTTTGTATAGGTGTACTGCATTCTGTTAGAGAAGTAGGAATGCAACCAGTTAGTGACCCAGGACCCGTATTACTTGTCCTTGGCTGCCTGTTCGAATTTTTGGGTCAGCTATTATAATATCTACATATTGCATCCAATCTACCGTTTAATAGCTTTATCAAAGTTACCAGAATTTACAAAATCTCAGCTTATACATAACAACCCTAATCATCGTTCCTCAGCATACGGTGTGTCTTACGAAATTTTGAAAACTTAGCGTGGAGATGAGGTTCAAACGGGATTTCGTTTAAAATCCTATAACCAAGGCAAGTTTTAAGCAGTTCACTATTAAACTAGAAAGGCTGATGAAATCTATGGAGCAGCAGGCGCCAATGTTATCCAGAAACTCTCAGAAAATGATGTCCGCGGTAATCATCGCATTAATAAACATTTATGATTAATAGGTTCGATTGCTAAAGTGTTAAATTGTTGAGAATATTCATAGCAAAACAAAACCCATATGGAGAACTGGTGAAAGTGATATACAACTTTAATTGAGTACTTCATTGAAGTTGACGAAATGTACAAGCGAGGACTGAACTGACGACATTCGGATAATGTGAGGTAAACCTGTTGACCATTCAGCAGTTGAAATGGAATCCACCAGCCCATAAATTCCAACTTCTACCGATTTGTGCCAATCTTTACCACTTCCTTTAGCCAGTTCCATCGGTGAGTGTTTGTCCTCAAAATCAACTTGGTAGACTACGCTAAAGAATAAGAGGAAACGGCTGTGTGCTAATCCGTGATTTTTAATAGTTCTGTGGCTTATCTCAGCTCTTGATCTAATTTGAAACAAATGAAACGCTTGTAAACCAACACTATAAAATTAAAGAACACACTTTAACTTCTCACGGTAGTCTCCAGGAGCAGTTACATTGGAAGAACAGAAAGAAGGGCATATCTACGATTTTCTGAACATGTACCAAAAAGCCTACGTCTAAAGGGAACAAATGCTTTGAACAGTGCCATCCATCGCCAGGCATCTCCTCGACACAGGTTATGAGGTGGACGTCGAAAAGTCGTTCAAAATTATCAATAAGCAAAAGAGCTGAATTCTCCTCAAGTTTGCTGAAGCCATTTCCATCAAGCGCCTGAAACCTGATTTATGCGTCCAGAAAGAAGCGGTTATCAGTCTTTCTTTGCTCTGGTAACTGGATATTTTCATCTGAATGTGAAATGCTGAAAAGTTTCCATTGTGTATGATTATTAATGTTGTTCGGAATAGTGTTTTATATTACATATATGCATATTATTACTGTATGCATATATAGATCGATTGATTGATTTTTGTTTAAAATGAACTCTGTGCATGTATGTTAAAATTGCTTTTGTAGATTTATTTAATAATATCTTTGGCCTGTAAGCAGCTGACGAGAAGGCAACGAAATAAAAGATGGTACCATTTTATTCTGCTGAAACTGTATTTCCTGCTTTGTTCAAGGTCTGATAAGCATAAAACGTATGCTTTAAGGAGCGCAAAAGACAGAAATAAACCTCAATACTTTATTATTAGAGAGGTGATGAATATTTGTCTTATTCTGTCTGTTCCTTGAGTATATACTTGACTGTACAGCATGTAGTTAATTCAAACCACATAGATGGCTAATTAACGTATGCATAAAACTTAGACACTGTGCTAGTATGTAATTTCATATAATTTTTGTTTGTTGGATATATTACAAAGTGTGAAACTGTATCACTTGCTGGATGACGTTTCAAACACGACGATTGGGAAGTCAAATACATTGGTAAATAATAATAATAAGTTTAATAACAATAGTAATTTGCTTTATTCCAGAAACAGTACTAGTGGTACAGTGTGGAATTTTCAGCACATATCTACAATATTTGCATCTAATTTTATCAAACATTTAAAAGGAATATTTCAAAAAATAAATATAAAGACAACAACAACAAAAACAAAAAACAAACAAAAATAATTTTAAAAAATGCGAAAAAATACCAAGAAGTAGAAAGGAAAATAAACAACATAATAAATAATATCTCAGTATTGGGTAGTGGAAGCTATGATATGTTTATGCGTGGTGACAGTAAAGCTATAGTCATACAAGAAGTTATGAAATGATATTTAAGAATGTTTATCGCCAAGATGATCAGTTAATTTGGTTGAAACAACACTAAACAATCATAAAATAACATTTCAGGGTTGTTGTTTTGTTTTTTATTGTCAGGTCTAATGCAGTGTTTGTAGTGGTAGTGTGAGTAATCCTGCATAATACAAAATTTTAAGATGGTGATAATGGCGTTCACAACCAATGATTGTCAGTTAATATTGCCGAACAAACAAAAATACAACAACAACCACAAAAACTAATAATTACATGATGGTTAATGACAGGACAATTTTGTAATACTCATAGTGCTAATATAGTCGGAACCAGTAGATACACAAAAGAAGGAATAGAGTAAAGTACAAAAAAGTAAGCCAATGTTAATAATTTAGGTAGCTAAGTGTGTTTAAGAAGGAGTTCACTATAGAATACAAAATAAGAGAGAAATAAAAGAGCCTAAAATTATGTTATTAACAACAAAGCAAGTCATAGGTTTCGCGCTTAACATTGTCTCTGTCACTTAGAACACGGGCCAAATATGGTATCGTTGAGTTCCTGTACTTGGTTGTATGAGCATAGATTATTTTATACTGATTTCTGGTTCTACTTGATGAGATACAAGGCGAGAGTTGGGAATAGAGGGGGTGTTGGGGGTCGGAGAGTATGGTTTTAGACCATTTTTCGCATGTATTCAGATGCCTTTCTACTAATGTAGTGACGAGCTGACTGAGTTTTACACCACTAGTCCTACTAACTACCTTCAACATCCTTCTCAGGATGGTTTAGTCCTTTTTCAGTAGCCCAGGAAAGACTAACGGTGGGGAGCAGTAAAGTAGAATAGGTAAGATACAAGAGTTGACAAATTGTGAAAGTTGAGGTTGGGTGATTCCAGATAGTCTAAGTTTCTTAATGTAGTAGGTTAGACAGAAAACTTTTTTAGAAATCGTTAGGATATGAGATGTCCAAGGAAGGTTGGAAGATAGGATTAGACCGAGGTATTTTGCATTAGACTTAGTTTCAGTTTTAGTCCCTTCAATGCAACAGTCTTCATGAGTACTCACTAGTGTTTTTAGATCTCGTAAAGTTCAAGACCAGAGTAAATTAGCAAAATCTTGCCTAGCTGACACTAATAATATAGGAAATCTGGAAGAAAGCTAAGCTCTACCACTACACGCACTTACATATGACCACACAATAGGATGAGATGGTAATCTTAAAATCTAACAGAAGACAGCGGGGGAAGAGACTGATAAATGAAGGATCTGTATCTGTCCAATCAACTCAGAATACATGCGCTAGAAATCGTTCATCACATGTCCATCCAAACATCTGGAAAATTCTACCACCCTGTGACAAATTAGAAGGAAGGAAGGAAGGAAGAAAGAGAGGTATAAAAGTATAAGTTTCAAAGTTGTGTGGTTACAACTGATGATATCATTATGAACAATAAATTGTGTTCAAAACTTTGCCATCCAGTAAATAATACTGTTTCACGTTGTGTGATATATCCAATTAACAAATTCATATGGAATAATGCGATTGGCTATATAAACAGCTCTGTCATGTATCACTCTTCAGAAACGACACCAACTAAGTATCTGACAGTATTTCAAACAAATTAAAACTCTGCTTAAGTTAGTTTATTTTATCTATTGTCAATTGATTATATTGGACCAAGATGTTCGATCTCTGTAGACATCTCGCTGCCTAGTACGAACGCTTCGGTGATGTTTGAGGATCAACACACAATGTCATTTGGTGGATGGTGGCTAGCATGCCCTAGTCGTATTCCATTATATTTGTGACTCGTCAGACAAATGTATCTGGATTCCATAGAGAATTAGTGCGCCCTCTGAGACTCGAACTTCAAACTCCAAAGCTTTATCCAGTAGACATGTTAACAGAGACTAAACATTATGGACTGAAATAACCAATCAATGGGAAGTAAAGAATAAAACTTAAACAAGTAATAACTGCATGACAGGTGGCACTCGTGACTCAAACAGTCTAGTAGATAATGCTTTAGTGTTTGAAACGATTAGTGCTGGGTTTGAGTCTTAGTGTTAACATCGTCATCAGTCACTTTGGATTGCAGACATATCCAGGTGACGAGTCTCAAGTAGGATGGAATGCACCAACTGGATTCTACTGCTGGTCACCACTCATTAAACAATATCAAATTAATAGTCTCATTACAGGATTTCATCATGAGCTGACATTGGTTAGAGCACCATTGGAAAACCTGCAAGGAGTACTGGACAGCTGCCTTGTCATCCTCGTTTGGGACTCTTCATCAGCATGCACCCCTTGCCACAATTTGAACCCAGGACCTTGTGGTTACAGGGTGAGCTCGTAGACCACTAAGCCACTGGGACCCGATCCAATGGCCAGTGCATGAATTCTAACTTCTGCCAATTCACAACATAGCGCGACCACTAGCCAATGTCTTCAGCGAGTATTTGTCCTCACACCCGACCTACTGGTCACGACTTCCCACAAGAACTACCTACCTAATAGTCTCATTATTTACAAAGCGAATTAATTACTCAAATAATATAATAATAATAATCAGTGATACAACTCACAACATAGTATTTAAACAAAAATGAATAAAGAAAAAGTATACACATATATATAATGAGCCATTGATCATTGAAATATTGGATAATTTTGTTTTTATACTGACGATATCTTTCTTTGCGCATCTATAAATAATGACCTTGAGAATATATATATGTATATATTACGTTGATATATAGAATAATAAAAATCCTACATTTATTTATTTATTTTTAAAACAAACAAAATATCAGATAAAGAAAGAGAAAAGGCAAAGTAGGTCAATATTTGCAGTCTGTATATTCGTTGCACATACCAACCATCATATAGTTGAAAAGCAAACGTTACTATCACACATGTACACGCATTAAAAGATTACTAGAAATACAAGATAAATAAATGATAAGAGGCTTAAAATTATTACATAAACTTGGAAGAAAAGATTAAAAAAATGATAAAAGTATCAAATCGAATGCACATTCCTGTCACATAAATATTTTTTTCTTTAATGTCAACTACTCTAAATCGCCTTCTTAATACTCTAAATACTTTAAAAAAATTAAATAATGTCATATATATCATAATCTTTGGCGATTAAATTTATCAGACAAGTAGGCTTATTTATTTAAACATGATGGTCAATGTGAAGGTCATTTGAATAGTGAGCGAGAGAGCGAGTGAGTGAGTGAGTATAAACAACTACTCTATAAATGGATTGAAAAATATAGAAATAGCACAAATATTTTTGATATTATTTAAATATCTTTCTCTTTATATTAATTACACTTGAAAAGGCTTTTCTGGTTTTATTAAAAAAAATTGGTCTGATGAAATTATTTCTCTTTTTTTTATAAATTTCAATGTATAATTTTCATCATGAACTAAGGACTCATATAAAAACATGTACATATCAATGAGTTGACCAGAAATGAAGTCTACGTTCTTTAGGTAACCACGGCCAGTCCGTTGACCATGAATTGGTTAATTTACAGTTTGGTTTTACAAGATATCTGTTGGTTCTGAATGAAAGTAAATAGTTTTTGATGTGGTTGTGTTCTCTGAGCTAGCTGGATAGTTAATTTGCGAAGCTTTCATCGCCCCACTAGGAAACAGACATCTTCAGCGCATACTTCAATTTGAATTGAAGTGAGCTTTTAGATTTCTCCACGAGTTTATTAATCATCTCTCCTGGTCGGTGACCTTGGACGTGATTGGTTGTTTTTGTGTTTATATGGAACTGATTGTTTCTTTGACTTGAACTTTGACCCTTTGTGTGTGAGGTTTCTTTCTTATCGGTTGATAAATTTTGTCTATCTCGATGTGTCTATTGATTGATGATTCACTGGAATGCCAAGCTTCTAAAAATTCTCTAGCATTCTTGTTGTTTCCTCTGTCTAATATTTGAACGCTGGTTGTCCCAGTCGAATTGATGTCCGTGGTTGTCTGTATGTAGTGATATGAGTGAGGGAGTGGATATCATGTCTTTTGACGGCTAGCTTATGCTCGTGGATACGAAGACGAAGGGGACGTCCACTTTGGCCAATGTAGTGTTTTTCGCAGTTGTTACAATTTATTTTGTAGATGATGTTGGTTTTATCTTCTTTCGCTGTTGAGTCTTTTGGTTGACATAGAACTGAGTGAAGTGATTTTGTTGGTTTGTGTACGACGTCAATTCCTAAAGGTTTGAAGAGTCTTGCAGTGATTTCTGAGATATCCTTTATATATGGTAAGGCGATTTTCTTTGTGCTTTCCTTGGGGGCTTTTGGTTTGATAGGTTGGCTTGGGGTTATATGTCTTTTGATGAAATTCCGTGGATATCCATTCTTTTGGAAGACGTCCATGAGATATCTTTCTTCAATTTTCCTTAAGGTGGGAGTGCTGCAATGAGTCCACGTCCAAGGTCACCGGGAGAGATGATTAATAAACTCGTGGAGAAATCTAAAAGCTCACTTCAATTCAAATTGAAGTATGCGCTGAAGATGTCGCCTAGTAGGACGATGAAAGCTTCGCAAATTAACTATCCAGCTCAGAGAACACAACCACATCAAAATCATCCACCTGAGCTACAAATCTTCTCTATCATATCGAAAGTAAATAGTGGAATGACAACCAAATAATATCGATGCTTGACGGTATTATTATTCTCTATAGTAAAATACTCGTCAACAATGAACGTAGTCTAGCACACTCCTAAGCCTCGCTTAGCTGGTTGTAGGTTTGGTAAGGATGGAAGGTTGGACATACGGCTAGCCCTACCCACCCACCCCCCAAGTCGGTAAAAATTAAACTACGTACTGAAACTTCAAGTTTTAGGCTTGGAGCTCTGTGTATCACTCAGAATGCAAACGAACGAACACATAACTTATTATTCTCTCTCTCTCTATATATATATATATTCTCTCACCACGCCTTCATCAACCTGAAACCAATTTGGAAATCTTCTGCACCCAGCCAGCATAAACAACAAGATTCTCATTTTCAACATCACTGTCAAGTTGGTCCTTCTATACCGGTCAGAAACTTGCACTGTGTGTCACAAAAAGCATTTCCAACTGGTTGCAGACTCTCATCAATAGCTGCCACCTTCACTGGCTCCATACTGAAGATCAAATGGCCGGTCAGAAAGAATCAGTAACAAGAAACTGTGGTTGGGAACAAACCAACCGAGCAAGAGCCGATCACTCAACAAATATGTAGGAGAAAATGGAGGTGGATGGATCGAGCATACATTGAGGAGGCCATCGAATGACGTCGCGCGCAATGCAGGCCATCTCTCGAGTGGAATCCAAATGGGAAGCGACGAGTGGGTCATCCTAGGGTGACATGGAGGAGATCGTGCGAAGAGGAGATGAGAGATTATGAGTAGTCGTGGACCCAGCTGAAAAGGACGGCAAAAGACAGAATAAAGTGGATTTGTGTTGTTGAAGCCCTTTGTTCCACATGGAACATAAGAGAATAATAACAATAATCTAATAAAAGACAAATTCAGCGAAGAAAATTTTCTTTATCGACGAAATCATCTTCAGAGGCTGTACAGTCGTATTTATACTTACCAAATGTAATTACTCGGAAGTGGCTTTAGAATTAAAAATTATATCAATGATGTCACCCCCCGTTACTCAATAATAGACCATTATACACTTTTGGTAGGTATAAATACGACTGTACATCCTCTGAAGACGATTTCGTTGATAAAGAAAATTTTCTTCGCTGAATTTTTATTTTATTTTCTTAGTACTTTAATAATATATAATATATGTTCTACTTATGATGAGTTTCATTATGTGAATAGAGGTATTTAAAACTTCTAAATGAACCCAGATAGCTTAGTGGTAACATCACTGACTGTAGCACTAGGTGTTGAAGGTTCCCATTTCTGAAAAAGGACAACTATTCACTCAAGGCTACAAATACACTTTGTTGACGAGTACGACAGCTTCACTTAGTTTGATGACTATACTGTAAACTTGACTGATGGAATTCAGTCAGCAGCGATTTTTTATTTTTTTAATTTATTTTTTATTTTGACTACAGCTTGATGCCACACCGTATTTTCAGTACAAGTATGGAAATTTCAGCATGAATATCGGTAGATTAAATTTTGCAGGCCGACCACTGATATCTGGTGTACGTCGGCAGGGGATCGAACCTCGAACCATGTGCATGGTAGGCGAGAGTCCTAACCACTGTGCCACCGACGCACAAGCGCTCGCGCGCCGGGAATCGAACCCGGGCCGCCTGGGTGAAAGCCAGGAATCCTAACCACTAAACATGAGATCAGTTCTATACGACTCTTGTTAAGTAAGTATCTATATTCAGTTCCAGATAAATTTTCTCGGAGTGAATCTAACATCGACTTCTAGTAACTGATAAATAAATTTATCAATAATCACCACCCAGGCAGTAATGAAAACAGCAAAGCAAGTCTAGTTCAGTGAAGAGGTTCTTTTCAGTGAATTTATTTTCTTTGACTGTACAATCACATTTTTTCCACGAAACAGGATTGTAGCAAAAATGATAATCTATCATAATCATAGTTATTAATATTAATCAATACACAGGTGGAATTGAATAAGTATATTGGAGTTACGTAATCAGATACCCACCGAGATTTATTGAAAACAACATCAAACCAAAAGTTCAGAGAAACGAAATATTATTTGTACAGTAGAAGAAACCTTACATAAGGCTTGAATTCAAGGGAGACTTAACCTGAGATATTCTTAAGAGGAGAATTTCAGTGTCTTTGAGAAGAGCATTCTTTGTAGCAACGCTAAGAGTAGTGTCCTACAATTGTTCACTGGTGTACAGAAGCCTGAAGGACAAGATCTTACATCTGACCACTTCTGTGTGCATATTTCAGTTCACCTGTTCCTGTGAAGCTAGGTATATTGGTCGTTCGACACGTACCTTGTCTAAAAGGGTTTAAGGACATCATTCCGTATAGTTACAAAAGGACAGTATTGGCCCTGAAAGGATGCGATAATTGACCACCTTGTTAACACTGCAAACTCCTCCTTCACAGTAATCAACTATTTTGTCTCTTTTACATTGCTGAAGCTCTAGCCATTCAGACAGAGAAACTAGAGTTATGAATATAAAATAAAATTCTCCAACCAATTCTACTATTATGGTAACAACCTTGTTGTTTTCTACCAAATTGATTTTGTTTTTCAACTACAGATAACCCTCGTATTTCTTTCGAAATCTTAAGTAATTTCTGTTTTTTTTTTTTTCGTTCCCATATGCATCGTGATTACAGCTCATCTTACTACGTAACTCCAATACACTTGTGTTCAACTCCTCTTATGCAGTGATTAATGCTAACAGCTATGATTATCACAATTTGTCACTTAAGTTACAATCCTCTTTCTGGAAAAAATTGTATATAAATGCTACTGTACAGGTAAACGAAATGAATTCACCAAAAACAGCCTAATCGCTCAAATACTTGTTTTGTTCTTTTTATTGGTATATAAATAACAGGCATAAAATGGACTCACACAAAAAACTTGGAGGATCTGGACTTCGCCATGATGATATATGTCTGATTTCCCACAAACTGGAAGATATGCAAGTGAAAAGCAACAAGTTGGCAGAAGAAGCATCAAAGATAGGAAGGAGTTCAGGTGAACATAGAGAAAACAGAGGTGATGAAGATTCCTGGGCAACACCAACAGCAACAACAACAGACAAAAATGACCAGCGTAACTGGGAGGAACCTGAAAGAAACAACCTCCTTTACCTACCTTCGAAGCATCGTTTCAACTACAGGCGGACGGAACTGACGAGGATATCAAGGCAAAGATTGGAAAAGCAAGGCAAGCTTTCATTACTCTCAAGTCTGTGTGGAGGTCAACAGCACTCAGCATGAAAAGAAAATAAGATCCGGATTTTCAACTCCAATGTGAAGTCAGTCAGTGCTACAATACGGATCAGAGACTTGCACTGCGCGTCATAAAGAGCACAAACAAACTACAGACCTTCATTAAAAGTTGTCTTCGCTCAATAATTCACTCAAGATCAGATGGCCAGCCAGAAAAGATCAGCAACAGAGATCTCTGGTGGCGAATTAACCAACCTAGCAGGAACCGATTGTGAAACAAATAGGCAGGAAGAAATGGAGATGGATTGGCCATACTCTGAGAAATCAAACCATCAAGTGACATCACTAGACAAGCCATTGCTCGAGTGGAACCCGAAAGGGAAGCGGCGAGTTGGTCGTCAGTGCAAGGGTGACTTGGAGGAGGTCATGTGAAGAGGAGATGGAAACGTGTGGGCAGACATGGAGCCAGGTGAAGACTCTGGCAGAGAACCGAACGCAAAGGAGACGCACGTCTGAAGCCCTATGTTCCTCTAGGAATTAAAGGAAACAATAATAACAATAATAATAAATAATAACACGGATACAATTTTGCAAAGCACAGGTCATTTGTCAAGTTATGAAACACTATAAACTATTGTGTTTGTTTCTCTGAGATTGAATATAGAATGTCCTGGAGATTAAATTCATGCGAAACCACTGTACTCTGCTGTACTCACTGAGTTAGTTATAAAATGACCTGGGGATAGGGAAATTAATTATTTTATCGGGTAGTCTTTTTGGTTTTCCGTGTCAGTAACTGATAACGGGACAGTAAAACTTTCATAATCACAGACCAGATACAGATGTTTATAGAATAAACAGCAGCTTAGATACCACGGTGCCTTCCAGTACCGCCAGATTGCTACCAACGGTAAACGTAGAACATTCTAAAGCAGTTCAAGTTATCATTGCTTTATCTGAAGAAACATAAAGGTAGAGAGAAAGAAAATGCAGAGAGTCATTTACTTGAAATGCCTTTCACACCTCACATTGTTATAAATCCCTCAGGTTCCGAGTGGAAAATACGGCTTCAACAGCACTTTTTCATTTCACCCTCTTCTCTGCAGTCATTTATGCTCCAAGATTGCCCAGAAACTTTCATCTGCTCCTTGCACAACCTCATCCATGTCACCCTCAAACCAACACTCAATTCATCGTTTCCCATTCGTGAGCCTGGTACGTGATGATATTTGAAGACGACCACAATTTCAGAGCTCCCTGCCACCTAGTATTATCAAGCTTTAAATAATAAGTGTATTAATATTCATGGGGTTGTTGAGGAACATAATTATCACTTGTAAGGGTCTATTCTTGGATTCTCATATGGTTAACTAATGAAGAAGGTTGTTTTATACTATACACTATATCTAGTTAGTGTACACAAACCAACTGAAACTTCGCATCTACATATAATGCATTGTCCTCTAAACAGACACTTATTGGATAATGAAATATCAATTTCTTACGTAAAACTAACAATTTATAATCCAATCTTTGTAAAAAAAAACACTTGATATGAGTTAAGAGTAAATATATCATTAGTGTAAGAATATCGCTATGATATAAGTATAAAACTTGGGCACTGTGGTAGAGTATAACTCCATTATGCAGTTATACAGTAATATTAACTGATGACCACGTTTCGAGCACAAACTATTGCCACTCATAATCATATCAAGTACTCACTCACACAACTTACTTTCCTTCATTTATATACATGTGTGGAATTGACTAGATATTGGAATAAAAATCAATATGAGAAAATGTACATTCAGAAATAAAAATACGAGTGTTATTGATCAATTACAATCAGATGGGAAATAAGACGAGTGTTTTCATAGTCATAATAAGTAACTTGTTAGAATGTTGTGATGTGCTTGAATTGAAATAGAATTTTGAGATTATTTATTATCCTCCTCTGATTTGACTGTCTGGCGGTAATAATATCTTCCATATTTCTGGTATTTGCATTGAGTCATTTCTGTTGGATGTGTTGGGTGTAGACTCGATGAACCAGTCAGGATTCAGTAATCAATCTCTCTCTCCACCTACATAGATTACTTCTTAGAATCTTAACCCTCTCCCACCATGCGATTGTGTGTTAATGCATGCAGTGCAATTGCTGAGCTTTTTTCTAAATTACTCATCTTCGCGGGTGAGGTCAACCATTCTTACCTTAGCCACTAAATTCTTATGTTCCGACAATCTGATTACCCCCGATCTACTAGTTTGACCTAACTCACAGTCATTGCAGGGTATTTTGTAAATTATATTATTTTGTTTAATTGGGTCCACCGGGTCTTTTAGCCTACAGAGCTTGTCCTATCTGAGTGAGTTTGTAGGTTTGAATGCCACCCTAATTCCTGCTTTATTAGGAATCCTACGTAGGGTCTCAGATGTCCCCTCCTTATATGGTATAACAGTAGATGACTTATATTCTCTCTTATTTATGTTATCATTACTAGTTTCACAATTATTTTTATTTTGCTTTTGGCCATTTTCGATCTTCCTAATGAATTTTAGAGGATAGTTATTTGATACCAACGCTTCTTCTATCTGTTTTATTTCATCATTTAGGTTTTTTGTGCTACTTAGTGCTATGGCGCTGTTAGACAATCAACTGAGTCTGCCTTAACAGTTAACGGATGAGATGAATTAAAGTCTGAATATCTATTAGAATGCATTGGTTTTTTATAAACACTAGTGTGTAGTTTACCTTCTTCTATTAGTTTTATTTTACAATCTAAAATAGCTAATTCTCCTTGTTCATTTTCTGATTCAAATGTGAATTTAATTCCCTCTACTAGTGAGTTTATATGTGTCAAGATGCTATAGATATGTTCTGTTTTTAACACTGTGAAAGTGTCAGTAATCCACATATCTCCACCATATTTTTGGAGTAGGATTGAATGTATTAAGAGAAATATTTTCCCAGCTGTGCATAAATATATCTGCTACGATAGGGGATATTGGTGATCATCCATCCTATTGCTAAGCCTTCTGTTTGTCTATATATTTTGCCTTGGAATTTAAAGATAGTATATGTGAAGCGTAACTGAATTCCTAAAATAATTTCTTCAGTTGGCAGCTTTGTCCTATGATTGAGTTCAGGATCCGCAGTTAGTTTTTTTTAATTGCTTCTAAGGCCATATCTCGCACTAACATGCATACATTCACTCTGTTTCTGTCGCCTCACGATTTTTTGACTACAGCCTCACTGAAATGAACTCATTACTATTCTTCTAATTTATTTAATTGTTTGTTTACGTAATTATTTTATTTATTATTTCTTTTCACTCCTACCCTTCCCTCTAGAATTTTGCATTGCATTATATATAAATAAACTTTGGTTGTTCTTACACATTATTAACTATCTTGTATGCATATCTCTTGTAGCACATCTACGCCCTTTGAGTTGAAAAAGCTTTGAAATATGTTATCTTTTAAAATTAATAATAACTTGACATTAATTAGGTATCTGATGAACAATGATGAGAGAAAAACACCAGCGCTTTTCTTATCCTGCAAATATGTTCATCTTCAAAATGAAAGTGTAGAATTTAGGAAGTGTTAAAATATAATTCCATATTAAATAAGTATTAATAACTGCACAACGTTTTGAGCACAATTTATTCTCGGTGTTGATTCGACTCAGTGACTAATCTCTCTTTACATCGAATTATATAAACTTTTTAATACTTTCACCCTGTTTTAATGATATTAGATAGTTGGAGGCAATCGGCCACAGGAAGCCTTGCTTGACCTAGGTTTCGTGCTAGTTGGCACTCACCAGTCAGCAAGGCGTATTTGCGACCCCACATTGAAGGAACTCATGTCCCTTCTGAGATTCGAACCCGCGTCACCCAGTGAGTACTGCAGTCAGAAACGTTACCACTGATAGCTATTCGGGCTCGCGATTGACCTCCTGTAGGACTGTAGTGGGTAGTTTGATTGGACACTAGTCAGTAACTAGTGTGACGTGTCTAGTCCTTTCTTTCTTTCTTTCACCCTGTCCCAATCTATTGTGTGATTACATGTAAACTAATGCACTGTAATGTCCGATCTTTTTTCTAGGTTAATTAACTTACCAGAGTTAAAGCATTCTAGCTCTAGCTTAATTCTTATATGTTGCGATAATCCAAATGATCCTGATCTATTAGTGTGATCTGTGTAATTGACCTCCAAGTCATAACATGGTAAATTATATTACTTTTGATAAAAAATAAAAGTTGTAAATTACGTGGTACTCAACGGCACAAAGCTAGAAATTTGATAAGATTAAAATTGCTATTGAGTGAGAATAAAGGTAGTTGAGTGTCAATTTAACAAGTGTGAAAATGTACAAAAGGAACATATGAGAGTGATAATAGTGAATTAATTATTAAAGTAAAAGCAAACTAAAAGTAAAATTAAGAAAAAATTAAATTTTTTTACAGAGAACGACTAGAGGAGGTTAAGACCAAGGTAGAATAAGAGACTGGACAAACTTTTTCTGTATACAGAGTTCGGGTTGTATTGACGAATGCCAGCGCCTCCGCCATACACAAAAGCCGAAACCTGACGCCCTTTGTACCATTTGGCCTCACCTTGTAGATGATCTTGAAAGACGACTCTGGTGGAGCTACGTGGCTTGAGTTCCCCAAGTGCTCGAGAATTGAGCTAGTAATTGTCTTGCATTGTCCTTTTGGTAACCATGCCGGATAATGTTCAGAGATATGTTTGGAAAGTGTGCGCTTTGTCCAATTTTAATCTTATCAAATTTATAACTTTGTGCCGTTGAGTACCACGTAATTTACAACTTTTATTTTTTTTACTTTTGATAAATTGGATCTATCAGGTCCTAAAGTCAACAAAATTAGTCTCTCAGTGAGTTAGTAATATTATCGAAGCTTTAAAATCCCTAAAGCCTCTGCAGTACAGTCGAATACAGAAGGAATATCAGAGGCCCTATGTAGGATTCTTAAAACTCTGGAATTAGGTAGGCATTTAAACCTACAAACTCACTCAGGGACAAGCTCTGTAGGCTAAAAGACACTACTGACCCAATTAGACAAAATATAATGTAATGTACTTTGCAATAACTGTAAGATCAACTGCATAGGTCAGACCAGTAGATCAATCAGGGGTATATACTGTCGTATTTACAACAATTAATGTCATTTTTGAGACAGCTAATAAAAAGTTTTGAAATAAAGAACTTTGCCTCCTTTTATCCTACAAGTATGTTCATTATTCTGTCGCGTCATCCTGGGGAGACTAAAATATGCTCTGAATATAGAACTCCGACTGGGAGAAGCTGGATTTACGATTAACAAATCATGTGCCGGTCAAACTGTAACTTTACGCATCATCACCGAGCACAACATAGAATACCAGTAAAATCTCTATCTCAACTTCCTAGACTTTGAAAGGGCCTTTGCCAGTGTTGACCGTGAAGTAATTTGGAAACTACTTCAACACTATGGCGTGCCCCGACTCTTAATCAACCTTATTCAACAGCTACATGACAATGGCAAGTGTCAAGTGATCTATAACGGAAAACTCTGCCAGGAGTAAGACAAGACTGCCTGCCTACTATCACCGATGATATTCCTAATTGAGATGGACTGGATTATGTGTTAGACTATGGATAGCGAGAAGACAAGAATACTTTGAACCGATAACAAGGCTCTAGAAGATTCAGACTGAGCAGACTTGTGTCTGATGTCACATAAACTCAAAGACTTACAGGCGAAAACCTACAAACTGGCTGAAGAGGCAGGAAGCGAAGACAGGACTTCAAGTGAACATAGAGAAGACAGAAGTGATGAAAATAACCAACCAACAAGGAGCACCAATCACTATAAACGGAATTAATCTGAAAGAGGTCACTCCCTTCATTTATCTAGGCAGCACCGTTTCAACTGGTGCGTCGGTGGCACAGCGTTAAGATGCTCGCCGACCACGCAGGTTGTCCGGGGTTCGATCCCCGGCCGCCGACTCACTCCTTTACCTCGCTAAGCCAGTAATAAGACTGGTAAAGAGGGAACGTTGGGCTGGGCATGAGGCTAGCAACCCCATCCCGTAAAGAATAAACACCACTGCTACTGAAACTTCAGGCCTCTAGCTAGAAGCCCTATGTTCCACTGGGAACGTAAAGGAATAAAATAAAATAATAATTAAAAAAATAATCGTTTCAACTACAGGCGACAGCACGGATGAGGATATCAAAACCAGAATTGGAAAAGCCAGACAGACCTCCACCACTCTGAAACAACCAGTTTGGAAATCTTCTGTACTCAACATAAAGAACAAAATTCGGAACTCTGACGACGAACCAACCAAGAACCAGTCAATCAGCAAATAAGCTGAAGAAAATGGAATTGAGGAGGATACACGCTAAGGAAACCACCAGGTGACATCATACATCCGGCAAAAGCCCCAAATGGAACCCTGTCGTCCGAGAGTGACATGGAGGAGATCGTGTGACCAGGAGATGGGAGCCTATCGGCAATCGTGGGGCCAGAAAAAGAGGACTGCAGAGAAGACAGTGAAGTGGAGATGTGCTGTTCCACTCGGAACCGAAGGGAACAATAATTACAATACAACAGTATCAATAAAAGAAACCCTACAAAACGCAAGAAGACAATATTTTCCAAAGTGAAGAACTATTTATTACTCTTTTTTTATAATATTGTTATTTTCTTTGGTAGCTAGAAAAACAAACAAATAGCAATAGACTAGTATAAAAGAAAGAGAGAGAGAAAGGATTGCATTTGAAATTGCACAGAAACGCACACACACACACACACTAACACACATTCACACCGACATCCACTTGATCATTGAACATTATCATTGGAAAATTTGCAAATCTCACCTCAAAAAACAACAACAAACAAACTGAAAGTTGCGAGAGAAATCATCTTTGGAGAAAAAGGAATACAAATTAGGCGAAAAAATTGGTTTGGCTTGGCTTGGTTTAGCTTGGAGTGCCGTGGCGTGGCATGGCGCAGCGCAGCGGAGATACAGATGCAAATGTGTACAAATGCATGTCACTTAGAGAAAGGGAAAAACTGCAATCTAAGGTAAATAAAGTAAGACAGGCACACATACAGACAAACAGTAGCAGAAACGGTCAAAGACAAGGAGTAGTAATAATAGTAAGAATGATACTTGAGATTATTGAAAAATACAAACTCCAAGCTAAACATTATAAATTTATATCTATATATAGAGTAATAACAACAGGATATAACTAATTTTTTTAATTATTTCTGTTAATCAGTTGAATCACGATAGTTTTTTTTGTAAATCTAACATCCTAAACAACGTATAAATTGACTCTAAAAAACAAAACAAACAAACAAAGGCTGTCCGTCTGAGGCGATGTTGAAGGCGGTTGTTGCTGGGGGACCGGCAGGCGTTGGTTGTCGCAATGATCAAATACAGTGAAAAGAGCTATCCACAATTCCAGTGAACAGGTATGCAGGTATGCAGAGAGGTAATAGTATTGTCTGTTGCACATTCACATTCACACGCACACACGTACATACACTAACAAATTATACAGACGACAACTGAAGAGGAATAACCTTTCCCCTTCATGGCTGTTACTTTCCCTGATATTTTTGAAGACGGTGGAATAAAGAAGGAATAACTAGCAGAGCCGACATACACACACAAATGTTTACACACCCAAACTAAGTGTCATGAAAACAGTCAACAGTATCGTTTGATTGTTAATTAAGAGAAAGAAAAAAAGGCAGCGACAATCACAATGAGCAACACTACACTACAACACTCAGGCGTCAGGCAGTACTTCCGATTTGACCAACTCCTTATTCAATTCATCTTGATAGACTACAGGTGTAGTAAACAGGCATGATGTTCGACACTTCAGGTATATTAATATTGTCACACTGATAATCAGCAGAAAGCAAGAAGCCAGTACAGTTGTGATAATTAAAATGATTGGCATAGAACGTACACCATTCACTAGAGAAGAAAACGATGATTTATCCAACCAGTACAGAGAGTTAATCAATGATGCTTTGTCTGACTGATGATTACTCATTATTAGTAGTGAGGTGAAGCGATCGAGTGATGATTGGCCATCATTCATCATCATCATCATCATCGGATAAGTCGATTGACGCCAAGTAAGCCATTAAACTGTGTATATGAATTGGACGAATCTCTTGAGTGTAATTCATACGGTAACCAGGATTTGACATTGGCCCGTATATGAACAATGGGATATGCATATCTGGCAGATCGGGATCATAACCGTGCATACCTTTAATTTTATCTAAATGATAATGACTCATATTCAGCGGCCAAACAGTTGAATTGAATATGTATTCAGGTGAAGCGAGTAACAGAATCGGTGGGAACAACAGATTATTATTATTATCAGCACCGCTTTTCATTTCCCAGTGTAGGGGGACAGTTGATGAATTGTATACAGTGAAGGCAGCCTTGTTTTGTTGACTGATCAAACGATTATACACCTAGGATGTAACAAAGTTAGGAAAGTGAACATAAAAAGCATGACAGACAGATTAGCAGAAACAAATCAACTAGCCACCTTGATGATGAAATAATAGAACATATCTTACTTGCTGTATGAAATGTTATGATAAAATTCGGTGAAAATTTGTACGCTTCAATACTTTGTCACCATCAATTACCTTATTAACAGCAGAGCAAGAAAGATATGTACGGATGACCTCTTACAAAAGGAATTTGAATATACATTCACGATTCCTTGATGGAGATGGGCTGGTTATCCGAGTAGTTTCATAAAGAAACATATGAAAACATCGGGGAAAAAACCGGAGACTCTGACTGCATGGAAGAAACCTCTATTTATCAAGTTACAATTTAATGGTGACTTATCAAGTGAGATTCTATTCCAAAGACTTTCAAGGAGTATACGAAGAACATTTTATGCAGCACACCTATGTTTGTCATTCTCTAGCCGACGAATGATTGGGACGCAAACGAAGGATAAGCTGGATAGTTTTGCCACATCTATGTGCATTTATCAATTCAACTGCACCTGCGGTGACAGTTATATTGGGTGTACTACTAGACAGCTTAGCAACGTGTTAGTGAACATCTCCCATCGTGGTTTGGTAAAGGAGAGACAAAAACAATCCGTAGCTCAATTTTGTCACACTTAATTGATAGTGGTCATGTAATCGAGAAAACGAGAGCCTTCAAAGTAATTCATCGTATCCCACCGAATCTTTCCAATACACTTCGTATTCGTTTACTGCACACAGCTGAGGCGATAGGCATTCGAACTATTAAACTTAAACTATGTATTCAAAAAAGTGCGTACAGCCATTATCCCTCCCTTGGCCTATTAAGACATAACCAACTAATGACTTCTACACCACCCTTTGTTTATACTTTCAACCCTTTTCTTATCATCCCTTAATCTTATCTTCATTATAAACGTGTTTCATTTCCTTCCCTTACAATCTAACATTACTTAATCGGTTCATTTGTTTTACTAGCCTTTATCGACTACTTCCACGTGAACAGTTGTTTGTTTAATCATGCTGTTTTTCATTATTCGTGTTATCACAGATTGTCTCACTTTTTCATCCTTATGATTGATAAGATCATTTTTATTATTACTATTATTATTATTATTATTATCATTACTACTATTATGACTAATTGCACAATTTATATTCACCGTCGTATTATTAACATAAGACTGTGAGTTGCACTTGTAGGAAGTAAAGGTTCAAGTTCAGGTTACATCAGTTACAACAATATATGAATTTCCCGAAGGTTGCGCGACACCTTTGGAGTAGACATGACATTCGGCTATCGATTACATGACATGTATGCTGACGCAGCAGTTCGCTCTGTCCTCTCCTTTCATGGCTGAGACATGCCTATTGAAAGTGAAAGCCTTGAAGATGTTGGTTGTCTTTGACAATAGGTGATTGCATTCTATCTCTCATGTTCATTGTACCATATGGTGAGTAATATTGAGTTTGGTGCGCCGGTGGTACAGCGGTTAGGATGCTCGCCGACTATGCACATGGTCCGAGGTTCGATCCGCGGCCGACGCACTCCTTCACCTCACTAAGCCGGTAATAAAAAAGGTTGGTAAAGAGGGAAGGTTGGGCATGAGGCTAGCAACCCCATCCTGTAAAAATAAATACCGCTACAGAAAATTCAAGCCTCCAGCTTGGAGCCCTATGTTCTACTGGTAACGTGAAGGAATAAAAAAATATTGAGTTTAGGTATACTGTTAGATAAGGAAGCAAAAGTTGATCGGCGAGGTTGGGGAACTGCATAGATTGAGGTGTCAAAGTTCCATGTAGAAGCTCAGTCAGTCAGAAGAATTTTACATCAGAATTTCAAATAACCGTGTTAAAACTATGAATTGAAAGAATACTAGTGTTGTATGGCTGTACAGCCCAGGGGGCAACCGCTTGAGTCCTGTCACACACACACACACACACACACACACACAGGTTGACCGGAGTGGTTTTCGGAGTTATGATTGTATGATTGAAGACCCAACCGCCGGGATCTGAAATTTTCAGAATCGAATTTTACCAACTCCCATCCCCAAAGATAAGCAGAAGAAAAGCTGGTTTGCTGATCACCTGAGTGAAACACCCAGCTGCTGCTGCTGCTCTTACAACCCTACTCGCCATCAGTATGACTTTACCTTCAGGCTTCAAGCATAATGGTAGGACCGGCAGTAACAAATTTGTCTCAGCCAGTGTTGCAGCTCTCCGTCAGTAAAAAACAAGAGGAAATATGAAATACTAATTACATATGAGTTGTGTTACGTTACTTGAACTAAAACAACTTCAGCTCAAGATTTGATGGAGAGAAATATTTCAGGCTCTCTGGTTCACAAGAATTTTAGAATGACTTGGTCTCAACAAAATAACACACAATTAATAGTGTTCTCTGAGCTGGTTGGTTTAGTTGCGGGGCTTTCGTCGTCCTTCTGGACAACATCTTCAGCGCAACATTTAGCATAAAGTGAAATGATTTAAATTTCTTCATGAGTGATACAATTGCGTCTCCTGGTAACCATCTTTGCATATGTATTGACCATTTTCTATTGACTTGGATTTTAAACTTTCTCGTCACCTGATTTACTTTTTATTAGTTGGTATATTTCGTCTATATTAATGTGCTTGTTAATGGCCTTTTCGTTTGAGTACCAGGCTTCTAGGAATTCCCTGACTGCACTTTTGGTGTTTCCTCTGATTAAGATTTTGACATTATCCCAATCAAATTGATGTCCATAATTGCCTATATGCATTGATACTAAAGAATACATATCGTGTCTTTTCACGGCTGATTTGTGTTATTGGATTCTAATTCGAAGGGGACGCCCACTTTGGCCGATGTAATGCTTGTTGCAGTTCATACAATTTATTTTGTAAATGCTATTAATTTTATCTCCTTTTTCTGTTGGATCTTTTGGTTTGCATAATATCGAATTAAGCGATTCATCAATTCATCAATTTTTGAAGGGGATTACGAGCAATCAATCATCAGCAAAATAATACCGTATAACGCTGTGAGTTCCACCATTTTTCAATCAAAATCGCCATTTGCAATCTGCAAAGCACTAGGGGAAATTCCACTACAGTTTTCAGTGAAAACTGAAATTATTCAAATCAAAATATTTGATTTGTCAATTAAGAAAGCAAGCATACACTACTGACTGATTGAGATGACTGGTTGGATACTACTCACACATCAACTACTAGTGGTGCTTACTAGCCAATCAGATCTAAGCGATCTAAACATCGGACGGCAGTTTCGCTCGTTTATTGCCGAGCTCATCAGCGATGTTTACCCCCCGGTTTGACTTCGCTAAGAGACTCGAATCAGTTCAAACCACCACCCACCCCCCCCCCCAAAAAAATTCGCGATTTGCAATTTACACAGCTGCGAGGTGCACTCTAACAATACTATTGAACAGTTTAGGATAAAATACATGAGATATTCAATCTTATGGTTTGCTGACGACGGCCAACCGATAATAAAACTGATGGTTCTCTAACCGATGTCAGCTAATGGTGAAATCCTGTAACCAATGAATAGCGACTGGTCGTGTTCTTGTAGGTAGTTACCTGGCTTCTAGTGGGAAGTCGTAACCAGTGGGGTTCGGTCGGTTGGGTGTGAGGACAAATACTCGCCGGTGACAATCGCTAGTGGTCACGCAATATCGTGAATTAGCAGAAGTTGGAATTCATGCACTGGCCATTGGATCGGGTCACAGTGGCTTAATGGTCTACGAGCTCGCCCTGTAACCAGAAGGTCCTGGGTTCGAATTGTGGCAATGAGTGCGTACTGATGAAGAGTCCCAAACTAGGATGACAAGACAGCTGTCCAGTACTCCTTGCAGGTTTTCCAGTGGTTCTCTAACCGATGATGTCAGCTCACGATGAAATCCTGTAACCAATCAAATCCCTGCAGGGCCAACATTCGATAATAAAATCTTCACAAAAATACAACTCTTTGACAAAGCATAGAACTTACACGTGCTTCAAAATTAGGCTTAGGCCATAACCACATTGTACTGCCGCGATTGAGTACCCTGCTTAACTCCGATCTGAAAACAAGCCGAGAAAAGGGGGAAAATCACTTTAACGACAGTTTTGTGCATGCAATTCACAGAGATGTCAAAAAGGATCTAGAAACACGAATCACAACATGTGTGATGGGTTGCATCGTTAATTATAACTGAAGAAATAACAATAAACAAAAACTTCATAAAACAGGAACATTTTTTCAGCAACAGTTCTGGAATTTTGATCATTGAAAAGCTGGGGAGTAACACCTTAGGTAACAAAAGATAGGCCCTACTTAAATTACTCAATGTACATTAGCTTCATCAACTTGTTCACCCTATACGTTAGGTGGGATAAAAAAATGCATTTCACAAACTTCGTCCATCCATCCAACCAGTAGCATAATTGATAAAAGTTAGCCAACAAGCTGAACGAGGATTTCTCACTCCCAAAGATAATAGTTTGTTCGCTACTAAAGCAATGTAGAGAGAAAGATACTGTTTAGTCCAAAGGTAACATCTTTCCCTTTTGAAGAGGAGGAACAAATATTTCGTCAACATGCTCGTCAGCTACGCAGATGGTTTAAGTTCGTTTCTCCTGATTGATATGCACTAACAAACCTTACTCCTACCTTCCTAACTAGTACTAATCTCGGGAAAGAAGAGGGAGGCTGGGCATGGGGCTAGATATCCCCGACACCATAAAAACAGCACCACTGCTACTGAAATTTCAAAGTCCTAAATGCCACTCGGAACGTATAGAATTAAGGTTGCTACAAACCACACTCTGTGTGGAAGACAAATACTAGAAAGTGCTGTTATCCGAATCGACGTAGTCAGAGACTAAGTTATACGTTGAATTCGATAGCTGAAAGTCGACTGCTCAAGCTAACGACCTACACACTAGTAAAAAAGTACCTGCAACTACATACTACTACACATGTGAAGCTTAACGGGATATCACATTCATACTTAAAGTGAATTGTAAAACTTAACAAACAGAATCACCGGTAACTATCACATGATCAATCGGTTTTATGAAATGTCGTATTTAACCCAGAGAAACTAAAAATAACATTTCTTTATCTACAAGGTGAACAAATTCAGTGCGAGTGACCCACGAATTTTATGAGGCAAAATAGACACCTTTTGATAACGGTTTAGATCGAAGAGAGTTGGAGGTGATCAGATCAAAACCTGGAATCGATTCATAAAGACATTGACAATTGGTTTGAGACGGACACGTTGGGAGGTGTAAACTGTCTCGTTGGGGAACTTGGGATGCTAAGAATCAATGGTTGGAGAGTACTGGTGATAGGGCTCAAAATCATTCTTCATGGCATAGATGCATTCACTCCTTGTAATCTCCCAAATCCATTGAACCCTTATATCTTGTCGTGTTACTATTTCTTTCTCCAGTCAACTTCTGTTAATTATAGTTCTCTGGAATAATTGCCCCCCCCCCCCACGCTTACTCTAACTCTTTGTGCGCCAAGTGGAGTGGAGTGTGATAGTTTCAACTGGTGCACTTTTGTGAAAAGTCATACGTTGAAAACCAGTCAATTGTATATATATATATATACATCAGAATTATCAAACTTCCTTTACCGTTATTTGAAATCTGCTGTTCCGGAAGAGATCCCTAGTTATCACGGGCTATGAGCCATACTTATTGTGTGTGCGTGTCTATGTGTGTGAGGGTTGATGATCCTCTTGCCAGTGGCTTAGGGGCCAGAGTAAATGAAGTGGGATTCGAACCCATGACCAACCGGTTGAATGCCTAGTGTTTAAGGCCAATAAGACACATTGGCCACATTGTTTAGCCAACTATTACATCATTAAAAAATGGGAACAAAACTTCTGAACAAGCATATACACATGGAGGAAGAGAGAGGGAGAGAGAAGATTAAGTGATTGATATATGGAATTAGTCATTCACAAAGAAAAACATCTAGAAAACAGGAGGAGAAGGAGAAGCATCAACCAACACAATACAGCAAGAAGGATTGTTATTTCTTTTCGTTGGCACGCATGCATGCATGCCTATACACAAAAAACAAATAGTTTGTATATTCACTACAAATAACGAAGAAAAAACCAATACATTGGATCAATAAACCAATCCTGGTCATACTAACTTGCATCAAAAGATTTGTAAAAACAAACGAAAAAAAAATAAATACAATGCAATCAATAGGAAATCGATAAAGCCAATAACTTTTTCCCAATGTCCCAAAAATCCATTTTTCTATTAGTACGCATTAAAATTATTCTCAAGTGTTGACAGAAAACAAAACATTTCCAATGAGACTTGATTCTGAAGTTCAGTACGGGCTTATCTCATACTGTCACTATATACCATTATTTCCTTGGGTTTCGGGTGTAACATACTGGCTCGCCATTTGCCCACAAAGCTCCTATTTCCTCCGTCAGACGATCTTCTCCACATCACCAGCGGACACACATCCGACACGCATGGCACCCCACTGGAGTTCCACTCGAAGGATTGGCGTACAATGTCACTCAAAGGTCTCCTCAGCATATTTCCGACTCATCTCCATTTTCTTCAGTATATTTGTTGGGCGATAAGTCCTTGGCTGGTTGGTTCTCTACATTGTCAGAGTTCTGTGCTGACTATCCTTTCCTAGTCAGCCATCTTTTCTTCAGTATTGAGTCAGAGAAGGCAGCTATTGATGGAGGCATGGAGTCTGTTGGAAATGCCTTTCATGATACAACCCCCAAATTTGTGAATTATATAGAAGCAGTGACTTAACACTGGTGTTGAAAATCTGGATCTTCTTTTTCGCACTGAATACAGTTGATATCCGTACTTGGCTTTGACATCTTCAACTACGCTACCTGTATAGTTGAAACAATGCTGCGCCAGTAAGTCAAAGAAACAACTTCCTTTAGATTTCTCATGTTGATGGTGATTGGTGCTCCTTGTTATTGGTTGGTTGTTTCATTAACAAACCAACACTGATCAGTGAGTGAATTACAGGAAATTTAGAGACTATTAGGAAGCTGTACCGTGGTAATGTTTCTTTGTCACCGCTCATTGTTGGTTAAATTATTCAGCTCTTTGTCAATGAGTCACACTACATTTACACCATTGATATAAGTATAAAACTTGGTCACTGTGGTAGAGTATAACTCCATTATGGATAAGATTTTATTTTGATAAATTACACAGTGGTGTTATACAGTAATATGAACTGATGACCACGTTTCGAGCACAAACTATTGCCACTCATAATCATATCAAGTTACTCACTCACACAACTTACTTTCCTTCATTTATATACATGTGTGGAATCGATTAGATATTGGAATAAAAATCAATATGAGATAATGTACATTCAGAAATAATAATATGAGTGTTATTAATCAATTACAATCAGATGGGAAATAAGACGAGTGTTTTTACAAGTTACTTATTATGACTATAAAAACACTCGTCTAATTTCCCATCTTGGTTGTATTTGATTAATAACAGTCATATTGTAACAACAGAAGACAAGGGCCAGGCAACAGATCCTTTATTAAGGAAAATCAACACATTCAGAGATTTTAATGTACATTATTGTAGATTATTGTTAGTAGAAAATACAGTCTTTTGATTGGTTGTTTGTCACAGAAAGTTAACCTTGCATCTCTTTGTGGCTGTGTCAGATCATCCATATGCTAACTGTATTCGCCTACACAAAACCTTTGTTCTCATTTTCTCACCACCAATATTGGGGACATAAACATTGACGTCAATTACTGTCTACCAACTTTGGCTAACAGCCAGCTCTCACCACAATATTATCATTTCTGGATGAACATTATCCTACATTGATTTTTATTCAAATATCTAGTCAATTCCACACATGTATATAAATGAAAGTTGTGTGAGTAACTTGATATTATAATGAGGGGCAATAATTTGTGCTCAAAACGTCATCAGTTAATATTACTGTAGTAACACTGTGTGACTCTTCAAAATAAAATCTTATCTATAATGGAGTTACATTTACATCACACTGGATAAATGGGTGATACTACAACCCACCCACACCCTTCAAAAGTACGCTATTTTAGTCTGGTGTACATGAGAAATCTGCCTCGAGTAACTGAGTATGCAACCGACCAACCAGCAACCCAGAGACTGAATGGTGATGTGTACCAGGGAAGCTTCTCAAAAATTGGGACAAGTGCTCAAAATGAGTGATCTCGGTTCGTGGTGAAACATACTTTCAGATTTCAAAAGGAATGGAAGCGCTATCGTCATTGAAGTTTCAAAAGTGAAATTACAAGTGACAGATTAATAGAAAAACAAATAAAGAAAGCCTCAAAACACACAATATGGAAATACAGTCATACGACAATATAAATAAATGAGATACGATAGAGGGAATACTCGTGAAATCAAGGCTAAATAAGAGTGTTTAAATTTCCAAAGTAGTGACGACTGAAACGTTTTTGGATCATGTTGTCACGACTATCGAACAAAAATGATGCTTAACACATCAAAGGATCCAATGCTGCAACCTCTACCTCGTCACACAACAGAATTCAAAGCTGAAAAGAGTTACTTTTCATTGCAATTAGAATCTTTATTTACTGAATCTATTCTGCTAAGGGTTGATTCAGTGGAGGATTATATTAAGAGCACTAATTTGGCACTAAGATTACGCCTTTTATGTTCCAGATTATAAACCAAACGCAATTTATGAGAGTTGGTGATACTTTAGACTGAAGTAGGTGAAGCAAGACTCGAAACCGGGACTCACAGACTGGGAGTTAGGTGTATAACAATGTATGACTAACAAGTAATTATTATTACTATTATTATTGGGTGCCATCGCGCGTCAGGCCAGTGCTCGAGTGAAACCCGAAAGGGAAGCGGCGAGTGAGACGTCCAAGGGTGACATGGAGGAGATCGTGTGAAGAGGAATTGAAACAGTATGTATTAACATGGACGCAGGTGAAAAGTACAGCAGAAGGCAGCAGCAAGTGGAGACTTGCAGTTGAAGCCCTATGTTCCACTAGGAACCCAAGGGAACAATAATAATTATCATTATTACTATTATTATTATTCTGTGTTACTATTCCCTTGGGTTCCAAGTGGAACATGGGACTTCAGTAGCACATCCCCATTTTTTCCGCTATTCTCTGCAGTCCTCTTCAGCTGACTCCATAACTGCCCACAGGCTCTCATCTCCTCCTCATACAATCTTCTCCAAGTTACCTTTGCACGTCCAACTCACCATTTCCCATTTGGCATTGTATGACTAGCAAGTAACTAGTCAATCTAATGAAACAAAAGACTAGTAGGAGATTGTATATCAATGTACTTTAAACAAGGATATTACGTGCGTATTTATATGAAAACACGTTCACTTTGTTTATTCATCTAGCCAGGTTAAATGTAAACAAATTTTACAGAGTTTTGTTATTCAGGTTTAGGGGGAATGTTAGTTGAAATATAAAAACATAGAAAAATAAACAAAAACAACAGAAAAACAACACAAATAATAACCATAAGTATGTAAACAAATTAAATCGGAAGGTGAAATCGCCTTTCAGAAGAAATAAATATAATCCATGCTTATTTGGATACACAGAATGTATATGCACTATGTGAAATTCTGTTCCATTTCTTAGAGAATATTAACAATCTGAATAATTCGAAGTAGCATGAATATTGGAGGATCTGGACTTCGCCGATGATGTATGTGTCTGATTTCCCACAAACTGGAAGATATGCAAGTGAAAAGCAACAAGTTGGCAGAACAAGCATCAAAGATAGGACTTCAGGTAAACACAGAGAAAACAGAGGTGATGAAGATTCCTGGTCAACACAACAACAATCAGCATAAATGGGAGAAACCTGAAAGAAACAACCTCCTTTACCCACCGATCTGGGAAGCATCGTTTCAACTACAGGCGGACGAAACTGACGAGGATATCAAAGCAAGGATCGGGAAAGCAAGACAAGCTTTCATTACTCTCAAGTCTGTGTGGAGGTCAACAGCACTCAGCATCAAAAATAAGATCCGGATTTTCAACTCCAATGTGAAGTCAATCAGTGCTACTATACGGATCAGAGACTTGCACTGCGCTTCATAAAGAGCACCTCAAACAAACTACAGACCTTCATCAACAGCTGTCTTCGCTCAATAGTTCACTCAAGATCAGATGGCCGGTCAGAAAAGATCAGCAACAGGGATCTCTGATAATGAGCGAACCAACCCAGCAGGAACCGACTGTGCAACAAATATGCAGGAAGAAATGGAGGTGGATTGGCTGGCCATACTCTGAGAAATCAAACCATCAAGTGACATCACTAGACAAGCCATTGCTCGAGTGGAACCCGAAAGGGAAGCGGCGAGTTGGTCGTCAGTGCAAGGGTGACTTGGAGGAGGTCATGTGAAGAGGAGATGGAAGCATGTGGGCAGACTTGGAGCCAGGTGAAAACTTTAGCAGAGAACCGAACGCAATGGAGACGTACGGCTGAAGCCCTATGTTCCTCTAGGAATTAAAGGAAATAATAATAATAATAATAAGTTAAGGAACAAAGAAAGGGAATAAGTGAAAGAATTTCATTCGATGCGAGTGTGTAATTGTCGATAACTGATAACTGATATACAAGCATAAGTTTTATAGAATGTGTGTAGTGAATTTACACTGACAGATAGAATTTTAACACAGAACTTTGTATAAATGGGCAGAAGTTCAATTTACCATACACACTCTATGTAGCAGGGGAATAACTCAAAAGAAGCACATAACAAGTAGAAATATGTACGGCAGAAAGAACAGTAACATGAAGATTTAATAGATCTGGAAGAATACAAAGAGTGAATGCATGTGTGCCACCATTGAGAGACACTTTGAGACATATCACTAACAATCTCCGGTCATTTGGGTTCCTAGCATCCTAAAGACCTCACAAACAGGCAGTCTAACACCTACCTAAAGTGGCTAGTTCAAACCAACTATCTGAGACTTCGACCTAGTCGTCGAGGAAATGGATAGCCCGGCGTGTGCAACACGTATCCTAGCCATCTCGATCGATGTAACTTGGGGAACACATCGATTGACTCCCCTCCCTTGCTCAGTACTCTACACCTAACACCTCAATATTACTCACCACCATATTATACCACTTAACACGCGAATGTGCATACACTAACACGAAGAATTTGTTTCGCATACATAGCTAACATTGGAGTTAAACAATTCTGGAAAGTATAACAGCTTTCAGTATGCTCAACATACTCAAAAGGAGAAATGAAATAATATCAATTCAAGTTGTGAGTGTTGTTGACATTCAAATTTAGTGTTTGTCAAAAATGTAGAGATTCAGCTCACTGACTGAAGCACTTGGCTTGTAATCATTAGGTCCGTGGTGAGAATTTCATTGTTCCACCTACGTCAGCCAAGGTAGAAAGGGTAGAATAACATTAGCCCTCAGTCACTCATACACAATAAGTGTGGCTTATAGCCTTGTGTACATGAAGAATCCCTGTTTCTGGTAAATGAGTGAGAACAATAAACGAAACAAACACTATTGATAAAACCATTCACTGTCGAAGAGATATCAAACACGTTAAATGTCAAAGCGATAGAATAGAATAGAATATTAGATGGGTTAGAAATTAAACAATTCAATAAACACATTCTCAACGCTGTTATTTTGTTGAATATGGTAAAAAAAAAAAAAACGGTGGGATAAAAAAATTTTTCCTATTCTGACGAAGTCATCAACTAAGCTGTCTGTCTCTCTGTCTGGATTCAACATAGAACTTGGCACCGAAGTGCAGCAGTTCGAGTTGCCACGTTCCAAATAGCACACAAAGGTAGACAAGAAAATGAGTGAAGAGAATCAATAGAGTTTTGACAAGTATAAGAGTGAAACAGAATGAGTAATGGTAGAAAGGAATATGAAAGATTACAGAGACTGAATACATCTGCGTAAGCCATTGACAACGATTTTGAGCCATGTCACCTATTGTCTCCAGCCATTGATTCTTAGAGTCCCGAGGGCCCCAACCCGGAAGTCTGCATCTCCCTACCTGACTCAGTTTAACTGTCAAGGATTTCATGGATTGATGCCATGTTTTTGTTTGGCCACCACTTACTCTTTTCCAACCTGCACCTATATCAGCTAGTAATGCCCGTCGGGGGAGGCGATGGTTAGGCATGCGCAGCACGTGACCTAGCCATCTCAATCTATGTAACTTCATAGCCTCTTCGATTGATTTTCCCTCTTTGCCCAACACTCTACGCCTAACGTCAACATTACTTACCTTATTATACCACCTAACGTGAGAAAGAGATCGTAGACATCTATGATCAAAAACAGTCAACCTTTTCATGTCTTCAACTCGTATTGGCCATGTTTCAGAGCCATAGAGAAGGACGGAGCGAACTGCTGAGCAGTACACACGTCCCTTGGTTGATAGTCGGATGTCACGCCTACGCCAGAGATGGCGTAAGTTAGCGAAAGCAGCTCGAGCTTTTTGGATCTGTGCTGAGATTTCGTCACCAATCAGTCCGTTGGTGCTGATACAACTTCCCAAATAGGTGAAGTGGTCAACATGTTCTATCACTTCACTCCCTATCACTAAGCTAGGAGTTGACGTAGTCCAGTCCTGTAGCAGCATCTTACATTTTACAGGGGCGAATCGCATGCCAAACATACGAAGATTGCTGCTCAAGGTGTTCAGAAGACTCTGCATTTTATCAGCATCCTCCCCTAACAGGACTATGTTGTCTGCATATTCTAAGTCCATAAGACTATTCCCTGGTAACAAGTCGATTCCTAAGTCGTTAAGTTCAGTTAAGGATACTTCCATTAGCATATCTATGATGAAGTTAAACAGAAATGGGGAAAGTGGACATCCTTGACGGACACCACTGGTTGTTATCAATTCAGATGACAATTCCCCATAAGCCCTCACACAGCTACGTGAGTTTGAGTAGAGTGCCTTGATAAGTGCAATGTACTTTCTTGGCACTCCCTTCACAGTCAAACATTGCTATAGTACCTCTCGATCCACGGAGTCAAAGGCCTCCTTCAAGTCAAGAAATATGGCAATTGTTGGACGCCTAAAAGTGTGTCTATGTTCTAGGGTCTGTCGGAGAGTGAAGATATGATCTATGCACCCTCTATCTGGCCTAAAGCCCGCTTGATTTTCTCTCGTTTGTTCCTCCCGAGTTCGGCTTAGTCTGTGCATGATTACTGAGCCTAAGATTTTAGAAACTATGTTCGTCAGGCTGATTCCTCTATGATTATCACATGAGGACTTGTCTCCCTTCTTGAATATTGGTATAATAAGCGACTTACCCCAGTCTGATGGAACCGTCTCTGATTCCCAGACGTTACCTAGTACCTTAGTTAAACTATATACTAGTATGTCACCCCCATATTTAAACACCTCCGGAATAATTCCGTCGGGTCCTGCCGCTTTGCCTCGTTTCAAATTACAGATAGCTTTGGTGACCACACTTACAGACGGCGGGCCAGTGTCTATATCCCATTCGGGTGTGTGCTGGATGGCGGGGAGGTTCAGTGTGACTGTAGGCAAGTTAAACTGTTCCTCGAAGTGTTCTTTCCAGCGTTCGAGGCGTCTATCCTGAGAACTAATTAAGGAGCCATTTTTCTCACAAATAGTCTCACTTATGATTTGCCTTCTCCCACCCGCTTCCCTGATGACTCTAAAGTGTTGCCTATCGCCGATGCTTTTTCCATCTCTTTCGCCTTTGTCAACCACCACTGTTCACGGTCCTTGAGGAGACTTTTCGTAAGTTTCCTTTTGTGCAGCTTTCGCTGCCCACTGAATTCGGAGCTCGCCGGAATAAGTCTTCTAGCATCTATCAGTTCGGATGAGGCAGTCGAAATCCAATGGTTTTTACTAACCTTTGGATTTACCTTATTCACAGCTTTTACAGCTGTATCTATGGCTGACTGAATATTCTTCCAGGCTTCTTCAGGGTGAGCGCAGCTGTCGAACTCAGATATGTGTTTAGCTAGTTCTTCCTTAAATAGGGACTTAGTTTCCTGATCGAGCTGGGGACGTGATGGGTTTACCACTAGCTGTTTCCTACGTCCGTTCAGTCGTAAGCACACACGAGCGTGATCGGTATCTACACACGTGTTCCAGAAGGAGCGATAATCCCCTACCGACCCACGCCAACGATAGCTTATTGCTATGTGATCTATTTGTGTCCAGCGTTGGTTTGATGATGGGGGTCGCCAGGTCAAACAGTGTCTCTCCTTGTGTTTGAAGTTAGTGCTTACAAGAAACAAATGATTATCTGAACAGAACTGTAGGAGACGGTCACCGTTGTCGAGACAGACAGATGGGTTAGAAATTAAGCAATTCAATAAACACATTCTCAACGTTGTTATTCTGTTGAATATAGGAAAAACAAAAAGACCATTGTGGTGGAGAAAATTATTTCTATCTTGACGAAGTCATTAACTACTCTGTACATTCGTGAATGTACATAACATAGGAGTGAGAAATTTCAAGAACTATTTCCAATCAGAGGTTAAAATATAGCGAATGACGAAATAAAGTTGGGTATTATAAATTGGGATTAACAGCTTGGCTAGCAATGAGAGACGAACGGACGTGTATCGACGATAACAGTCAGGCGACAGACCACATTATGCACTTAGAACATTCAGCTTCTTTTGAAAAATCCTACAAGATCCGTTCGAACTAGATATAACTGATATATTAGCAATCCAAAATTTCAAGCTAACACTATGCATCCACAAAAGAAGTACGTTCAACTTTTGTCTTTTCCATGACCATCATTATTATCCAAATATGGTATTTTATCCAAACTTCCAGCTTATTTTTCTCTCATTGTTATGCTTTTAATCCCTATTTGAACTACTTAACTTCATCTTGTTATTCGTTATATTTTCACTTCTGACCAGAAATAGGAACCTGAAAGTCCTGGGGCTGGATCCCTCTGGCGGGGTTACATGTGCCCCAAATTAAGGTGAAACAACTATGTCTTCAGTACCGTTTACTTTTCGATGGTTGTCAAAAGTGATGTCAGAAAATGATCGAACACAATCTAACAATCAAAGCCATGCAAACCAACACTTGTGATAATTATACACGAGAAATATCGAAAAACATAAAATCAAGCATAAGCATCTTACCCTTTAAGATAACGATCAACATAGGTCATACGTGAAACTGGTGCCATTCCATGATCTGAGGTGATAATTAAATTCAAATTTGGCACAGATTCAACAATCTTCAATGCATGATCTACTACATTATCCAAGTAAATCCAATGTTTGTTAACTAATTCATCGGATAACGGACCATATCGATGTCCAATTCGATCCAGTTCATCGTAATAAACCACTGAAATTAACAAAAAAAAAAGTAAGTATCTATTCATATAGGCAAGCTAATTATACACAGTAGAGCATCCTAAATGAAGCACAAAAAACAAAAATACCTCTATGAGACAAATACAAACATGACTGATGAGTTGATTACCGATGAAGTTAAACTCAAACCGTAGAACCAAAACAACAAAGTACAAACATGTCCCACTTTTGGTTGCAGGATTTCATCGTGAGCTGACATCGGTTAGAGAACCATAGAAAACCTGGGAGTACTGGACAGCTATTTCGTCCTAGTTTGGGGCTCTTTATCAGTACGCACCCACCGCCAGGGTTCGAACCCAGGACCTTCTGGTTACAAGGCGAGCTCGTATACCATTAAACCACTGGGACCCAATCCAATGGCCCATGAATTCTAACTTCTGCCAATTCACGAACCCCTGTGGGTGCGTACTGATGAAGAGTCCAAAACTGGGACGAAACAGCTGTCCAGTACAGTACTCCCAGGTTTTCTAATGGTTCTCTAACCAATGTCAGCTCATGATGAAATTCTGTAACCAATCAACCAAATCCCTACAAACCAATACTTGAATATCCCACTTTTGTTTATTCAGTTATGCTAGTGAATTTGTGCTACTGCATACAGCAGTCTACAGTAATGCGTTTTCACCTGGAACGCAAAGAAACGGGTGGAAAAAAATTGGACTCCACTGGCTGAGATATATTTTGCTGCCTATTCTGAGATCGCTTTGCAACCACTGCAAACGTTTTTCCAGCCGGTTCCCTTTACAGTAATCACACCTAATTGACATCAGTTAGCTATAAACCAACTTATTTTTAAAAAGAATGGATACTGAACAAAGAGTACTCTTTTCGATAACTTCATCATCAGGCTCTACAGTTATATACACATTATGGTGAATGAATGAATTAGTGTTATGAACAACATTAATGTTGTTTAAATAACATCGAATCAATAATATAAATAGATTACAGTTCAATAGCATCAACATAAAATAAGCTGAATGTCAGAAAAATTAGGGAAGATAATATTACAAATTCATGAATTTACAGTCTCTACTGAAGGTCGACCAGGGCAGTAGTAGGGGCTGGACTTGCTTCTTCTGCACACGGAGCATGCGGTAACTCGATGCTTTCGGCAATTTATTTGATACCCGGTAGATGATAGAGAAGGATTCTTCAACGCTGGCTGGCTTTGTGGCCGGTTTGCACCAGATGGTCCAATATTGAACTGTTAATGGTTTCCACTACACCTTTACTTAGCCATAGTGGGAGATGTTCTCGAGCTGGTACGAAAAATCAAGTTCCTAGAGCAACGGCCAATATAACTCGCCCCACCACAAGCGCAGTTGAATTGGTAGATACAATTTGAAGTGGCTAGTCTAGGTACTTCATCTTTCAGTCGAGGTAGCACCATCGGTCGTGTAGAGAATAATACGTGTAGTTCGCCAGCATTAAAAGTTCTTTGAACTGATTTTCTTAATTTCTTCGTAATTATCTCACTTGGTATATCGCCCTTGAATTGCAGTCGTATATAAAGAGGCTTCTTGTTTACGGATAGTGAGTAGTCCTTTTCCGCTTTCTTTGTCATGTGTTTCTTGATAAATTTTTCGGGATAGCTATTTTCAATCAAAGTATCATATACAATGCTTAATTCATCTTCAATTACTTCTTCTGAGCATATAGCTCTAACTCTGTGTGGCTGAGGGTCTTCACTAAATTTCTTTTGTACTTGATAGGAACGAAGCTGTGAAAATGTGTGTATATTGTCCTGTCCAAGTACTTTTTCTATGCAAATTTCTTTTTATGCTACCATCTGGTTTTCTTGTAAGGAGGACATCCAGGAAGGCAATTCTGTCTTGGGATTCCTCTTCGCATGTGAATTTCATAGCCGAATGTACTTCATTGAATTCAGTAATTCAATTGTACTCCTATCCGAATCATTATCACAAAGAATGAAGGTGTCATCCATATACCGGCAATAAAATGAGAACTTTCTGTGATAAGGTTGTTCAAAGGTCCATTTTCTAGTTTACTTAGAAGAAGAAATCAGCCAAAATGGGATCCAATGGAGAGCCCATCGCCACCCCGTCCAATTTTTCTTATAATTATCAGTTATTCGATTAGAGATGAGTGTCTACTGAATCAGAAGTATTTTTTTAAAGGGTATTCCTTAAGTTGACTCACTTCAAAGTAAGCAAAAGCGAAAAAAGAGGAATTATTCAAATTACACTATTTATTCATTTCTCTTGATCCACCAGGGTAAGAGGTGCCCGAGTAGTTGTCCCACAGCATGACACTATATACAGTGCTAGTCTTGTAAAAGGCCAAGATGAGTATTCGGTTCCTTTGAAAACCGATGTATAAGCAGAAGTTGATAACTCAAACTCAACAAACACTTGTAATTCTATGCGGTTAGTTATGAACCACACTTAATATATATAAGGATTAGTGGTAGTGCATGACTGCTAAAACCTTGATAGGTAAAACGAAGTTCGAACCTATGACCTGTTATTTAGTAGTTGGAGGCCCAATATAAGGAACCATAAATGTCTACATGTCTACGATAAACACCAACTTTGTATGCTTTTATTCTAACTGTAATGAAAGTTAACAAACCACAGTTACATAGGTAGTTACTGTTTTTGTGACATGACAATTAACATTTAGAACTAAAGGTTAAATAAAAGTACATATAACCAGTATATAATTTTCATTGACCATGAAAGAAACAAAATAGGATGATCACGGATTGATATCAGTTAGAGAACCACTGAAAACCAGGGAGTACTGCCAGACAGCGCTGTTTCATCCTGGTTTGGGAATCATCGGCAGTACGCACCCACTGGGATTCGAACCCAGGACCTTCCAGTTACAAGGGAAGCTCGTAAACCATTCAGCCCTGTAACCGGAAGGTCCTGGGTTCGAATCCCAGTGGGTGCGTACTGCCGATGATTCCCAAACTAGGATGAAACAGCTGTCTGGCAGTACTCCCTGGTTTTCAATGGTTCTCTAACTGATATCAATCCGTGATCAACTCGTAAAACATAACTAACCCTTACAAACCAAACTATAGAAAATAGGATGAGATTTGATTGGTTTCACGTTTGGTCACGAATCGACATCTGTTACGTAACCATAACTAGTGACTAACTAACTACACGACTAAGGTGCCTGAAGTCATGACCAGTAGGGTCCATCAGCTCGGATATGAGTACAAATGACTGTCGATGATACTGGATATCATTGGCACTAAAAATCGCGAAATAAATGAAGTTAGAATTAAGGGACTCCAATGGATCCCTCCTTCTGAGTGGCTGAATGATCAGCGAATTCGCTTCCTAACCGAAGGTCTAACCGCTTCGATCTCCAGCGGGACCAGACTCGAACTCGTGTGGTTCTCGAGTAACATTCTGTTCCCCTCCCCCCTCCAATGTTTTATGAAGAATACGTTTAAGTTAAAACTATCTGCAAATCCCCCTTTTTGTATCCCACCTTTAGAAAACATTCTCTTAGTCAGTAAACATTACTGTATAACACTGTGAGACTTTATCAAAACAAATTTTACCCATAATTGGAATTCTCTTAGTCTGTTCGTAAACTAACGTCTATCTTTTCATGAATTTCTGAAATGAATTCAATAGAAGAAAGTATAAAATACGTGAATAAGTGACCACACCCATATTCGTTGGTTGGTTAAAGAGTGAAAGGGAGTTAGAAAAAAATACACAGTTGTTATCAATCCTACACACTTTAATTGTCCCATCTATTTCATCCCAATTCTTTTTGAAAACGTAAATGTTTTTTTCTCCTTCTCTTATTTTATTTATTTCCTTTTGTAAAAAATTTCCACTTTCTGTTTACATGTGTCTTGAGATGACAGTAATCGATACTACTACTCAACTGGCAAAGTTAAGCTGAGCATGAAAGATGTTTAATTTATTTTCGTAGTAGGCTAGAACTAAGCACATTATAATACTTATAAATATGAATATTTCGAAGAGATTTTACTGAAAGACTTTCCACATTATATTAAAGTAATAGGAAGATTTATGGTACACACCAGGATAACTAAACAAACTGGTTAGCACTCACGAGGTGTGCAACATAGATGGCACGGAAATAGCGACCAAGTCGGAAATTAAATATCTTGGCGTCATTCTATCTGCTGATGTTTCCTGGTCGTCTCATATCTTGATGATTTCTAAGAAAATATTCAGTCTTACCTTCTACATCAAGAAGTTAAGACATTCTGGAATAACCCAACCCTTACTCCTACGACTCGTTAATTCTTGCATCCTGCCTATTATTCTGTATTGTTTCCCCTTAGTTATTCCCGGGCTACTGAAGAAAGACTACAACATATTACGCAGGATGTTAAAGGTTGTCAGCAGGGTAAGCAACGTGCCACTTAACCAGCTTGTTAATATTCTGGTCGACAAGCAGGCACTTGGACTCATGTGAAAAATGGGCTAAATCCATTCTATCTAACTCACACCACCCTCTTCACTCACAACTTTCCCCTTGTATCTCATCAGGCAGGACCAGAAACTTATAAAGAAAACTATATGCTTGCACTAGCAAGTACCAAAACTCAACCATACCCTACTTAGCTCGTGTTCTGTGAGATAAAGAAAGCATTAGGCGTGACACCTATAATTCATTAAATAGTCAGTAGGACAACTGGACCTCGTCTTTCCAACTCATATCACTTACAGGTACAACGTTTTCTTTCTTTCTTTTCCTTTTCTCTCTCTCTCTTTCTTTTGCTATGAGCTGTTTTCTTTTTCTCTTCCTCACAAACTCTACTTAAAACATTCTTCTTCCTTCTTTCACACTGTATATCTCGAACATTTTGTTACCACTTACGCCATTAAATATGGTAGTATCTACTTTTCTAACACCTTCAAACACTCCGTTCACTCTTGGCTTTGCTGCCGATATGCTAAAATGTTGTTGTCAAAATTAACTGAGACTACCTATATCTATGTAGAATTTTATTTATTGTTAATGTACAAACTGGATGCAATACTGTAGTGAAATGCTGAGAATTCCATTCTGTATCACAAGTACTTTTTTGGAATAAAGCAAATTATTATTAACTTCAGTGTCTCCGTGAAATTGAATCTTTAATTGAAAAAAATAGTAAGGGAACGATAAAAAGTCAGACTGAATTGCTAAGTAGTAACATCGGCTGAGTACAATACACTAATTGAAGTGTGTGCGAACCTAACGGGAAGAAATTAGTCCCTACGAAGTTGTAGATACACTCTGTTGAGGGGGTACCGACGAAACTTAGATCCAGAGCTCACCGTCGACTGCCTTTGATCATTAAAGACTGAATGTGTAAAAAAGTCATTCATCAAACAAGGCGAAGACTATCATCTAGTGATGACAATGCTAAAGAACGTATATCTGGGGAGCTTCATCATACAAAAAAACGAAATCTCTGTTGTATACAATAAGGACTAGAAATTTACATCTGGATTAAAAACCTCTCTGAGATAATAGTTAAAAACAGTTAAAGTCCTTTCAAATCACTGCCATTCATAAGTCAATATAATCTCTCCATTTCGTATTGTGACTGACTTTTAACGTAAAACATAGCGTAGAAGTGCAGCAGTTCAAGCCGCCACACTGCATGTAGCACACAAAAGTGAGAAAAAAGATATTCAAAAAAAGTATAATGAGAAACAAATGTACAGGAGAAAGAATAGTAATATGAAAAAAACACTAGAGTTTAGTGGCTATGGGAGGTCACAAAGAGTGAGTGCATCTGAGCCACGGAGAACGATTTTGATCCATATTTCCAATAGTCTCAAGTCAATGGTTCTTAGCGATCCCGACGACTCCAGCCAGGCCAGTCTACATCTCCCAAAGCGACTACCTCAAACCAACTGTCAAATACTTTATGGATTGACGTCAGGTTTTGATTTAACCACCACTACCTCTTCAATAAACTTGTCCTACGTCAGCTAGCCTACCTCAACGAGGAAGGCGGTGGCTCAGCATGTGTATAACACGTGTCCCAGTCGTCTCAATCGACACAGCTTCACAACATTATCGACTTTCTTTCTCTCCTTAGCTTACACTACGCCTAACTTCAAGATTAATCACCAAACTATACCATATAACACAGGAGATTGATCATAGATGTTTGCGTTCCAAGACAGCAAGCCTCTTCAGGTTTCCAAATTTCAATGGCCGTCTCACAAGCATAAAGGACAGAACAACAACTGATGCACAGCAAAAACACGTCCTTTGATCGGTAGCCCGATAATATCACGCCTGTAAGATATGATATGTAAGTTTGGCAAACGAGGCTTTTGTATCCGTGTTGACATTTCGTCGGCGGCAGTTAGTCTATTAATTCCATATTATACCAACAAAGGTATAATAAAAAGTTTGTTTAATAATATTATAATTTATTATTGTTCCCTTGGGTTCCTAGTGGAACATAGGGCTTCAACTGCACGTCTCCACTTGCTTCTGTCTTCTGCTGCACTTTTCACCTGCATCCATGTTAATCCATACTGTTTCAACTCTTCTTCACACGATCTCTTCCATGTCACCCTTGGACGCCCCACTCGCCTCTTCCCTTTCGGGTTCCACTCGAGCACTGGCCTGGCGCGCGATGTCACCCAGCGGCCTCCTCAGCCAGTGTTCAATCCATCTCCACTTTCCCCTGCATATTTGTTGGGCGATTGGTTCTTGTTTTGTTTGTTACCATAGTTTCTTGCTGCTTCTTGTTCTTTCCGGACATCCGATCTTCAGTTTAGAGAGAGCGAAGACAGTTGCTGATAAAGTTCTGTAACCTATTGGAAATATTCTTTATGACCCGCCAAGTTTCTGATCCGTATAGAAGAAGTGACTTGACGTTTGTACTGAAAATCCGAATTTTGTTGTTGATGCTGAGGAGTGACGAAGATTTCCAGATTGGTTTCACGTTGATGAATGTGTTTCTCGCCTTCCCGATTCTCGATTTGACATCCTCGTCCGTTCCTCCTGTAGTTGAGACAATACTCACTAGATAAGTGAATGAAGTAACCTCTTTCAAATCCTTCCCGTTGATGGTGATTGGCGCTGGATGTTGCTGCCGTTGTTGTTGTTGGTTGGTTATTTTCATAACCTCCGTTTTGTCTATGTTCACCTGGAGTCCTGTCTTCTCTGGCTGCTTCTTCGACCAATTTGTCGGTTTTCGCTTGTGAGTCTTAGATTTTGTGTGACATCAAACATAAATCATCCACGCGCGAAATCCAGGTCTTCTAGGTTCTTCACTTTGGTCCAGGATATCCCTGTCTTCTCGTTTCCCACTGTCTGACGCATAATCCAGTTCAAAGTTTAATACACCGAATTTAATAAATTTCAGGTGTAATGGCAGAAGAAAGAAATGCCGATGAACGTGTCTTTATATACTACTGACAAATCTTATCACAGTAGCACACGCCACAAAGGCAGTGACAGCATAATTATGAAATTAATAAGTCCTTTCCATATTCTGTTTAAATTATTGCAGGTGAAAATTGTATTACTTGTATTACTTCTTAAACCATATACACGTTCATGTCATGCTGATTTTGTGCAGAATGACAATAAACGACGGCTGAAAAACTTGCCCACAAAAACAGAAAAGTAAAAGGTCAACACTAATAAGAAGTGAATAAATAATAGAGGTAGAGTGAAGAGCTCTCTAACTGCCTGAGTGACTGACGGATTGGCGAAGTATTTCACACAGAACTATATCAGTTCAAGCTACCATAAAATGCAGCAATAGGAACTAGAAGGATAGAAATGTAATTATATTAGAATAGACAAACATTGGTGGGAGGAGCAACACACACTGTAACGGCGTCCAGTGATGGTAAACTATAAAAACGTTACACTGAAACTTTTGATTAGCAAACGTTATTCGAATTCTGTTTCTTTTGTCTTCATTTCATGCATCATATATTGTTTCACAAGAGTCTTCACTTCTCCCCTTTACAACATCATCATCCGTCGCCTCCCTAATCAAGACTATCGATGAGACAAGCCTTAGAAGTGTGAAACACACTACAATAGCATGTGAAACAAAACAAACTGTTGCTCAACAACCAAAGACATATGGATATACTTGGCAATCGGCGACATCTTTGATGTGTAAGGGCTGATGACTCTGTCTGGTTGCTTACACCTCTACGTTTGGAGTGGGTTTCGAACCCATGACACACCGGTTGAAAGTCAACTATCTAATCCAATGAGTCGGAGCACTATACAAAATATATGAATACCTGAAAGCCACAATAAAATAAGCACACAAAACAAATTATACCTGACCGATTGACAACTTAACCAACCTTCCTTTAGATCTGCTTACCTACCATATTATCGACCTACAATAGGCATCAATATAGCCAAAACCAAAAAGTGAAATACTATAGACACTAATTTCTCCGTATAATTAATTATATGGTTTACGCATGCCTAGCCACCGCCTTCCCCGTCAAGTAATGTTAACCGACATACGATTAGGTTAGAAGAGCCTGGGGTAGTAGTCAGACCAAAACCTGGAATTCGTTCGTGCAGCTACTCTGCAGACTAAACAGCCAACTAGTGAGTTAGACTCAAACTCCACTGAATGAACATAGCTATTGCTGGCTGAGTGTTGTTCAATGGCAACCTACTTTACTAGGATTCCATCCATATTCATGTTTCCTTATGATTATTATACAGGAGCAAGTGATAAATAAAATTACACGCCAAACTAAACAGATAGTTAATAGCAGTAGTCAGAGAAGTACACATAAGAGAAAAAGACACTAGACGATTAATTATTATTATTAGTGCACACAATAGTTAGTACTAGTAGTAGGGCTTGTTAGACACTCGCACACACACAAACACAGACGCACACACGTAAATTTACTTACCATGCACAAAAAGTAACTGAATTATCAACTTGGCAATAAAACAAAGCAAACATCAAATAAGGCTGAATGACTAGAACATAAATAACATAATAATAGCAGTAGTATATACACAGAAGCTTATGGTAAAAACGTATAAAAATTGTTAAGAGGTAGGTGTATAATCAGAAGAAAACCAACTATTGAGAAAAAATTCAGTTAAGAGAATACGTACAAATCATAAAAAGTTCAGACCTTAAAACACAGTTTGAAAAAAAAAGAAATACCAAAATGTGCACACTGAAGGGTGGAGGAATTAAAAAATCACAGGTGGATAGATAGATAGATAGACCAACTAAACTATTTGAAAGCCTAATATGAAGACGACAATCATCTTAACAACATTAAAGTCACTGAATAGTGTGTGTGTGTCAATCTACACTGGTTCCATCTTTTTGATAGGCTTTGAAATTTAAAGTGCACAGTGGTTATTATACAAAAGCACCTGTTGAAAACTTCCTTAAAAACACTGCGGGCATGTTTACATACCAAGCGAGTGAACGAAATAACACACAAATGCGGTTAACCCTATGTGTTGGGCATTTACACACGAGTAATTAGAGTAGGTCGGTAGTTTCATGGCAGAATGGCTTGCCAACAACGTAAGTGGTCCACAATTTCGATTCCCATTCTACTAGCCGCCAGTAAGCTCGGAAAAGAGGCAAGTTTGGGAGTGAAGCTAGCATCCTGACCTCATAAAGACACTACCTACCACTACTAGTGAAGCTTCGAAACTTAAGGCTTGAGGTCTTACTTTCCACTGGAAAAGCAAAGGAATAAAAAAAATTGGCAGGCCACGTGATAGAATTAAATTGTAAATCATAGCTGACACAGAGGAGGTGACGTACGATCGATACTGCCATGCTAGTTATCTATTGTGATTCAGAGAGTCAGTTAACCTTCTCTAAGGACCAGAACAGCATTTAGAGTTCTAACAAATATTCTCATCCTATAACGCTGAAACGCACCAACCAACCAACAGGGATTCCAAGCATAACTTTGACTCAGGAAGAACATTGCTATATGCACCTTTCCAGTTAAACATCGAATATATGAATCGATGGGATCATTTATAACGCGACTAATCGGTGAAATTGTTGTGCAACGACTAGCAATCAGTGTTCTACTAGTAATCAAACCAAAAATCTGGATACTCTAAGAGTAGATGGTACTTTTGTTATACGTAAGAGAAACGATCTGGAAAACACTCAAAACCTTATGAAAAATACCTTTCATAGGCATCAAATTTACTAGAGAAGAGAAATCGGAGATTAAAACTCCATTTTTAGTATGTTTTTGTCAAGAGAACAACCATAGGAGAACTAAGAACAACTGATGATACGTATCTAATACGCCATTACAACAGTAAAAACATTCAACAATACGGAAAAGAAGCTGTGTACAAACATTACTCGAAAGAGCTAAGATACAGTGAGAAACTTCTTTCTTGAGGATAGTAGAAGAGAAACACATCTCATGATTGCCTTATAGAAAAAAATGGACATCTACGAAACTTCATCAGAAGAGGCCTGACCTCAATCGAACGAACCAACACAAAATAATTATCTGAGATTATATGGTAAATGTCCTACCACATATATGAAGAATATCTCTGAAATCAATAATAGACCAGTGAAACTTTTTGGAATAGATTTAACCCACAAACCAACACAATCTTTTTACATCATATCATCTATGCCAAAACATCTGACAGTAGAGGGAGACAAAGTCAAAAGTATCCATAAGATAGATAGATTCCGTCAACTGCGAAAAGCACTATATATCGACTTAAACGGATGCTACCGCCCCCTCAACATTTCTGTACTCAAGAAAATAAACCATCAGTCAAAAGACATGATAGAGATCCTCTCATATGAACTCACGCAGACAAGTATGGACATCAATTCAACTAGGCAAATGTAAAAATGCTAAAGAAAAGAAACACGAAGGATTTCGAAGAATCTCTACAAGCCTGGTGTACTCAGATCAATTTGTGACCAACAGATTGGGATTTAGTACAAATTCATCAATCAAATAACAATAAGTCATACAACCAAAAAGCCAGTTATCAGTCAAGTCGACGAGACGATTAATATCAGAACAGATGAATATAATGACAAGAGAATCCTTTTGCAGGCAATCAGCCACAATCAAGGTCATCGGAGAAAAAAAGTGATTATTTCATTCATGGGGAATTCGTAAGGTTCAGTTTATATTGAAGTTGCAGCTGAAGATGCCATCTGGAAAGACGAAAATTTTACAATAAACCAACCAGCTCAGGAAACATAAGAACACCAAAAACTAAACATATAAAAGAAAGATACTTTAAATGACCCAACGAGCTACACCGACTGAAACAAATGTTCCTGTAGGTCATAACATGCCAGAATGGTCCATCAGATAACGGTTAGACTCAAAGCAATTATCGTCATAGTGTAAGTTGTTTATTAAACTATGTCGAGGATCTGCGAGCGAATTCGTACTAGTGACGAATAGGAATGTAACAGCAGTCAGGTGTTTCCTTCAGTTGACCAACAAGCCAGCTATGCTGCCTCTCAGTTCCTAACAGAATAGAGAGGGTTAGAAAAGGTCGACGCCGACAATTATACATCCTGATTCACCTAGTCATGATTTGCAGTAGGCGGTAAGATCTTAATGCGGAGAGAACCGAACAAATCACTTCACACAAGACAAATAAGCAGCCTGAAGAAGAGATTATTTCCTGCGTTTCGGAGTCACTCAACAGTAATTCTCCTTCTGTTTGACAAGTACTCCAACAAGACGATGTTTTAAGTACAATGTACAATGCTTACAGCCAAATGCTATTTGTTTGGATTCAGCTAACAGGATCAGGCCCCTTGATGTAACAACCCAATCAGTGACACTTATTATGTAAAGGTTGATGATGCCCGACCAGACCTAAGTATATGGAACCTATTGGATGAATTCCGGAGCGCTTTAGCCAGTGAACCAAATCTCCAATCGTCATACTGTATCACTATAGGCTATATCAAATAAATTATCTCATAACACATAATGATGACAATACGTGAGTTCAATTCTTCTTTTTTTAAAAAAAGTAAGTCATTTTTAGCATATGTTACCTGCTAAATTTGCACTTCCATTACGTAGACCGTCTATAGCTCTTTGTATTGTAAAATTCAAACTGATAGGATTCATATGATTTGGATGATATGGTTCACAGAACCAACTGTTATCCCCCTGGGAATCTGACTCAGCTGAACATGTTGGTAAGTGATAAAGATGAACACCTTTATTCTGTACAAAGAAAAAAAGTCAAAATGAAAAAACAAAAATTATAAAACAGTTAACGCAACTCAATCACACCCCTCCATTTTAGATTATAAAAAAACTAAAAGAAAATACAACGCGACAATGCAACTTGTGATGATTCAACATAGAACTTGGCACCGGAGTGCAGCAGTTCCAGTTGCCACGTTCCAAATACCACACAAAGGTAGACAAGAAAATGAGTCAAGAGAATCAATAGAGTTTTGACAAGTATAAGAGTGACACAGAATGAGTAATGGTAGAAAGGAATATGAAAAATTACAGAGACTGAATACATCTGCGTAAGCCATTGACAACGATTTTGAGCCATGTCACCTATTATCTCCAGCCATTGATTCTTAGAGTCCCGAGGGCCCCAACCTGGAAGTCTGCATCTCCCTACCTGACTCAGTTTAACTGTCAAGGATTTCATGGATTGATGAGGCCATGTTTTTGTTTGGCCACCACTTACTCTTTTCTAACCTGCACCTATATCAGCTAGTAATGCCCGTCCGTCGGGGGAGGCGATGGTTAGGAACTTGTGGTGAAAATTTATGTAATCGGCTGAATGTGATTAGCAGTAGAATCCAGCGCTGGCTATTTTGTCCGACTTAGAACTTGTCAGTTCACTTGGCAGTTCATCTATATCCCCAGTGAGTGATGGCATTCCCACTAACAACCAAGTGTTTTTTTTTCATTCCCTCATGTTCTGAGTGGAACAAAAGACTTCAAGCTTTCAAGTTGCAGTTGCAGTTGCAGTGGTGTTCTTTTGTTTTACTGGATGAGGTTGTTAGTCACACACCGAACACAAACCCTTCACACCAGGCTGACTACTGGCTAACTGGGGGGGAGGTAGGGGTGCATCGACCAGGAATCAGACCCAGACCACCGAACATCAACCAAATAATATCATGGGCTAACATTCAGATATTGTCGGAGCGTCCCTCCTAGGAGTCGAAATGTGTTAACAAAGAGCAAACATTTCAATCCAATAAAAATCAAGCAACGGAGAAGCCAAAATAACCTTGGAGAAATGCTGTGTGGTTTAACCTGAACGTTACAAATACAAGGCAGACGGATAAGTGAAGCAGCGGCAAATGTTTAGACTTCGAAAGGTTTCCCAAAATAACTAACCAATATAAATGAGGCTTTTAGACTTGTCTGTTGATTAAAAGCACAATCTGTAGCAGAAAACGCTAGTCAACCACCTTACCTATAACTACCTGAACATTGAATTAAGGGGTATAAATCATCACTGAAAAAATAACTAAATTTTCCAGTGTTGGTTTGCATGGATTTGATTGATTTCAAGACCGATCACCAACGGATTTCAATTACAAATCTGTTGTGAGAATCAAAGAGTGCAGGACAGTTGTTTCATTCTTGTTCGGGACTCCTCATCAGCACGCACCTATGACCCCACAGGGAATCAAACCCAGCATCATCAGGTTACAAAGCGAGCATTCAAGCGACCATTCAGTCACTGCGGCGAAGTCTGACAGCCCATCAATTCTAGCTTCTGTCAATTGGCGACAGATTGCGCAACCACTACTACTAACCAATGTCATCGGTGAACATTCGTCCTCATACCCAACTTGGTCGACCCCGCTGGTCCAGTACTCCCCCTGGTTTTCTGAGGTTCTGTAACATAAGTCATTTTGTGATCAATCTTACTTAAGTAACTAAAATTCTCCTAGATGTTAGTAAGAATTATGCCATATTAAGTCGTTCTTTAAGTTGCTTTTCTCCGTGCATCGTGTAGTTATTGAAAAGGAAACAGCAGTATGACATATATACGTGTTGACCTCAGTTCTGTCGCATCAGGTTTACGATCTGGTTATGAAAATAGGCTTAATCGGTGTACGCAACAGCTAACAGCAGTCAGTGAAAACACCGCATAAAAACCAAAATATCAATCAGCATCAGAGTAGAACATTTATCGTATCATTAGGAGTCTGAACTTATTCAGAATGTCAAATTGGGTTGCGCAGATGATTCTAATCTCTGTGGGTACACAAATTTTCTTGAGGGTGAGGATACTTCTAACGAACGCAATGAAGCAACCATGATACGTTAGGTCAAGTATGGCTTTCTGTTGATTGCTTCTGTCAACTGAATTACTGTCACTTTATGTCCTTTATCTTTACATCTAAAGAAAATTTAAGCAAGTTATTACTGTAATTGTTCAGTTAGACAAATTGCTAATGTAGCATGTTCCATGTCCCGAAGCTAAACTAACTGGCTGACTGAGCTTCAACACATAATCTGGCACCAAAGTACAGCATTTCAAGTTGCGATAGTCCACGTAGCACACAAAAGTAGTTTATTTGTGTTCATTGATTCAGTGGTGTGTTCATTTATTTGAAAAGTGGAACTAGCCCGGACTGATGCAAACCAGTTGACTCTACAACATATATCTTTAATTGTTATTGATTGCTTCTTTTATCATGAGTCCATAAAGAACTGCAAGAATTAAACTGTTCTCTAACCTTTTACTCTTTGCGTTTTATACAAAAAAAAGGCTATCACTAAATGCTTTTCAACAAAAACTCAATTTAAATATCAGTCTCCAGCCCATTGACGGTTAATTGAGAAGTCATGGACAATGGGATCCAGAAAGCGAAAGTAAAGTGGGTGCTCACTGAAGACACTCGCTGGCGGTAGCGGTAGCGGCGGTCACGAATTGACAGAAGTTAGACTTCAAAAGTCATTGAGATTTTGATCAAGGGGGATGAACGGTTAACCAGCTTGACCTCGTAACCTGGAGATCATGAGGTTCAATCCCTGGTGGGGTCGTGGGTGTGCATTGCTGAAAAGTTGCGAACTAGGACGGAACAGCTCACCGACTTTTTTTTAACTGGTGTTGGTTGGTGACGAAATCTACACTGAGACAAATTTAAGGACAAGTTTTTCGTTAAACATTTTTCGACAATGCAGAAATGAACGACCTACTTTATATTTTTAATAGGTTAAAACTAAAAGCAATCAAATCACATACATTATTAAGAACGCCATACTATCTCTTATACTTAAGTATACTTAATAAGAGACTTACTTGTTTCGCTCCTGTCTCCCAAAGACCTTCTGCTTGTAAACGAATAGGTTTACCATCAATAGTCGTATGCTGGCCAAATGTTGTAGGTAGAATGACTCCATGATCAACTGGATGGCGACCTGCAAGCAGAAAGAAAAGAAAAACAAGACTAGTCGATCTGAAATGCGATAACATTCATATTACCACCTTTGTGTATATTATCCCTTGCTTTCCGAGTGCAACATACGGGGCTTCAGTAGCACACCTCCATTCCACTCTATTCATCACAACTCTCTTCATCTGGTTTCACGTCTACAGACGTTTCCGACATTTCGATAAAGCACACAAAAAAAATTGACGAAATGTAGTGAAACCATAAGGAACAATGAAGTATGGGAGGGAGAATAAGATTTGTGAGGATTTTCGGAATCTGGAAGATAACAGGGAATCAGTACACCTGCATTACTGTAAACGATTTCAAGCCGTCTCATGGATTGATGCCATGTTCTCATTTGATCACCAATCTCTTTCTAACTTCATCTTACTAAAATGTATGACGCTATACACTACTGATCGATTGATATGAGTAGTTGGATACCATTCACATCAACGAGTAGTGCTTGTTAGCCAGATCAAAGCGATCTAACCACAGGACATCTGTTTAGCTCATTTGGGGCCGAGGTAGTCATCAATGGCGTACCTTATGTGACTTAGCTTAGAGAATCACACCAGTTTAAACCACCCGGATTCTGGATAGCTACTTGCGAGAAGTGGTAATGTGCAGACTGTGAATCTGATTTCGTTCTACTTAAACCAAGTTCGCCCGTACAGAAAGGCGGTGGCATCGCAGGCACAACGCAGGTCTTAGCCACTTCAGTCAATGAAGAATTTCACTTACCACGGTTTTATCGTACAATTAGTATTATTAGCAATCGCGTGAGATTTATTTGGCAGCATGTGAATGCAACCACTTACTAAATATTATGGTAAAGGAGGCAAATGTGAGACTGTATACACGATGAACCAGTAAAGTTAAAGAATATACAAAGTCCTAGCTTTCTTTATAAGTCTGTACGAGAACTCCAAGTTACGCTCATCCTCAGTTTGAGCTACATATTTCCTTCATTCTCTCTTATCTCCCTAAAAGCTTTGAGTTCTATTTTACCAGTGATTATCTGTTTTCCACCCAAGCAAGCTGGAATCTTGACCCTAAAAACATTTTTTTAGTCATTCTTGGCCAAAGCAAAGACTAAATTCAGATTTATTTATCTGTTAAATTCGCAGCTTAATATAAGACACTGTGTACCACAGTATCGTACGAGGTGATCAATAACACATTTAATAATTAAAGATAAAGCATTAATTTTGTTATCATCTCGTAACCTCCCAACCGACAGCTGCTCACTGGCATATAGCGATTAACCGACGAGCTACACTGACTGGAATAAACATTCACTTGGGTAGAGTTTAGACTAGAAGTAAACTGTTTACACTATACTCCAGGGGAGGTTAGGAGCAAAGTCATACTGTTGGCGTATAGGGATATAACAGCAGTAAGATGCTTCTCTGAGAAGCATTGGTTTAAAAAAGGTCAATGCCAAAAGTTTTACACATCCCAAACTACCTTACAGTGGTAAGATTTTCAAATGGGAATAACTCTAAAACAGAACTCCATCATGGATAAGAATTTATTTTGATAAATCACACATTGTTATACAGTAATAATAACTGATGACCACGTTTCGAGCACAAACTATTGCCACTCATAATCTTATCAAGTTACTACTCACAATATCTTTCCTTCATTTATATACATGTGTGGTGGAGAGAGAGGTTGATTACTGAATCCTGACTGGTTCATCGAGTCTACACCCAACGCATGCAATAGGAATGACTATGCAAATACCAGAAATATGGAAGATATTATTACCACCAGTCAGTCAAATCAGAGGAGGATAATAAATAATCTCAAAATTCTATTTCAATTCAAGCACATCACAACATTCTAACATGTTACTTATTATAACTATAAAAACACTCGTCTTATTTCCCATTTGATTCTAATTTATCAGAGGAAACAGGCATAAAATGGACACACACAAAAAACTTGGAGGATCTGGACTTCGCCGACGATATATGTCTGATTTCCCACAAACTGGAAGATATGCAAGCGAAAAGCAACAAGCTAGCAGAAGAAGCATCAAAGATAGGACTTCAGGTGAACATAGATAAAACAGAGGTGACGAAAATTCCTGGGTAACACCACCAACAGCAACAACAACAACAGACAGCGATCAGCATAAATGTGAGAAACCTGAAAGAAACAACCTCTTTTACCTACCGATCTGGATGCATCATTTCAACTACAGGCGGAGGGAACTGACGAGGATATCAAAGCAAGAATCAGAAAAGCAAGACAAGCTTTCACTACTCTCAAGTCTGTGTGGAGGTCGACAACACTCAGCATCAAAAATAAGATCCAGATTTTCAACTCCAATGTGAAGTCAGTGCTACTATACGGATCAGAGACTTGTACTGCGCGTCATAAAGAGCATCTCCAACAAACTACAGACCTTCATTAACAGTTGTCTTCGCTCAATACTCAAGATCAGATGGCCGGCGAGAAAAGATCAGCAACAGGGAACGAACCAACCAGGAACCGATTGTGAAACAAGTAGGCAGGAAGAAATGGAGATGGATTGGCCATACTCTGAGAAAACAAACCATCAAGTGACATCACTAGACAAGCCATTGCTCGAGTGTAACCCGAAAGGGAAGCGGCGAGTTGGTCGTCAGTGCAAGGGTGACTTGGAGGAGGTTATGTGAAGAGGAGATGAAAACGTGTGGGCAGACTTGGAGCCAGGTGAAGACCCTAGCAGAGAACAGAACGCAATGGAGACGCACGGCTGAAGCCCTATGTTCCTGTAGGAATTAAAGGATACAATAATAAATAATAATCTAATTTATCAATAACACTCGTATTATTGTTTCTGAATGTACATTATCTCATATTGATTCATATTGATTTTATTCAAATATCTAGTGAACTCCACACATGTATATAAATGAAGGAAAGTAATTTGTGTGAGTGAGTAACTTGATATGGTTATGAGTGGCAATAGTTTGTGCTCGAAACGTGGTCATCAGCTAATATTACTGTACAACAACACTGTGTGACACTTTATCAAAATAAAATCTTATCCATAATGGAGTTATACTCTACTAGCACAGTGCCCAAGTTTTATACTTATATCTAAAACAGCACTTCAAACAGGTAGTATAAGATCGACCTTCAGCAGTTGTATCCTGGGCTCTGCAGTCAAGCAACACTAATGCTCAATTCTGTCTCAGGTATTCCAAGAAGAAAACCCAGTCAGTCATTTGATAACCAGTTTTATCCAACCACCTTTCATTTATTTACACAACATTATATTATGCAAAGCTTTTTTTTAGAATTAACCATAATAAAATTATAATTCAGTTTACCTGTAAACAACGAGTAAATATTTGGATAACATTCTGCAGGGAATACAGGCGCGAAGCGTTCCAAGTATGCGCCGTTTCTTTGCAGTTTTTTAAATCCGAATTCACTAGTATCTTTTTCTAAATGATTGGCTACTACATCCCATCTTAATCCATCGATTAAAATGACAAGTAATCGAGACGTGGGATTTGATAATTCATCCTCCAGAGATGTAGTTGTTGTTGTTGTTGTTGCTGTTATTGCTGTGGCTGGTTTTTCAATATTCAACAAGTGGAATAAGATACAAATATATGCGCACTTATTCATTGTGAAACTGATGAAAAGCTACAACAAAACGAAGAGAATATCAATTAAATTTTTTTGGTAATTGGAAACTACCCAACTTGAGAAAGAAGTATTTCATGTATGAATCATATTATATTTTACATTATATCACAAGTACAATTTAATTAATTCATCACTGACAGCTGAAGGTGTTAAAACACCAAGATCCGTGATCAAGTAGGTGATATAACATGGACTTGTGTAGTCAACACGAGGCATTTTCTGTTCAATGATAGAAACTCGCTGAGCTTCAACAGCAGCCCATGCTGTTTTCATCTCTGGAAAATCACACTCTTCTTTATCACTATCAGTTGGACGGAAAACACTTTCATCTCTTAAATTAGACATAGGCGATGGTGGTGATGATGATGACGATTTATATTCACTATCACACGACCACTTGAATTCATCTGGTATATGCCGTTGATCCAGGGGATAACATCGGATAAATTTAAATGATTCAGCAAGCACATAAACTGGTCTGCCGAATGAAGCGGCTGTCATTGAAATGAGAGAAGAGCCAAGCATATTCAATATCCCACCACTCTCTACAACAGCTTCAGCTCCAAGAACAACAAAGTCGACTTGTGGCATTAAATAAGCAAGAGAAGTATCCGGCACAAGGGTACATGAAATTTTCAATCTAGCTAAGGCTTTTGTCATTTTCGCTCCCAATCCACTAGGTGCACATGTTGTCACATAACAGTGAAGACGTTTTTGAGTAGTTGCAGCATATGCCAGGGCAGCAAGAACGACACGAGAGTAGGAGTGTAGGAAGATTACTGATCCATTCGGAATGTAATTGAGGAAATTCTCTGCTATTTGCTGTCTGCATGAACCAACCTGGAGTGAGAGAAAAAAGAGACTTTCAATAGTAGCAATAATAATAAGAGAAATTGGAGTAATAAAACCGGAAGACAAATAACTTCAATACCAGTTCCATCTAAGACTCTATGTACACTATCCTAAGTGGTTACACAAAAGTGGATACGTTAGAAATCGGATGAATGACAATCGTATAGTCAGTGGTAATTCGATCTTAATAAACTCTTTCTGCAAAGTTATTTGAAAGATAAAAGACAACCTGAGGAGGAGGATGTACAGGTCGTATCTCCATTCTTCGACAAGTCTTGAAACAGGCATACTTGAGATACCCTTTGATCTGGAAGCGATGTTTGACTCCGTCGACCGAGAGGTGCTGTAGCAATGTATACTGGTGAAGGAAGTGCAAAGGAAGTATATCGCACTAATTAACACACTACTGAAACTCCCGCAGTCATGTAAGAACTTATGGACAGCTGTCATCATTTGAAGTGATAACAGTCACTAGTATCCGGCAATTGTTTTTAGCATTATTCGATAAAATTAGATGCAATATTGTACCAAACGCTGAAAATTCCACACCATAACAATAGTACTGTTTTTTGGAATAAAGCAAATTATTATTTATTTACTATCTCTATCTCTGCAGGACTAGTCTATTATGACTCACAATTTAAAGATAAGAAGTGAAGTGGTTGAGCATGTTGACCGCTTCATCTATTTGGGAAGTTGCATTGCCCTGCTGAACTAATTGCTGAAATCTCAGTAAGCATATAAAAGGCTCAAGCGGCACTTGCCAACTTACATAACTCTAGAATAGAGGTGATATCTGGCTATCGATCAAAGGATTTTATGCTGTGCAGCATTTTGCTTCGTCCTCCTTTATGTCTGCAAGACATGGTTATTGAACGTGGAAGACCTAAAGAGGCTAGCCGTCTCTGACCAAATATATTTGTTCTTCATCTCCTGTGCTAGGTGGTATAATATAGTGACTGTCTGTCTGTTTTCAACATAGAACTGCATCGATGTGCAGCAGTTCAAGTCGCCACACTCCATGTGGTACACAAAGCAAGTGAAGAAAATAGAAAAAATGCAAAATAGAGACAGTAAACAGAGATACGAGCCAAAAGGAGTAATAATAACGAAGAACAATATAGTTTCATTAGAAATTTAAGTCACAAGGAGTGGATGCATCTGCACCATTGAGAACGATTTTGAACCATATTACCGATTGTCTCCAGCTATTGGTGTTCACCATCCCGAGGATCCCAACCAGCCAAGACGTCTACACCTTCCTACGTGGTTGGCTTAAACTAACTGCTGTGGATTTCATTAACTGATGAAGCCATGTTTTGGTTTGACCGCTGCCAGCTGTTTTCCAGCCTGACCCTATGTCAGCTAACATTGCCCGTTGTCGAGGAAAGTGATGACTAGGCATTTGTAACACATGTCCTAACCATCTCAGTCGATGTAGATTCACAGCCTCATCGATTGATTTCCCCTCCTTACCTTGCACTTGACACCTAACCTCAATATTGCTCACCCTATGATACCACTTCACACGGGAGATAGAACGCAGGCACCTATGATCAAAGACAGCTAACCAGTATTTTCATGTCTTCCACTCTCAATGGCCAGGTCTTACATCCATAAAGGAGGACGGAGCAGATTGATGAGCAGTACACACGCCCTTTGGTCGATAGCCAGTCGGATATCACGTCTACGCCAGAGACGGCGTAAACTGGCATATGCGAAGCTAGCCCTCTGTATCCGTGCTGAGATTTCGTCAACGATCAACCCGTTGGCACTGGCTAATGCAACTTCCCAAATAAGTGAAGTGGTCAACGTGCTCTACCACTTCCCTCCCTATTTCTAAGCTAGGAGTCAATGTAGTCCAGTCCAGTCCTGTAAGATCATCTTACATTTGGCGGGAGCGAATCGCGTGCCAAACAATCGCAGACTGCAGCTCAAGGTGTTCAGAAGACTCTGCATTTTGTCAGCGTCTTCACCTAGAAGGACTGTATCATCTGCACATTCTAAGTCAACGAGATTATTCCCTGTTGGTAACAAGTCAATCCCTGAGTCGCTGAAGTCACTTAAGGTCAAGTCCATTAGTACATCTATGATGAAATTGAAAAGAAATGGGGATAGTGGTCATCCCTGACGGACACCACTAGTTGTCACCACTTCAGATGACAACTCGCCGTAGGCCCTCACCTGGTTGCATGAGTTCGAGTAGAGTACCTTGATCAGTGCAATGTATTTTCTCGGCATTCCTTTTACAGCTAAGCATCGCCATAGTACCTCTCGGTCGACAGAATCGAATGCCGCCTTTAGGTCAAGAAATATGACGATGAATAATATTGAGTTTAAGCATAAAGTTCTAAGGAAACAGGGTAAATCAATCGATGAGGTTGTGAAGTTACACCAATTTAGATGGCTCGGATACGCGCTCCGCATGCCAAGTCACCAACTTCCACGACTAAAAATGTTTGCCAGCATAAGATTGGGAAACCATTGGGTGTGTGATCAGATTAAAACCTGTCATCAATCCATAAATTCGGTGACTGCTGGTTTGAACCAAGTATGTAGGTGCTGACTGCATGGTGAGAGTCATCGAGATGCAAAGAAATAATGATTGGAAACTTAAAATTCTTCTCAGTGGCACAGATGCATTTACTGTGTGGTCTCCTAGATCCACTAAATCCTCATTATTTTCCACATGCATATTAAGTTTTCTGTACATTTCCATTTATGATGTTGTATGGGTTGTGGCAACTTGAACTGTTGAACCTATGCACAAATTTCTCCTTTGAAAACTCATTCACCCACTGTAAACCGATTGTATATAAGAATGTCACATCTGAATAGCATAGAGTATACCAGACATACCCGGAATCAGACGTATTTTGCGAATGTCTTCACATATAAAAGTAGGTTTACTAGATGCTTTAAAAGCAGCAAACCAATCTGCGTAAATTAAAGAGCTTTGGTGGACCATATGTATTAATACACATGCATCAAGGATGAATCTAATTGGTGACAGCAAAAACCCTCGACAGATGCACATGGTTGCCTTGCGATAAACTCCTAGATAACTTTGAGTTAGGTTGGAAAGTTTACCAGTGCCAGGTCTTGGCTACATACTCCTTTCACGTCAAATTTTGCCCTAAAAGTAAGTCAATTAGAGAACCACTCAAAACCAGGGGTAACCAGAGAGCAATTTTGTCCAAACATTGGAAACCCAATCAGTACGCACCCGTGAGACCACCTGCCTGTATCATGATCAAGAGTTATCAAGACAATCTCGAAATCTACATTTAAGAAATATGGCAAATGAGCGGTGCTGGTATATTTTCATTTCCGTAACTAATGAAAAATATGGTTCCGATTCACCTTATTCTCTCTACAGGCTAAAGTCCAATTAATTTTCTTCAGTTAGCTTCTTTAAGCTTCTGCATAGTGTAGGAAAAAATGTGTCATGAGAGTTTACTGATTATCTGAAAAAAGTGATCCACAGTGAAAAGGAGTCTAATGCCTGCTGTTTCAAAGCACGCAAACAATGCATATTTGCTTTACAAAAAAGATGTATATGCAAACCAGCCTCCCATGTTTGTTAACAGAATGAAAGTCACAAACCAGAGGAGTGTTCAGCCAGATAATTATATACGACTTCATTTTTAACGTTTCCACAGGAAAACACGATAGATCCACCAGGTGAATTAAGTTGCATGACATATCAAACCAAATGCATGAATAAATTAGGAATACGTTATTAGATTTTGATGAAGCTTTAAGCTTCACTCGGAATGTAAGGAACGGCTAATAACAATAATAATAATAATACTTTGATTGAACACTAGATGGTGTCATGTGTACAGTCCTTTGTTTGCTGAAGACTGAATTCTATCAGTCAAGTTTGCAATGTGACCACCGTGCTGGGTGGGCCGCCATCATGGTACACTCAGAATTGTTTTTATAAGACATTTGGGGACAATAGGCAGGAAGCCTTGGACCTAGGTTGCGAGCGTGTTATCACTCGTAAGCAAGGCATATCACCAGTCTTGAGGCAACTCATGTCCCTTCTGGGATTCGAACCCGTATAAGTGCTGTAGTCAGAAACATTGCCAATCACCATGGTGGTTACATTGCTAACTTGACTGATAGGATACAGTCGACAAACAAACAAAGGACTAGACTAATGAAAGTAGTTAGCGTCCAATCGAAGTATCGAATACAGTCCAACATGAGGTTAATCCCGAGGCCGAATAGCTCAGTGGTAACGACTCTGACTGCAACACCGGGTGACAGGGGTCTGAATCTCAGAAGGTACATAATTTTCATGAAGACTGCAGTTATGGCTTGCTGACGAGTGCCAACAAGCACATAATCTCGGTCTAAGGCTTCCTGTCAATTGTCTCCAAATACCTAGTAATAATGTTACTTTTGCAGGACAAGGAGTCAAGTCATTCACCAAGATATCTGACTAAATAAATTGCTCCTAAAATTCTAAAATTCGCAACCGTCTGATGACGCAATGAGAAGTTAATTCTGAAGAGGCAAGCCTAAACATTTTCTACTCTCGCTGCAATTTTAACGCACTGCTTAATTCCACGAATCAAAACAGAAAGCCTGAGAGCGTTTTGATATATACTAATGTAACGAATAGGAAAAATTTGGAAAATAGATAAAACAAGACATTGGGATATTACCCGAAGTTACCAAAATTCCCTTATAACCCTCTGAGACATTTATGTATATTATTGCCACGCTCCCCATGTTTATTTCGAGAAACATTTTTACAGAAAACACTGCATCGTTTTCACATCCACCAAAACCAAAAAATCACTGCGCATAATTACATTGCAATTATAAGCTTGGAAAATACAGCGACAAAAACTCACTTTCCTAATAAATATTTGAGCCCTATTTGAAAGAACCTTCTTGCATTCATCGAAACCAACTGTGTCTAGCGTCGCCAGAGTAATAAAGCGTTGGAAAAGTTCACAAGCCGATATAACTGAAAGATTGCTAACGCCCTCATCCCACATGCGTGCTATAGCAGCATTCATTACATCGTAGAGTCCCTGGACAGTCGTAATGTCTGGACATTCCAAAAGCTGGGCAAGAACTTCTATAGCTGCAACAGCTTCTGATTTATCTGGGTAGTTCTTACATAAGAACTTGAACCGCTTCACTAAGTCCGAAATTTGACCTGTCATCGCCTGCGAAGGTCATTGGTTTCTGACCTTCGTTCAATGTACAGTCTCACGTTTCAGATCTGCGATTTTTGTTTACTATCTAGTCATAGACTTTTCTTGCATCTCACACCAAATATTTTACTCACAAAAAGCTTTCAGATCTCTCCTTTAGCCACGTTTCCCTTGAGGCTTCTCTGAGACTATGGATCTATTCAATTCGACGCTACTGAGTTTCGAATATCCGCTATCGGTTTTGCGAGCTAGTGTAAACCGTATTTATTTCTTTTTTCTCGCTTGTTAGCTGTAAGGCGAATGTTTCTGGTCTTCGGCACACTTCGTTGGATTGTGCCCGCCACTCGACTATCGCAGACTCAGTTAACTCCAAAGGGAGTGATGCTGGGATTGGTTATATGTGATTTAAAGTGTTTGCTGTGAATGGAGCTGACTCTTTCATCCTTTGGTCATCCAGTGTGGGGGAAGGAAGAAACAACAATAATTAATAGTAGGTATAAATAATGTAGATTATTTAGACTGAAGGTCAGTCGGGGATCCAGTGGTACAACGCTCGCCAACCACCCACGTTTACCAGGGTTCGATCGCCTGCCGAAGCAATTCTTAAGCTCAACCAACCGAAGAAAGCCCGGCTAGGAGGGAAAGTTGGGCATGGGGCTATCAACTTCACCCCGTATAAGTAAAATAAAACCGCTTATAAAACTCGTTATCTGTAGCTTAAAGCGCTCTGTCTCACTTGGAATAAAACAATAAAACAAATGCAGACCGAAGAAGAAAAAGATATAGACAGATAGATAGTGATCTTTGATAAAACAAATGTTCAAATAAAAACAATTGGGGCGACAATCATATGATTAATGAATACTGAGTAAGACTATTGAGAATGTGCAGAAATGAAGGATGAGTATAGATGTATATTCATTAGTAATGTGTATGAGTTTCAGTGAGACAGGCCATTAGGGCGCAGTTCTTGTGTCACAGCACGACAGATTAGCTTCCATTTAAGGCTTTCCACAGATGATATAGTAGAGAAAACTGCTAGTAAGGAGTCCCGGGGGGAAAGAGGCTATAGTCAGTTTCAAGGTCATGATGAGTTCCTGCGTCGGCTGGTTATGTGTTTCCGTGAATTCGTTTTCCATTGAATTTTAAAGGTTTTTTGAATGTTTTACGCATTTTGCAGTGTGTGTGTCAGTTTTTGTCACTGGATGCTTCTATTAAGCTTATATTTAGCCTGAATTTCCCAGTTATAATGTTGGTAGTTAAGGATTATGGCAAATCTGCAATCATTGAGCCATTTCACGTATACTATGCTAATACAGTAACATTCCTTAGTAAGTAAACTCCTTAACTGTTCTGCCATTGTTGGATCAAACAGTGGCAGAACAGTTACTGATTATTTGCTTAAACTGGAACTGTGCGCTGTTTTATCTGCATGAGTGGCAATAATTCAGCACCTTTCTCTTCTTCTACGCATTTACAGACGTAGCTTATCAGCCTTATTGCAGCCCTTCTAGTCCAGGTTCTGCTCCTCCCAAGCTTACCATAATGCTGAATTAAATCTCACTAATTCTGAAATAATTCCAACGTTCTATAGTAAGTAAATTCTGAATCTGTTCTTAAGTAGATTCTTTAATGGCACAGTCTAGAACACAGTTGTGGTTTTCAGCATGACTGACAGTAATTCAACACCATGTTATTTTTCTAGACGTTTTCAGGAGTAGATCAGAACCTACTGGTTTTGCTTATCAGCTTTATTTAAACCCTTTCAGCTCATTTTCAGCACGGACTAGCTTAACTGCAGAACAAAGAGACTTAATTTAGCACATAGTGGCAAATTTTTGAGCTTGAATTTGGAAATTATATTTGGAAACTGTAGTACAATGTCACTGCAAGTTAGGTCCACTGGTAGCATCCTGTAAATAAGCAAAATAAAATATTAGCTGATGAAACATTGTGCTCATCACATTCTCAGCATTTACATTTAGAAAATTTTGCTTACATAGCTGCCACTGTTATATCCCCTGCTATCTTTTCCATTTGCCTAGAAATAAAAACAATGTTGTGATTACTACATGTTGACTTAACGTTGACTTATAAAACGAAGCGGGCGTTTAACAATATTACCTGAATTCCTTTCTTCAGGTTACGCCTTTGGACACGATCTTTCAAATTATGAAAGTACGATTTCGTGGCCTAATCCATTATGTCACCAACCTCTCTCGATGTCATCAGTTGGTCGCTACAGAAATAAGTACTTCATTAATGAACCTTACATCTCGTGACTGAATTTCGAACATCTGAATATCCCTAAATTCCTTGATTTAAATGGTGTATTAAAATCATCACTAAAATCACAGTAGGGTCGAAAGCGTATCCTATCTTCACTTTCCATTTCAACTATATTCCCCCGGTTTACCTGAGGCTAAGATTACATTGTCCGGAGAATAAGAAGTAAATATGACGTTCAGATAAGTTAACTTTCCTTTGCTAAACTTAACGCCTTTAGTACTAGCTTCTTTAGGTACATGCTTGACACCTGTACTTTTCATTAAGTGCACGTGTTCAACATAACGCTGAGCTGCCTGCTTAGCCACAACATATCCACAGTGCACGAACTGTCTGATCATGCGCATATAGAATTCAAAGGGAAATGCACTGAATCCCTCTAATAGCCCATGCAGCTCGACGTCATCCACTGTACGTTTCAGAAAATGAATATTGTAAACAATATGTTCATCTCCGAAACAGTTCTCATATTGCAGTAAGAAATTACTCCAATCTGTCCGAACAGCATCCAAAAACAGTCGGCTGTATTTGGTACTCGAAAGTAAGTATACTGACAGGGAAAATTTCCTATAATTATAGTACTGGGGGGAGGCAGAATGTTCCTGAGTAAGCGAGACCCAAATATAGTAGTTTTTAGAAGGACCAGGCTTATTTCAGCACATACTGGGTTCACTTCAAATAGATAAAATATTCATTTACGGTAAAAACGTATTATTGACGCGTTGGTTAGATTTTGCTGAGAACTGTTGCAAGGTTGGTCTTTTAAGTGTACTAGGCTTACTATAATATAAAAAAATTATATCTGTAAAGTCTCAGCGAGATTGAAATGAGTAATTCCAACGTTTCGTTTGGCAATCTGGACAAATTTTCAAAAACAAGTGATGTTCCTTTTTATATATAAACCTGTTATGTTAAATTCGATTAATTTCCCTGAAGAAGTTCGGACCAGATTGCCGAACGAAACGTTGGAATTAATCATTTCAATATCGCTGAGATATTACAAATATAATTTTTTACAAATGTCTACTTCTCACTCGGCGCCCTAATATTTTAGAACTATTCTGTCAAATCTTGACGACAGTTCATTTGAATTACTATAATATACCTCCAAAAGTGCATTTATACCTCACAAACTTATATTCCATAGGGCCAGATGGGTCTTTTTTTTTACCTGTATCAAACCGATAGGATGTGTTGGATTCCTTTCAAAGAAATAATGAACAATTTAGTTGTTACCTTCATAAATGTATCAAAAGCTTGCTTAAGTTGCACCCACGTATAAAATACACAACTAAGCATTATTCTTTGGAATACAGCCATTAAATCAGACAATATAGATGACACTTCTCGTGAAGCAGAGGCTGCAGGAGTATTTTGTAACGTCATGTAATGGTTTTAACAATGACTAACGAACACAACATTATAATTTCAAGTAAATGAATAATAGTATATATTTCAGTGCCCATAAACCACTGTTGTGACCTAGTAAATTTAATTGATTTATGCTGACCTAATATGCACAAATCCCACAGGTCACTGAACTGACAACCTAAAAAGTGGATCAGTTAATACATATATATGTGCTAATTAAATACTCATTAATTGTCTAGACACTGTGGTTTAATCACATTCTTCTAGTAAGCAAAAATGCACACGTCCTATTTTAGACTTAAAATATATCTATGAAAATTATCGTTGTCTCATATTCACTTACTAAACATTCTCAGACATCCCAATCAGTCATGTTCGTCTACTAGGCAAAAATGCACACATCCTATTTCATACTTAAAATATGTGTATCAAAATTACCGTTGTCTCATATTCTCAGACATCTCAATGAGTCATGTTCGTCTAGTAGGCGAAAATGCACATATCCTATTTTAGACTTAAAATATATGTATCAATATATGTACTGTTGATTTATATTGACTTAATATACAATCTCAGATATCTTAATGTACCTTTATTTACCACTAATGCATCCAAATAGCCTGTGAATCATCACACTACACTCACACCCATAAAATTAACACGTGATTATATTATGGTAAAGTACGTTCAATTAAACTGCCTGTAAATTTCCGTGTCAAAATAACAAATTACCGCTTAATTTATATTTTAGACCAATAAGAAAGCCAGTTTGCCAACAGCCAATCAAAATCTGCCTATATCGCTTTTCGATTCGCTTCGTTTGATCTAGGTAGCTGCATTTGACGTGATTCTGGTTTCTGTTTGGCTTGAACTGTATTGATTTTGTTAAGAATAGTCGTCAAAAGCTGCCTCTAGGCCTGAAGGCAGTTATCGTGCAGGAGGATGCTTGAGAATGTGTTTCATGTGAAAATTATAGGGTGCACCTAAAATCCTCCTGTTTGTGGCGTTTCAATGATTTCTGTAGAGCTTCGTTTCATCACTTGTGTCCATATTTGTCGTTCACGAGTGTTTCAGTAAATGTTTATGGCTATAATCAGGAACTTTCCAAAACGGCAACTGTGGTAAGGAATTTATATTTTTTCCGCTATAGTTTCCAAGTCAATGTCTCTTTTAAGTTGCTTACTGTACTCTGTTGGCTATTCATGAATTTTTTATTGAAAAGCTTCTGTTTTCATTTACAGTGGTACCGAATGGACGCATTGGCACTTGGAGACAATGGCGACCAACCTGCCCTTCCTATATCAGTGGATATCAAAAAATCTTTTGACGGAATTATGTTTAGTCACCGGTGTACCAGTTGGGTTCAAGTAGAAGATGCTCTAAGTCAGCTGGAATCAGTAATATATGTATATATGTATGACAGAGTATTCCTTGGCAACTCATACACATTATGTAATCAAAAAGTGCATACGGGACCATGAATCTCAGGATTTGAAGTACAAATTAGTAGTCTTTCGATGTACATATAGCATGAAGCGAAAAACTAGAGGTTCAGGTTTACGCGTCAAACCGTAAGAGTTCTATTATTTATTTCTGCAGTGCAAAATACACCGGTCGCCAATCTGGCTTTTGTATACACTACAAGGAGGACGAGTTTATCATTTCTTCCGCGAAAACAGTTCACAATCACAGATGTGAAAAAAGTCTTATGATAGGTGATCCATATTTTAGACGCCTGTCCGGGGATGAAAAGGAGAATATTGCACCAGTTGTGAAGACTACATCTGAGGTTGCTGATGTTTTGGAATATGCTGAAGAGAATTTTAATAAAATTTTGACGAGCACAGATGTGTATAATTTACGTAAGGATGTGAGACCAGGTAATTGAAGTAGTTTAAAGTTATTTTTGAAGCCATGCCTTTGAGATCAGATGTCATGCGCATAATAAGGCAAAGCGGTTAGGTGGTTGAATACGTGGATTCGAATACAGGGATAACCAGCAGAATTTACTTCGCCCTGGAATCACAGGTTCAGTTATATCGGAAATATGGAGAGGTGGAGTGTATTGATTCAACATACAATACCAATAAGGACGGGTAGGTTATACGTGAAACGGTTGACAAATCTTAATCAGATATTCTCTGTTTCAGTTGGTGGTAACAGACAATAATAATAATAGTATATTCTCATTTTTTTACATGAGGGACGCCAGTTTACAGGCATCATCAATATGATAAATTACATATACGATTAGTAAGCATATTTAATAAAAGTAATTCAATAAAATACATTTTTCCCACCTGTGTAGGACACACCAATTGTACAGGCATGGATAAGTATTATTTAAATTACATAAATTTGGTTCGTGGTAAAATTATAAGGTGGCAGTCATTTTGTCTATGGGAGTAATATGACAACTAGTCATTCAATGGAACACATCAAGAAACATAGAAATATTGTCTTCGCATTAACAAAAAAACCCAAGTATGTTTTGGATGGATTACAAATACTTGGGAAAAAAATAAAGCTTGAAGTAATTCCTCTATATAACTTTGGTGTGTACGGCATCGAGTCTTATTCTTGATTTATATCCAAATTTGATAATAATTTAAAATAAGTAATACACTTGTATACTTTTGTCAGCATTTTCTTCGTAACATCACAAGTGAATAGTACTCAAGGTAGACTAATAATAATGACAGTTTACATTTTCTTATAAACGGGTGTTTTCAAGAAATGCAAGCTATTTTTGCAGACAAGATCAGTTATGTTGTAAGTTACAATCGTGAAGTATTATAAATCAATACATTTTATTGGTATAAAGGTATATTTCACAACTGTAATCCAGGTTGCGTCGTTGGTGAAGGCAATGCGCAATTCACGAGGGAATTGTAAGATATGGGACCAATAATGTTTGCAGATGATTTATAAATAAATAAATAAATTTATTCTCATAGTACAGTACATAAGGGACGCCAGTTTACAGGCATCATCAAATTGTTACAGAAATAGAACCATATAATTCAATCACAATTTACAGGCAGTAGCAAGATATGCTTTACATGTTCGCTGGAGATTATACATACACTTGATAAATGTTAATCCCAGTAGTATAAAACAGCCTTTTCACTTATATACAATCATTTCTGTGTAAAGTTGGAAAAATCTGCTAGATTGTCAGTGAGTGCAACACAACAGGAAATACAGGAGTATTGTCTTCGCATTAACAAAAAAACCAGGTCTTTGGTGGATGGATTATAAGTGCCTGGGAAAAAAATAAAGCTTGAAGTAAATATTCATACATAACTTTGTTGTGTGCAGAGTCCTCGAATTATAGTTCATTGATGTGTTATTTTGAAATCAGTGATATGTTTATCTCATTTGATCTTCAATGTCATTGTTGGGAGTAAGTACATAAGCTTCGGACGCATTAATTAATGTATTTCTACTGCTTGTGGGTATTTTCTTAGCGTGAGGAAGGTTTATGAAATTCAGCTGTTCCGACAGGAGTTGGGAATATTAACTGCTCAGCAACATTATGGATACAAGTTCATCACATTATCTAAGGAAAGGTGGGTTGCAGTTGGTGAGGGATATATGGTGCCCAACGAGCGTTCATCTGTCCTTGTGATGTTGTGGTGAGTTATACCTTTTTCATGTTGTCGGTTTATGTCCATTTTATTCCACTTATTGTGTTGGGTAGTAGTTTTACAAACGAGATTTCTTGTCTGTTTGAGGATACGTATCTTAACCGTTAATGTTTTATCTAGAATTATAAATATAGGCAAAAAACAACAGGTGTAGTATTTAAGCTTATACATTAAATGGAGCTATAATTTCGGAGGCTCTCAGATAGGAACTAGAACTACTATCGTTTGCAAACTCTTGTAGTTTGTCATTAAGCACCTTTTTGAAGGAGGCCAATGTACTCGCTTGACGCATTTCCATTGGCAGTTTATTCCATATCTGTGCATACCTAATCAAGTAAAATTTTTGCCTGGTGGCTGTTTTACATTGTTCGATAGCTACTGTACCCTTAGTATGTCTTAGTTTGTAGCCATTGTCATCTGAAAGTCGAGTGCCATTAGTAGAGGTAAAAACTAAGTGGTTTAGAAGCTTATAGTAAAGTGTCAAGTTTAGTCTCAGGCGTCTTAGCCATAGTGTTTCTAGTCCTAGGGTATCACATCTAGAGGAGTAGTTCGTACCATTTTCAGTTCCGAGTAATTTTAACGTGAAGTACCTCTGCACTCCATCGACTTTCAATTTGTCCTCTATGCGTATGCTACTATACATGTCATTGTAAATGGGCAAATATCTACATTCTTCATTCTCATTCAAAAAGTCAAATGGAAGCTGAAATGGTGAGAGACAAAAGAAGACAAACAACAACAACAACGCAAAAGAAAGCAAGTGGAGTACTTAGGGAGTGATTAATATGTATATATACATTTATATTCTGTTTAGTAATTATAGTTATTTTTATGCACTAACTAACTATTCCCGTGATGCTTACTTTTATATTGTGTGAACTAATATTATTGTCCTGTGTAAAAATGTCTATCATGTACTTCCAATAATATAAAAATTTATAATTGTAGTTTGTTGTAACTACACGTTTAATGAACTTAAAATATCTATGTGGGACGAAAAAGTGAGTGTAGGATTCAAACGCAGAAGTGCACTGTCATCTTTGAGCAGTCTGGTGACTGAGGAGATGAACACTGCGAGTGTATTTGCATCGCACACATCAGCTGGTAGTCTATTCCAAATGATTGAAAACTTATTTAAGAAGAAATTATACCGCATGTAAGTCTGACATTGCTCTATAGCAGCTAGGTTGTGGTGATTTCTAAGATTGTAACTGATGACAGCGGTAGGTTTAATTATTGGCTCGGGCACGAGCAGATTAGTTAGCTTGTAGTAAAAAATCAGGTTTAGCTTAAGACGTCTTTTCCAGAGTGGTTCTAAACTTAGTCTGTCGCAACGTTCATAGTATTGGAGACCACTTTCTAAACCAAGAATTCTTAAGGTGAATTGCCGTTGCACTCCTTCTAACTTAAGCTTGTCATTTTGTCTGAGTCCGCTAAGAATAAACGGGCAGTATTATAAAATAGGTCGGACACATACTTTGTATAATAAAACCCTAGTTTCACAACAAAAGAAATTGTGAGTTATGCATCCTAGGAGCCTTCGTGTTTTACGTCTGGCATAATCAGTTTGTTCAGAGGACGTTAATTTACTAGAGTATCTGATACCGAGATCTACGACTGAGTTGAGCTTGGCTAGCTTTCGCCCATTTATTTCAAGAGTTAGGTCAAGGTTACTGTTGCCGATACAGATCCAGCCGCACTTGTCAATGTTAAACTTTAGACAGGATTCAGTACACCATGTTGCGAGATCACTTAGTTCAAGATGTATTTTATTTACCATATCGCTTAGTTCATGAGCGTAGCAGGAGTAAACGACTTTGAGGTCGTCAGCATATAGGAATGATTTACCTGAGGTGAAGCAGTTGCAAATGCTGTTAATGTATACTGTAAATAAAAGTGGACCTAGGACACTACCTTGCACAACCCCACTTGTGATCTGCCTAGGATGAGACAATACAGATCCAACCTTGGTTATTTGTACCCTATTGCTTAGAAACGATTTTAACCAGCTCAGTAATGGATTGCGAATCCCACATGAATACAGCTTCTCAAAGAGAATACTGTGAGATACCATGTCAAATGCCCTAGATATGTCGAAGTAGAGAACAACAACTAGCTTATGTGCTTCGCGACTACTAGTGATGCAGTTGAAAAAGTTGAAGTGGCAAGTAACACATGACCTATTTTTGAGAAATCCGTGTTGAGACCTTGTAACAAGATCTTCCTTAAGTAGATAGTCTGACAACTGATCTTTGACAATTTTCTCCATGACTCGCGAGACAACTGGGGTTATATTTATAGGTCTGTAATTGCCTTATCACCGGATTTATAGTGTGGAATTATGAAGCTAGTTTTCCACTCATTAGGGTAAGTGCCAGTGTCCGTAGATATTGAGAAGAATTTAAGAGGTAGTAGGGGTATATCATGGCAGGCCTGTTTTTTTGGCATGGACGAGACGAGAGAGGTCATGTGATGTAGCTTGGATATTGGAACAATTCCAAAGAATAATGCAGGGTACGTCCATTACAGAAACTTTCGTAATGGATTCGGCCAACTGTGAGATATCCACCGTGCGTAATAGTCAAATTCAGACGAAAATCGTCACCTCTGTTAAGGACAAACTAAAGATTGAAAGTGTTCAAAGGAGATTTACAAGTAGAATCCTAGGAACAAGTCTGAAAGTTCCCTACAACTATCGTTGCACAACTCTTAAGATCGAACCCGTTTGGTACAGGCACCACCGACTTAACCTCATTCTCCTTTTTAAAATAATCAAAGGAATAGTATACTTTCCCAATAATAACCTTAACTTTACTTCTTCGACGTATGAACTACGCAGCAACGGGTCTTCTCTAAGTCATATTCTTTGTCGAACGAAATCACGTTCCAACTTCTTTACAGTCAAATATAGGCAAACATGGAACTTCTTGCCAAGTGAAATTAAAAATAGCACCACATTACAACGATTCACCTATCTAGTAAATAAATATTTCTCTGAAAACAGTCTTGAAACAGTTTGCCACACACTGAATATTCGTGATATTGTTTCTTTCCCCTTTGAATTACGTACCTAAACAGCTTTGTTCACCCAAAGCATTAACAGAAACGGTCAGTATTATCGGACACATTTAAAATAATCAACGTTGCACTAATGCTGTTCTCAGTTCCTTTTTTTAGTTGATTCAATTGTTTGTCTAGCAAGCACCATCACAAAATATTCACAATCCTTTCATACAAACCTGGAGTGGAATACTCAGCATGACATACCACGAAAGCTGCACTGAATCTACATGAACTACCCTCACACCTTATGTCATACCTTTTCAGTGATTCAACTCCATTTAATCCCAGCTGCTGACTGTCAAATTAATCAAATATTATGGTGAATATCCCTGGCAAAACTGTATCTTGGGCAGTTCAGTGTGGTAGAAGTTCTACCTCAAGGTTGAGTTGTATACAACCTGGATATGGCTGGTACTAAAATCTCCTCTGGTGACTAGCTAATGTTGTAAATACCATCTACGTCTGCACAAATTCCAGCCCTATGCGGGATCGTCTAAAAAATCAGCTTAACTTCACTGTGAGTTTTAAATATTAGCGGATTTTTATTTTACGGTTCTGTTATTATAATCCTTCATTCTTCTGAACCATCTATTATAATTAACTACCTCTTTTTATGCATATATAAACATAACTGTGTACCTTTATGTATTTTTCTCTTCTCATACCATTTCATATTGCCCCTTCGTTTCATATGTTTATAACTAAAATCTAGAAGGTAGACTGCAAATCTCTGATTTCCTTACTTTTTTATTGTACATATATGTTTTTAAAATGCTGTTAGGGACGATGCATACAAAATGGCTGACTGAAAGTAGTCGTTCATACCATGAGTTTCGTTGAGTTAGCTAGTGAAGCCGAAAACTGTCTATGTGACACTTAGCAATAAAAAATTCTTTTTCTAAAAACAAGAGGAGCATTTCGCCAGGGCCTAGCAGATTAAAAGGTGGTAGGGTGGTGACCGCTATTCAGCGGATATGATGGTGGGGACTTAAGAGAACCACCCTTATCTGTGGGAATGCGCTCTATTGCTAAGGTTCCTGAGTGTGAATGACTTCAAAAAAATAATAATATAATAATAGCTGCCTGTATAACAAAGCTTGTGTATAAACTCTTTGAAAACAAGCTCATGGTACGATTTCTCTACTTCGGGAGGACATCTAACTGTATAAATCAGAACAACAGCATAAATAAGTATCATCATTCTTTTTGTTTTTCTTCACTTCTATATATTTTATGTAATTTGGCGTTTGGATTTAACTTCTCCACTTTCTATTCCCATTATCATATATAGGTTTAAAAATCATTATTCGTTTTGCCCTCGTTTTTTCTTTAAAAAATTTGTTATTCTATATTTTTTGCTGTTGTTTACTACCACAAACTTGAACTAACTGTTAGTATGT
>OX235273.1:114655308-114742091 GCA_944472155.2 Trichobilharzia szidati | reverse complement strand
CAACCCTTCACACTTTAATTGTCCCATCTATTTTTTGAAAACGTAAATGTTTTTTTTCTCCTTTTTATATTGTATTTATTTCCTTTTGTAAAAAATCTCCACTTTCTGTTTACATGTGTATCTTGAGATGACAGTAATCGATACTACTACTCAACTGGCAAAGCTGAGCATGAAGGATGTTTAATTCATTTTCGTAGTAGGCTAGAACTAAGCACATTATAATACTCATAAATATGAATATTTCGAAGAAATTTTACTGAAAGACTTTCCACATTACATTAAAGTAATAGGAAGATTTATGGTACACACCAGGATAACTAAAAAAACTGGTTAGCACTCACGAGGTGTGCAACATAGATGGCACGGAAATAGCGACCAATTCGGAAATTAAATATCTTGGCGTCATTCTATCTGCTGATCTTTCCTGGTCGTCTCATATCTTGATGATTTCCAAGAAAATATTCCGTCTTACCTTCTACATCAAGAAGTTAAAATATTCTGGATTAACCCAACCCTTACTCCTATAATTCGTTAACTCTCGCATTCTGCCTATTATTCTCTATTGTTCCCCATTAGTTTTTCCCGGGCTACTGAAGAAAGACTATATCTTATTACGCAGGATGTTAAAGGTTGTCAGCAGGGTAAGCAATGTGCCACTTAACCAGCTTGTTAATATTCTGGTTGACAGGCACATGGACTCATGTGAAAAATGGGCTAAATCCATTCTATCTAACTCACACCACCCTCTTCACTCACAACTCTCCCCTTGCATCTCGTCAGGCAAAACCAGAAGCCTATATAGAAAACTATATGCTCGCACTAGCAAGTACAGAAACTCAACCATACCCTACTTAGCTCGTGTTCTGTGCGATAAAGAAAGCATTAGGCGTGACACCTATAATTCATTAAATAGTCAGTAGGACAACTGGACCTCGTCTTTCCAACTCATATCATTTATAGGTACAACATTTTCTTTCTTTCTTTTCCTTTTCTCTCTCTCTCTTTTTGCTATGTGCTGTTTTGTTTCTCTCTTCCTTACAAACTCTACTTAAAACATTCTTCTTCGTTCTTTCACACTCCGTATATCTCGACCTTTTTGTTACCGCTTACGCCAGTAAATATGCTAGTATCTACTTTTTCTAACACCTTCAAACATTCTGTTCACTTTTGACTTTGCTATTGACATGCCAATATGTTGTTGTCAAAATTAACTGAGACTACCCATAATCTATGTAGAATTTTATTTATTGTTAATGTACAAAGTGGATGCAATACTGTAGTGAAATGCTGAGAATTCCATTCTGTATCACATGTACTGTTTTGGAATAAAACAAATTACTATTATTAACTTCAGTGTCTCCGTGAAATTGAATCTTTAATTGAAAAAAAAATTAGTAAGGGAACGATAAAAAAGTCAGACTGAATTGCTAAGTAGTAACGTCGCTGAGTACAATACACTAATTGAAGTGTGTGCGAACCTAACGGGAAGAAATTAGTCCCAACGAAGTTGTAGATACACTCTGTTGAGGGGTGTCGATGAAACTTAGATCCAGAGCTCACCATCGACTGCCTTTGATCATATAACAATTAAAGACTGAATGGGTAGGAAAGTTATTCAAACAAGGCGAAGACTATCAACTAGTAGTGACAATGCTATAGAACGTATATCTGGGGAGCTTCATCATAAAAAAAACGAAATCTCTGTTGCAGACAATAAGGACCAGAAATTCACATCTGGATGCAAAAATACATGGATTGTTCTACGCTGGATTAAAAACCTCTCTAAGATAACAGTTAAAAACAGTCAGTCTTTTCAAATCGCTGCCAATCATAAGTCAATATAAGTCTCTCCATTTCTTATTGTGACTGACTTTTAACGTAAAACATCGCTTAGAAGTGCAGCAGTTCAAACTGCCACACTGCATGTAGCACACAAAAGCACACAAAACAGAGAAAAAGAGATTCAAGAGATTCAATAGTCTCCAGCCAACAGTTCTTAGCGTTCCCGACGACTCCAGCCAGGCCAGTCTATATTTCCCAAAGCGGCTACCTCAAACCAACTGTTAAATACTTTACGGATTGAAATCAGGTTTTGATTTAACCACCCTTAACTCTTTTCCAGACCAATCCTATGTCAACTAGCATACCTAAACGACGAAGGAGGTGGCTCAGCATGTATAACACGTGTCCCAGTCGTCTCAATCGACACAGCTTCACAACGTTATCGACTTTCTTTCTCCTCTCTCCTTAGCTTACACTACGCCTAACTTCAATATTAATCACCAAACTATACCACATAACACAGGAGATTGATCATAGATGTTTGCGTTCCAAGACAGTAAGTCTCTTCAGGTTTCCAAATTTCAATGGCCGTCACACAAGCATAAAGGACAGAACAACAACTGATGCACAGTAAACACGTCCTTTGATCGGTAGCCCGATAATATCACACCTGTAAGATTTGATATGTAAGTTGGCAAATGCCAAACAAGGCTTTTGTATCCGTGTTGACATTTCGTCAGCGGCAGTTAGTCTATTAATTCCATATTATACCAACAAAGGTATAATAAAGAACAAGTTTAATATACCGAATTTAATAAATTTAAGGTGTAACGGCAAAAAACGAGAGACTTAGCGAAGAAATGCCGATGAAAGTGTCTTTATATTTTTTTATCCTTCACGTTCCCCAGTGGAACATAGGGCTTCAAGCTAGTGGCTTGAAGTTTCTGTAGCAGTGTTTATTTTATACGATGGGGTTGCTGGCCTCATGCCCAACCTTTCTTCTTCACCAGCATTATTTCTGGTTTAGCGAGGTAAAGGAGTGAGTCAGCGGCCGGGGATCGAACCCCGGACCATGTGCATGGTCGGCGAGCTGAAAAACTTGCCCACAAAAACGGAAAAGTAAAAGGTCAACACTAACAGGAAGTTAATAATGGAGGTAGAGTGAAGAGCTCTAACTGCCTGACTGACTGACGGATTGGCGAAGTATTTCACACAGAACTACATCAGTTCAAGCTACCATAAAATGCAGCAATAGGAACTAGAAGGATAGAAATGTAATTATATTAGAATAGACAAACATTGGTAGGAGGAGCACACACAATGTAACGGCGTCCAGTGATGGTAAACTATAAACACATTACGCTGAAACTTTAATTAGCAAACGTTATTCAAATTCTGTTTCTCTTGTCTTCATTTCATGCATCATATATTGTTTCACAAGAGTCTTCACTTCTCCCCTTTACATCATCATCCGCGTCGCCTCCCTAATCAAGACTATTGATGAGACAACACCAATATACTACTTAGAAGTGTTAGACATACTACAATAGCATATGGAACAAAACAAAATGTTGCTCAACAACCAAAGGCATGTGGATGTACTTGGCGATCGGCCAAATCTTTGATGTGTAAGGGTGGGTTTCGAACCCATGATACACCGGTTGAAAGTCAACTACCTAATCCAATGAGCCGGAGCACTACACAAAATATATGAATACCTGAGAGCCACAATAAAATAAGCACACAAAACAAATTATACCTGACCGATTGACAACTTAACCAACCTTCCTTTAGATCTGCTTACCTACCATATTATCAACCTACAATAGGCATCAATATAGCCGAAACCAAAAAGTGAAATACTATATACACTAATTTCTCCGTATAATTAATTATATGGCTTACGCATGCCCAGCCACCGCCTTCCTAGTCAAGCAATGTTAACCGACATAGCATTAAGGTTAGAAGAGTTTGGGGTAGTAGTCAGACCAAAACCTGGAATTCGTTCGTGCAGCTACTCTGCAGACTAAACAGCCAACTAGTGAGTTAGACTCCACTGAATGAACATAGCTATTGCTGGCTGAGTGTTGTTCAATGGCAACCTACCTACCTTACTAGGATGCATGTCGTCCATATTCATGTTTCCTTATGATTATTATACACAGGAGCAAGTGATAAATAAAATTACACGCCAAACTAAGCAGATTGTAATAGCAGTAGTCAGAGAAGTACACATAAGAGAAAAAGACACTAGACAATTAATTATTATTATTAGTGCACACAATAGTTAGTACTAGTAGTAGGGCTTGTTAGACACACACACACACACACGGAAATTTACTTACCATGCACAAAAAGTAACTAAATTATCAACTTGGCAATAAAACAAAGCAAACATCAAATAAGGCTGAATGACTAGAACATAAATAACATAATAATAGCAGTAGTATATATACAGAAGCTTATGATAAAACCGTATAAAAATTGTTAAGAGGTATATAATCAGAAGAAAACCGAACTATTGGGAAAAAATTCAGCTAAGAGAGTACATACAAATTATAAAAATTAAGACTTAAAAAGTTCAGACCTTAAAACACAGTTTGAAAAAAAAAGAAATACCAAAAGGTGCACACTGAAGGGTGGAGGAACTGAAAAATCACAGGTGGATAGATAGATAGATAGATCAACTAAACTATTTGAAAGCCTAGTATAAAGATGACAATCATCTTAACAACATTAAAGTCACTGAATAGTGTATGTCAAACTACACTGGTTCCATCGTTTTGATAGGCTTTGAAATCTAAAGTGCACATATTGAAAACTTCCTTAAAAACACTGCGGACATGTTTACATACCAAGCGAGTGAACGAAATAACAAAAACAACATGCGGTTAACCCTATGTGGTGGGCATTTACACACGAGTAATTAGAGCAGGTCGGTAGTTTGGTGGTAGAATGGCTTGCCGACAACGTAAGTGGTCCACAATTTCGATTCCCATTCTACTAGCCGCCAGTAAACCCGGAAAAGAGGCAAGTTTGGGAGTGAAGCTAGCATCCTGACCCCATAAAGACGCTACCTACCACTACTAATGAAGCTTCGAAACTTAAGGCTTCAGGTCTTACGTTCCACTGGGAACGCAAATTAATTAAAAAAAACCAGCAAGTCACGTGATAGTCTTGAATTGTAAATCATAGCTGACACAGACGAGGTGACGTACGATCGATACACCCATGCTAGTTATCTATTGTGATTCAGAAAGTTTTATGTTATGACACTCCAAAGATAGTTAGTTCTCTATGGTCAGTTAACTAAAACAGCATTTAGAGTTCTAACAAATATTCTCATCCTATAACGCTGAAACGCACCAACCAACCAACAGGTATTCCAGAATTCAATTCCAAGCATAACTTTGACTCAGGAAGAACACTGCTATATGAACCTTTTTGGTTAAACATCGAATATATGAATAGATAAAAGAAATATCAATGGGATCATTTATAACACGACTAATCGGTGAAATTGTGTGTTGTGTGACGAATAGCAATCAGTGTTCTACCAGTAATCAAACCGAAAATCTGGATTACAACAGTAAAAACATTCAACAATACGGAAAAGAAGCTGTATACAAACATTACTCAAAAGAGCTAAGACATAGTGAGAAGCTTTTTTCTTAAGGATAGTAGAAGAGAAATACATCCCGTGATTGCCTTATAGAAAAAAATGGACATCTACGAAACTTCGTCGGAAGAGGCCTAACCTCAATTGAACGAACCAACACAAAATAATTACCTGAGATTATATGGTAAATGTCCTACCACATATAAGAAGAATATCCCTGAAATCAATAATAGATCAGTGAAACTTTTTGGAATAGATTTAACGTACCAACCAACACAATCTTTTTCCTTCATATCATCTATGCAAAAACATCTGACAGTAGAGGGAGACAAAGTCAAAAGTACCCATAAGATAGATTCCGTCAACTGCGAAAAACACTATATATCGACTCAAACGGATGCCCCTATCATTTATGTACTCAAGAAAATAAACTATCAGTCAAAAGACATGACACAGATCCTCTCATATGAACTCACGCAGACAAGTATGGACATCAATTCAACTGGGGAAATGTAAAAATGCTAAAGAAAAGAAACACGAAGGATTTCAAAGAATCTCTACAAGCCTGGTGCACTCAGATCAATTTGCGACCAACAGATTAGGGATTTAGTACAAATTCATCAATCAAATAATAATAAGTTATACAACCAAGAAGCCAGTTGTCAGACAAGTCGACGAGCCGATTAATACCAAAACAAGTGACAAGAGAATCTTTGCAGGCAATCAGCCACAATCAAGGTCATCGGAGAAAATGATTATTTCATTCATGGGGAATTCGTAATGTTCAGTTTATATTGTGAAGTTGCAGCTGAAGATGCCGTCTGGAGAGACGAAAATTTTACAATAAACCAACTAGCTCGGGAAACATAAGAATACCAAAAACTAAACATATAAAAGAAAGATACTTTAAATGACCCAACGAACTACAACAACTGAAACATGTGTTCCTGTAGGTCTTAACATGCCAGAATGGGAATCATTAGATAACGGTTAAACTCAAAGCAATTATCGTCATAGTGTAAGTTGTTTAAACTATGCTGAGGATCTGCGAGCGAATTCGTACTAGTGACACATAGGAATGTAACAGTAGTCAGGTGTTTCCTTCAGTCGACCAACAAGCCAGCTATGCTGCCTCCCAGTTTCGAACAGAGAGGGTTAGAAGACGTCGACGCCGACAATTATACATCCTGAATCACCTAGCCATGATTCGCAGTAAGCGGTAAGATCTTAATGTGGACAGAACCGAGCAAGTCACTTCACACAAGACAAATAAGCAGCCTAAAGAAGTTATTTCCTGCGTTTTGGGATCACTCAACAGTAATTCTCCTTCCGTTCCAAGTACTCCAATAAGACGATGTTTTAAGTACAATGTACAATGCTTACAACCAAATGATATTTGTTTGGATTCAGCTAACAGGACCATGCCCGTGATGTAACAGCCCAATCAGTGACACTTATTATGTAAAGGTTGATGATGCCCGACCAGACCAAAGTATATGGAGCAGAATTTGAACTCGGGACCTATTGGATGAATTCCAGAGCACTTTAGCCAGTGAGCCAAAATCTCCAATCGTCATAGACTATCGTCAATCACTATAGACTATATCAAATTAATTATCTCATTATATAATGATGACAATACGTGAGTTCAATTCTTTTTTTAAAGTAAGTCATATGTTACCTGCTAAATTTGCACTTCCATTACGTAGACCGTCTATAGCTCTTTGTATTGTAAAATTCAAACTGATAGGATTCATATGATTTGGATGATAGGGTTCACAGAACCAACTGTTATCCCCCTGGGAATCTGACTCAGCTGAACATGTTGGTAAGTGATAGAGATGAACACCTTTATTCTGTAGAGAAAAGGCAAAATGAGAAAACAAAAATTAAAAAACAGTTAAAGCAATTCAATCCCCCCCACCCGCTTTTAGATTATAAAAAAACTAAAAGAAAATACAACGCAACAATGCAACTTGTGATGATTCAACATAGAACTTGGCACCGAAGTGCAGCAGTTCCAGTTGCCACGTTCCAAAGAGCACACAAAGGTAGACAAGAATATGAGTGAAGAGAATCAATAGAGTTTTGACAAGTACAAGAGTGAAACAGAATGAGTAATGATAGAAAGGAATATGAAAGATTACAGAGACTGAATACATCTGCGTAAGCCATTGACAACGATTTTGAGCCATGTCACCTATTGTCTCCAGCCATTGATTCTTAGAGTCCCGAGGGCCCCAACCCGGAAGTCTGCATCTCCTTACCTGACTCAGTTTAACTGTCAGGGATTTCATGGATTGATGCCATGTTTTTGTTTGGCCACCACTTACTCTATTCCAACCTGCACCTATATCAGCTAGTAATGCCCGTCGGGGGAGGCGATGATCAGGAACTTGTGATGAAAATCTATGTAATCAGCTGAATGTGAGTAGCAGTAGAATCCAGCGCTGGCTATTTCGTCCGACTTAAAACTTATCAGTTCACTTGGCAGTTCATCTACATCCCCAGTGAGTGATGGCATTCCCACCAACAACCAAATGTGCGTTTTTTTCTCATTCCCTCATGTTCTGAGTGGAACAAAAGACTTTAAGCTTTCAAGTTGCAGTTTCAGTGGTGTTCTTTTGTTTTAGTGGATGCGGTTGCTAGTCTTACACCGAACCCAAACCCTTCACACCAGGCTGACTACTGGCTAACTCTGGGGGGGGGGGGGTTTAGGAGTGCGTCGACCAAGAATCAGACCCAGACCACCGAACATAAACCAAGTAATATCATGGGTTAACATTCAGATATTGTCGGAGCACCCCCCCCTCCTAGGAGTCGAAATGTGTTAACAGAGAGCAAACATTTCAATCCAATAAAAATCAAGGAACAGAGAACTCGCACAAAACCCTGGAGAAATGCTATGTACTTTAAACTGAACGCTACAAATACAAGGTAGATGGATAAGTGAAGCAGCGGCAAACGCTTAGACTTCGAAAGGTTTGCCAAAATAACTAACTAACCAATATAAATGAGGCTTTTAGACTTGTCTGCTGATTAAAAACACAATCTGTAGTAGAAAACGCTAGTCAACCACCTTACCTATAACTACCTGAACATTGAGTTAAGGGGTAAAAATCATCACTGAAAAAGTAACTAAATTTTCCAGTGTTGGTTTGCAGGGATTTGATTGATTTCAAGACCGATCACCAACGGATTTCAATTACAAAACTGTTGTGAGAATCAAGGAGTGCAGGACAGCTGTTTCATCCTTGTTTGGGACTCTTCTCAGCACGCACCTATGACCTCACCGGGAGTTAAACCCAGCATCATCAGGTTACAAAGTGAGTTCTTCGACCATTCAGCCACTGCGGCGAAGTCCGATGGCCCATCAATTCTAGCTTCTGTCAATTGACGACAGATTGCGCAACCACTACTAACCAATGTCATCGGTGGATATTCGTCCTCATACCCAACTTGGTTGACCCCGCCGGTTCAGTACTCCTCCTGGTTTTCTGAGGTTCTGTAACATGAGTCATTTTATGATCAATCTTACTTAAGTGACTAAAATTCTCCTAGATGTTAGTAAGAGTTACGCCATATTAAGTCGTTCTTTAAGTTGCTTTTCTCCATGTGTCGTGTAGTTATTGAAAAGGAAACAGCAGTATGACATATATACGTGTTGACCTCAGTTGTGTCGCATCAGGTTTACGATCTGGTTATGAAAATAGGCCTAATCGGTGTACGCAACAGCTAAAAGCAGTCAGTAAAAACACCGCATAAAAGCCCAAATATCAATCAGCATCAGAGTAGAACTTTCATTTTATCATTAGAAGTCTGAACTATAATCAGAGTGTCGAATTGGGTTGCGCAGATGATTCTAATCTCAGGGGGTACACCAATTTTCCTGAGGTTGGGGATACTTCTAACAAACGCAACGAAGCAGCCATGATACCTTAGGTCAAGTATGACTTTCTGTTGATTGCTTCTGTCAACTGAATTACTGTCACTTTATGTCCTTTATCTTTACATCTAAAGAAAATTAAACAAGCTATTACTGTAACTGTTAATGTAGGATGTTCCATGTCTCGACGTCAACTAACTGGCTGACTGAGCTTCAACACAGAGCTTTGCACCGAAGTGCAGCAGTTCAAGTTGCGATAGTCTACCATAAGCACACAAAAGTAGTTTATTTGTGTTGATTGATTCAGTGGTGTGTTCATTTATTTGAAAAGTGGAACTGGCCCGAACTGATGCAAACCAGTTGACTCTACAATATACCTGTAATTGTTATTGATTGCTTGTTTTATCATGAGTCCATAAAGAACTGCAAGAATTAAACTGTTCTCTAACCTTTTACTCTTTGCGTTTTATACAAAAAAGGCTATCACTAAATGCTTTTCAACAAAAACTCAATTTAAGTATCAGTCTCCAGCCCAATGACGGTTAATTAAGAAGTTATGGACAATGGGATCCAGAAAGCGAAAGTAAAGTGGGTGCTCGTTGAAGACACTCGCTGGCGATAGCGGTATGTCACGAATTGACAGAAGTTAGACTTCACGAGTCATTGAGCTTTTGATCAAGTGGGGCTGTGAACGGTTAACCAGCTTGACCTCGTAACCTGGAGATCATGAGGTTCAATCCCTGGTGGGGGGGTCGTGGGTGTGCATTGCTGAAAAGTTGAACGTTTTTCGACAATGCAGAAATGAATGACCAACTTTATATTTTTAGTAGGTTAAAACTAAAAGCAATCAAATAACATATATTATTAAGAACACCATATTATCTCTTATACTTAAGTATACTTAATAAGAGTCTTACTTGTTTCGCTCCTGTCTCCCAAAGACCTTCTGCTTGTAAACGAATAGGTTTACCATCAATAGTCGTATGCTGGCCAAATGTTGTAGGTAGAATGACTCCGTGATCAACTGGATGACGACCTGCAAGCAGCAAAAACAAAAAACAAACAAGATTAGTTGATCTGAAATGCGATAACATTCATATTACCACCTTTATGTATATGATCCCTTGCTTTCCGAGTGCAACATATGGGGCTTCAGTAGCACACCTCCACTCTATTCCACTCTATTCATCACAACTCTCTTTAGCTAGTTTCACGTCTACAGACTTTTCCGACATTTCGATAAAGCAGACATAAAAAAATTGACTAAATGGGAGGCAGAATAAGATTTGTGAGGATTTTCGGAATCTGGAAGATAACAGGGAATCAATACACCTTCATTGCTGTAAACGATTTCAAGCCGTCTCATAGGTTGATGCCATGTTCTCATTTGATCACCAATTTGTTTCTAACTTCATCTTACTAAAAATGTATGACGCTATAAACTATTGATCGATTGATATGAGTAGTTGGGTACCATTCACATCGTGCTTGTTAGCCACATCAAAGTGATCTAACCACAGGACATCGGTTTAGCTCGTTTGGGGCCGACGTCATCAGTGGCTTAGAGAATCACACCAGTTTAAACCACCCGGAATTTGGATAACCACTCGCGAGATGTGGTAATGTGCAGACTGAGAATCTGATTTCGTCCTACTTAAACCAAGTTCGCCTGTACAGAGAGGCGGTGTGGCATCGCAGGCAAAGCTCAAGTCTTAGCCACTTCAGTCAATGAAGAATTTCACTTACCACGGTTTTATCAGACGGTTAGTGTTACCAACAATCGCGTGAGATTTATTTGGTAGCATGTAAATGCAATCACTTACCAAATGTTATGGTAAAGAAGGCAAATGTGAGACTGTACACATGATAAACCAGTAAAGTTAAAGAATATACAAAGTCCTAGCTTTCTTTATGAGTCTGTACGAGAACTCCAAGTTACTCTCATCCTCAGTTTGAGCTACATAATTCCTTCATTCTCTCTTTTATTTTACCAGTAACTATCTGTTTTCCACCCAAGCAAGCTGGAATCTTGACCCTAAAAACATTTTGTTAGTCAGTCTTGACCAAAGCAAAGGCTAAAATCAGATTTATTTATCTGCTAAATTCACAGCTTAATATGGGACACTGTGTACCACAGTATCCTACGAGGTGATCAATAACACATGTAATAATTACGGATAAATCATTAGCTGCTCGGATTGGCATATAGCAATAAACCGACGAGCTACACTGACTGGAATAAACATTCGCTTGGGTAGAGTTTAGACTAAAAGTAAACTGTTTACACTATACTGGAGGTCTAGGAGCAAAGTCATACTGCTGGCGTATAGGGATATAACAGCAGTAAGATGCTTCTCTGAGAAGAATTGGTTTAAAAAAGGTCAACGCCAAAAGTTTTACACATCCCAAACTGCCTTACAGTGGTAAGATTTTCAAATGGGAATAACTCTAAAACAGCACTCCATTATGGATAAGATTTTATTTTGATAAATCACACAGTGATGTTATACAGTAATATTAACTGATGACCACGTTTCGAGCACAAACTATTGACACTCATAATCATATCAAGTCACTCACTCACACAACTTACTTTCCTTCATTCATCGATTAGATGTTGGAATAAAAATCAACATGAGATAATGTACATTCAGAAACAATAATACGAGTGCTATTGATCAATTACAATCACATGGGAAATAAGACGAGTGTCTTTATAGTCAAAATAAGTGACTTGTTAGAATGTTGTGATGTGCTTGAATTGAAATAGAATTTTGAGATTATTTGTTATCCTCTTCTGATTTGACCGACTGTAAGGGGAACTAATATCACAATGAATAATAACACTCATATTATTACCACTAGTCACAACATTCTAACATCTTACTTATTTTGACTATAAAAGCACTCGTCTGATTTCCCATCTGATTGTATTTGATAAATAACACTCGTATTATTATTTCTGAATGTACTTTATCCTATGTAGATTTTTATTCCAATATCTAATCGATCCCACACATGTATATAAATGAAGGGAAAAAGTTGTGTGAGTAGTAACTTGATATGATTATGAGTGTCAATAGTTTGTGCTCGAAACGTGGTCATCAGTTAATATTACTGTATAACCACACTGTGTGACACTTTATCAAAATAAAATCCCATCCATAATGGAGTTATACTCTACCAGCACAGTGCCCAAGTTTTATACTTATATCTAAAACAGCACCTCAAACAGGTAGTATAAGATCGGCCTTCCCCAGTTGTACCCTGGGCTCTGCAGTCATGCAACACTAATGCTCAATTCTGTCTCAGGCATTCCAAGAAGAAAACCCAGTCAGTCATTTGATAACCAGTTTTATCCAACCACCTTTCATTTATTTACACAATATTATATTATGCAAAGCTTTTTTTTTTAGAATTAACCATAATAAAATTATAAGTCAGTTTACCTGTAAACAACGAGTAAATATTTGGATAACATTCTGCAGGGAATACAGGCGCGAAGCGTTCCAAGTATGCACCGTTTCTTTGCAGTTTTTTAAATCCGAATTCACTAGTATCTTTTTCTAAATGATTGGCTACTACATCCCATCTTAATCCATCGATTAAAATGACTAGTAATCGAGACGTGGGATTTGATAATTCCTCCTCCAGAGATGTAGTTGTGGTTGTTGTTATTGCTGTGGCTGGTTTTTCAATATTCAACAAGAGGAATAAGATACACATACATGCGTATGTATTCATTGTGAAACTGATGTAAAGCTACAACAAAACGAAGAGAATATCAATTAAATTTTTTTTGGTAATTGGAAACTACTCAACTTGAGAAAGAAGTATTTCATGCATGAATCATATTATATATTTTACTTTACATTATATTACAAGTACAATTTAATTAATTCATCACTGACAGCTGAAGGTGTTAAAACACCAAGATCCGTGATCAAGTAGGTGATATAACATGGACTTGTGTAGTCAACGCGGGGCATTTTCTGTTCAATGATAGAAACTCGTTGAGCTTCAACAGCAGCCCATGCTGTTTTCATTTCTGGAAAATCACACTCTTCTTTATCATTATCAGTTGGACAGAAAACACTTTCATCTCTTAAATTAGACATAGGCGATGGTGGTGATGATGATGACTTGTATTCACTATCACACGACCACTTAAATTCATCTGGTATATGCCGTTGATCCAGGGGATAACATCGGATAAATTTAAATGATTCAGCAAGAACATAAACTGGTCTGCCGAATGAAGCAGCTGTCATTGAAATGAGAGAAGAGCCAAGCATATTCAATATCCCACCACTCTCGACAACAGCTTCAGCTCCGAGAACAACAAAGTCGACTTGTGGCATTAAATAAGCAAGAGAAGTATCCGGTACAAGGGTACATGAAATTTTCAATCTAGCTAAGGCTTTTGTCATTTTCGCTCCCAATCCACTAGGTGCACATGTTGTCACATAACAGTGAAGACGTTTTTGAGTAGTTGCAGCATATGCCAGGGCAGCAAGAACAACACGAGAGTAAGAGTGTAGGAAGATTACTGATCCATTCGGAATGTAATTGAGGAAATTCTCTGCTATTTGCTGTCTGCATGATCCAACCTGTAGTGAGAGAAAAAAGAGACTTTCAATAGTAGCAATAATAATAAAAGAAATTGGAGTAATAAAACCGGAAGACAAATAACTTCAATACCAGTTCCATCTAAGACTTTATGTACACTATCCTAAGTGGTTACACAAAAGTGGATACGTTAGAAATCGGATGAATGACAATCGTATAGCCAGTGGTAATTCGATCTTAATAAACTCTTTCTGCAAAGTTATTTGAAAGATAAAAGACAACCTGAGGAGGAGGATGTACTGGTCGTATCTCCATTCTTCGACAAGTCTTGAAACAGGCATACTTGAGATACCCTTTGATCTGGAAGCGATGTTTGACTCCGTCGACCGAGAGGTGCTGTAGCAATGTATACTGGTGAAGGAAGTGCAAAGGAAGTATATCGCACTAATTAACACACTACTGAAACTCCCGCAGTCATGTAAGAACTTATGGACAGCTGTCATCATTTGAAGTGATAACAGTCACTAGTATCCGGCAATTGTTTTTAGCATTATTCGATAAAATTAGATGTAATATTGTACCAAACGCTGAAAATTCCACACCATAACAATAGTACTGTTTTTTTGGAATAAAGCAAATTATTATTTATTTACTATCTCTATCTCTGCAGGACTAGTCTATTATGACTCACAATTTAAAGATAAGAAGTGAAGTGGTTGAGCATGTTGACCGCTTCATCTATTTGGGAAGTTGCATTGCCCTGCTGAACTAATTGCTGAAATCTCAGTAAGCATATAAAAGGCTCGAGCGGCACTTGCCAACTAACATCACTCTAGCATAGACATGATATCTGGCTACCGATCAAAGGATTTTATACTGTGCAGCAGTTTGCTTCGTCCTCCTTTATGTCTGTGAGACAAGCTTATTGAACGTGGAAGACCTAAAGAGGCTAGCCGTCTCTGACCAAATATATTTGTTCTTCATCTCCTGTGCTAGGTGGTATAATATAGTGACTGTCTGTCTGTTTTCAACATAGAACTGCATCGATGTGCAGCAGTTCAAGTAGCCACACTCCATGTAGTACACAAAGCAAGAGAAGAAAATAGAAAAAACTGAAAAATAGAAACAGTAAAGAGATATAAGCCAAAAGAAGTATTAATAACGAAGAACAATATAGTTCCATTGGAAATTATAAGTCACAAGGAGTGGATGCATCTGCGGTATCATTGAGAGCGATATTGAGCCATATCACCGATTGTCTCCAGCCATTGGTGTTTACCGTCCCGAGTACCCAAACCAGCCAAGAAGTCTACACCTTGCTACGTGGTTGGCTTAAACTAACTGTTGTGGATTTCATTGACTGATGAAGCCATGTTTTGGTTTGACCACCCCTAGCTCTTTTCCAGCCTGACCCTATATCAGCTAACATTGCCTGTTGTCGAGGAAGGCAATGACTAGGCATACGTAACACATGTCCTAACCATCTCAGTCGATGTAGCTTCACAGTCTCATCGATTGATTTCCCCTCCTTACCTAGCACTCGACCCGTACCTAACCTCAATACTGGTCATCCTATTATACCACTTCACACGGGAGATAGAACGCAGGCACCTATGATCAAAGGCAGATAGCCGGCCTTCTCATGTCTTCCACTCTCAATGGCCAGGTCTTACATCCATAAAGGAGGACGGAGAGGACTGCTGAGCAGTACACACGTCCTTTGGTCCATAACCAGTCCGATATCACATCTACGCCAGAGACGGCATAAACTGGCATATGCGAAACTAGCCCTCTGTAACCGTGCTGAGATTTCGTCAAAGATCAACCTGTTGGCACTGGCTGATGCAACTTCCCAAATAAGTTAAGTGGTCAACGTGCTCTCCCACTTCACTCCCTATTTCTAAGTTAGGAGTCAATGTAGTCCAGTCCAGTTCTGTAGCATCATCTTACATTTGGCGGGAGCGAATCGCGTGCCAAACAATCGCAGACTGCAGCTCAAGATGTTCAGATGACTGTGCATTTTGTCAGCGTCTTCACCTAGAAGAACTGCATTATCTGCGCATTCTAAGTCAACGAGATTATTCCCTGGTAACAAGTCAGTCCCTGAATCTCTGAAGTTACTTAAGGTCAAGTCCATCAGTACATCTATGGTGAAATTGAATAAAAATGGGGATAGTGGGCACCCCTGACGGACACCACTAGTTGTCACTTTAGACGACAACTCACCGTAGGCCCTCACCTGACTGCATGAGTTCGAGTAGAGTGCCTTGATCAGTGCAATGTATTTTCTCGGCATTCCCTTCACAGCCAAGCATCGCCATGGAACCTCTCGGTCGACAGAATCGAATGGCGCCTTTAGGTCAAGAAATATGACGATGACAATATTATAATATTGAGGTTAAGAATAAAGTTCTAAGGAAGCAGGGTAAGTCAATCGATGAGGTTGTGAAGTTACACCAATTTAGATGGCTTGGACACGTGCTCCGCATGCAAAGTCATCAAATTCCACGACTAACAATGTAAGCCAGCATAAGGTTGGGAAACCATTAGGTGTGTGATCAGATTAAAACCTGTCATCAAACCATAAATTCGGTGATTGTTGGTTTGAGCCACGTATGTAGGTGCTGACTGCATGGTGAGAGTCATCGAGATGCAAAGAAATAATGATTGGAAACTTAAAATTGTTCTCAGTGGCACAGATGCATTTACTGTAGTCTCCTAGATCCACTAAATCCTCATTATTTTCCGCAGGCATATTAAGTCTTCCGTACATTTCCATTTATTATGGTGCTGTATGGGTTGTGGCAACTTGAACTGTTGAACCTATGCACACAGTTCTCCTGTGAAAACTCAGTCACCCACTGTAAACCGACTGTATATAAGAACGTCACATCTGAATAGCATAGAGTATATCAGACATACACGGAATCAGACGCATTTTGAGAATGTCTTCACATATAAAAGTAGTTCTACTAGATCCTTTAAAAGCAGGAAACCAATCTGTGTAAATTAAAGAGCTTTGGCGGACCACATGTATTAATACACATGCATCAAGGATGAATCTAATCGGTGACAGCGAAAACCCTTGACAGACACTAATGGCTGCCACACCACAAAATCTTAAATAACTTTGAGTTAGGTTGGAAAGTTTACCAGTGCCAGATCATGACTACATACTCCTTCCACGTCAAATTTTGCCCTGAAAGTAAGTCAATTAGAGAACCACTCAAAACCAGGGGTAACCAGACAGCAATTTTGTCCAAACATTGGAAACCCAATCAGTACGCACACGTGAGACCACCTGCCTGTATCATGATCAAGAGTTATCAAGACAATTTCGGAATCTACACTTAAGAAATATGGTCGATCGGTTTTCGACATAAAACTTTGCACATATGTGCGGCAGTTCAAGTCGCCACACTCCATGTAGCACACAAAGGAAATATGGCAAAGGAGGGGTGTTGGTATATTTGTATTTCCGTAACTAATGCAAAATATGATTCCGATTTACCTTATTCTCTCTACAGGCTAACGTTCAATCAATTTTCTTCAGTTCGCTTCTTTACGCTTCTGCATAGTGTAGGAAAAAATGAGTCATGATAGTTTACTTATTACCTGGAAAAAGTAATCCACAGTGAAAAGGAGTCTAATGCCTGCTGTTTCAAAGCACGCGAACAATGCATATTTGCTTTACAAAAAGATGTATACGCAAACCAGCCTCCCATGTTTGCTAAGAGAATGAAAATCACAAACCAGACGAGTGTGCAGCCACATAATTATAGACGACTTTACTTTTAAAGTTTCCACAGGAAAACACGACAGATCGGCCAGGCGAATTAAGTTGCATAATATATCAAACCAAATGCATGAATAAATTAGGAATGCGTTATTCGATTTTGATGAAGCTTTATGCTTCACTCAGAATGTAAGGAACGGCTAATAATAATACTTTGATTGAACACTAGGTGGTATCATGTTTACAGTTCTTTGTTTGCTGAAGACTGAATTCTACCAGTCAAGTTTGCAATGTGACCACCACCATCACGGTACACTCAGAATTGTTTCTATAAGACATTTGGGGACAATAGACAGGAAGCTTTGGACCTAGGTTGCGAGCCTGTTATCACTCGTAAGCAAGGCATATCACCGGTCTCGAAGCAACTCATGCCCCTTCTGGGATTCGAACCCGTGTCTCTTAGCGCTGTTGTCAGAAACATTGCCAATCACCATGGTGGTTACATTGTTAACTTGACTGATAGGATACAGTCGACAAACAAACATTGGACTAGACTCATGAAAGTAGTTAGCGTCCAATCGAAGTATCGAATAAAGTCCAACATGAGGTCAGTCCCAAGGCCGTATAGCTCAGTGGTAACGACTCCGAATGCAACACCGGGTGACATGGGTCTGAATCTCAGAAGGGACATAATTTTCCTCAAGATGGCAGTTACGGCTTACTGACGAGTGCCAACAAGCAAGGCTTGTCAATTGTCTCCAACTACCTGGTAATAATGTTACTTGCAGGGGCAAGTAGTGAAGTCATTCGACAAGTATCTGATTAAATAAATTGCTTCTAAAATTCGCAGCCGTTTGATGAGGCAATGAGAAGATAATTCTGAAGCGGCAAGCCTAAAGAAATTTTCCACACTCGCTGCAATTTCAACGCACTAATTTAGGACTAACTGCTTATTTCCACCAATCAAAACAGAAAACCCGATGGCGTTTTGATATTTACAAATGTGACGAATAGGAAAAATTTGGAAAATATATATAAACGAGAGATTGGGATACTACCCGAAGTTACCAAAATTTCCTTATAACCCGCAGAGACATTTATGTAGATTATTGCCGGGCTTCCCATGTTTATTTCGCGAAACATTTTTACACAAAACACCGCATCGTTTCCACATCCAACAACATCAAAAAACACTGCACATAATTACTTTGCAATAATAAGCTTGGAAAATACAGCGACGAAAACTCACTTTCCTAATAAATATTTGAGCCCTATTTGAAAGAACCTTTTTGCATTCATCGAAACCAACTGTGTCTAGCGTCGCCAGAGTAATAAAGCGCTGGAAAAGTTCACAAGCCGATATAACTGAAAGATTGCTAACGCCCTCATCCCACATGCGTGCTATAGCAGCATTCATCACATCGTAGAGTCCCTGGACAGTCGTAATGTCTGGACATTCCAAAAGCTGGGCAAGAACTTCTATAGCTGCAACAGCCTCTGATTTATCCGGGTAGTTCTTACATAAGAACTTGAACCGCTTCACTAAGTCCGAAATTTGACCTGTCATAGCCTGCGAAGGTCATCGGTTTCTGACCTTCGTTCAATGTACAGTTGCACGTTTCAGATCAGCGCTTTTCGTTTGCTATCTAGCCATAGACTTTTCTTGCATCCCACACCAAGTATTTTACTCACAAAAAGCTTTCAGATCTCTCCTTTAGCCACGTTTCCCTTGAGGCTTCTCTGAGACTATGGATCTATTCAATTCGACGCTACTGAGTTTCGAATATCCTTTATCGGTTTTGCGAGCTAGTGTAAACCGTATTGATTTCTTTTTTCTCGCTTCTTATTTGTAAGGTGAATGTTCCTGGTCTTCGGCAGACTTCGTTGGATTGTGCCCACCACTCGACTGTCGCAGACTCAGTTAACTCCAAGGGGAGTGATGCCGTGATTGGTTATATGTGATTTAAAGTGTGCCGTATAATCAGACAGTGTTACTGCTGTGAAGGGAGCCGACTCCTTCATCTTTTGGTCATCCAGTGTGGGTGAAGAAAGAAACAACAGTAATTAATAATAGATATAATAATGTAGATTATTTAGACTGAAGGTGAGTCGGGGGTCCATTGGTACAACGCTCGCCAACCACTCACGTTTACCAGGGTTCGATCGCCTGCCGAAGCAATTCTTAACCTCACCTAGCCGAAGATAGCCGGGCTAGGAGGGAAGGCTAGGCATGGGGCTATCAACTCTAACCCGTGTAAGTAAAACCACCGCTTATAAAACTTGTTATCTGTAGCTTAAAGCGCTCTATCCCACTTGGAACATAAAAGAATAAAACAAATGTAGATTGAAGAAGAAAAAGATATAGACAGATATATAGTGATCTTTGATAAAACAAATATTCAAATTAAAACAATTACGGCGATAATCATATCAGTAAATGAATACTGAGTAAGACTATTGAGAATGTGCAGAAGTGAAGGATGAGTATAGATGTATATTCACTAGTAATGTGTATGAGTTTTAGTGGGACAGACCATTTGGGTGCAGTTCTTGTGCAACCGCACGACAGATTAGCCTCCATTTAAGGCTTTCCACAGATGATTTAGTAAAGAAAACTGCTAGTAAGGAGTCCCTGGGGTGGCAACCTCGAAGAGCTAAGTGTGGTCAATGACCATGAGAACACCACTGGGCTTTGGGTGATCCTACTTTTCGACTAAATCTTGAATGAGCTTTTAATTTATGAATTTCATTAATACAATTCTCAATCATTGACATTTCTTGTCAGTACACTTTCTAGGGTATGTGTGGGTTATGTCATTAATGTCGGATGTTCAGGCCCCATCCGGAATCAAGAAGAAAAGGGCATGCTAAAAAACTAATAATGAATAAACTTAGTTTGCAGTAGAGTGTGGGATCTGAGACAATATGTATGTTTCTAGTTTTGCGCCGCAGTGATAATATGTGGAACGACATTCGGCTAATATTTTTGGCTCCCTTGATAAATTTCGATACAGAAAGAAAGACCAGATTTGCAGTATAGAATGATATCATTCTATTTCACAGGTTCTCATCAGCTGCAAACTACCTGAAATTACAGTGGTGATAAATATTAACATTTCATACTTCATTGTTTGAAAAGTAATACAGAAGGCATTATAAGATAAACGCATCCGGAATATAAGGATTAAAATTTTATAGTTTAAGTTACCATCAATTTATATACTATCAAACTATGAAAAAGAAGAAAAAGGGGGGTGAGAGAAGACAGAAAACAGAAAAATCTAATAAACAGTGTCATCATGGTCATGTTGGTCTTTCTTTCTCTATCGAAAGTCAGCTAATACTCCGTTATAGACATTTCATTGAATTACGCTTGACTTTTTCTAGAATTCTATGAGTGGTGTTTGACTGGTATTTTGAACTCCCTATTTAATTTAAACACGGATGTACAGCTTTTAAACATTTTTTATCCAAAAGAATGTTTCTTCCTCCTACTACTCCTTGTCTCAGTAGAAGAAATTTTCTCACATTGTGGCCGTTGAATTAAGATGTCGATGGACACACAGACCACCAAACTAGCATTTATCGACGTAAATTTTCGGCGAAAGTCCAACACTCCTTCTGGAATAGCCATGTAAACTACAGTTGTGAGGAGGCACTTGCATATAATTATGAATCCCACCAAAACAGCCTACAGAATGGGTAGCTTTTAAGCCTTTAAGTGGCCTGCGTCTTGATGAGAACCTAAGATCTTTGCAGAGCGAGAAGGTAGCCGGACAGTTGTTGGATTGCAGTGACGAATTCACGTAGAGAAATACTTAGATCACGTCCAGGCAATTGTGAAAACTACAGTGAAGATTAATAACGACACGCTCGCAAAAGAAAATAAAAGTAAAGTATCACTAAAATTTGACTACAACTGAGAGGACCTCATTGGCCAACAGAGGTGAGAACAGTGTGGCGAGTGGTGACGTGTGCTCAAAAGTAATTTGACCACGGCCTTGAGGAAAGACAGCCAACACCAGCAAACGAACGAAACAGGACAATCATCAACAATCTCTTCCGGTAGGCTCCAACCAAAAATATGGCTCACGACTGTTGTGCAGCCACCTATCCTGCCATATCTGAGCTTTGCTCACACTCCCCTCTGACTCCTTGGCCTGGCTCACCTGACCTGGAGGTCACGATGCGCTCAGCAGTGCCCCAACTAGAGAATGTGACCCCATGGTCACTCAAAGGTGCATTTGTTGAGGACTGTGTGAAGTGTATAGAGATACACATTCATATCAAAAGGCAACCACCAAGTTGCTGTCCGTAGAAAATCCACTTGGTCACCTTAAATTTCAGTGCGCAAGGGCAGCGAAATTGAACTTGAAGGTGAAACTGCTGAGGTTCAACTGATCTGACAAACTTCTTTGATCCCCTACATTACTCCACCCACCAGAATCAAATGGGGTTAATTCGAATAAATGGAAGTAGTTGATTTGCTCAGGGAAATCTCAGAGAAGCCCGAAATATTCGCCGTGATTTGCTAATCCGAAGAACGGCAAAGAGAAAGTGGTTATTCTTAATGGTTAATCAGCAGTACTAACAGTATGACAGAGTGACAATCACCTCAGTGTTTGATGAAAGTTGTGAGTCGATGGGCTGGTATAATGTCGTGACATCTGACTGTGCAAAAGACCTTTGGGATGAAACGTTATTGAGTGTACATGGATGTATCTCCAACCAACGAAAATGTATTGGCGTCTACGCAGCATATAAACATGAAAGCTTCCTACAGGAATTTAACTCCTAACTCGAAGGAAGAAAAGGAATATGTGCATCCGATGCAGGTGGCATTGCACAGAATTGAAGGGCCTCCTCTACACGGTGTGCCACGGCTACCCAGATGTAGCAAGTAATTAAGGAATTCAGAGGGATAGAACGGGTAAACAAATAAGAACTCTGTCTCCTTCATGATTTTTAGGACTTTTTATACCTACTGAATGATGAATGATTTTTTCATGTGTTCAGCCAGGCTTCTCGCGTCACCTGATCCCTGTTGTGCTTTGGAAAACAAAAGTCTATAAACACCACTAGTCTTCTACAATATTACGAGCCGTCGGTTGGTAATCTAAATAATCATTCTCACAGAATAGTCGTTCATGTTTTGCATGAAACCAGCATATAAAACGGTTGCTTTGGGGGGAGTAAATAAGAGGTAGATCCCCATAGCAGTCCTTCCAGTAGCTGCAGCAACTTGTTGGAGACAAGACGGTGAAGGAGGCTGTACTAAGGCAGGGCTGAATGCAAGCCCTCTCTTAGTAGATGCAGCAAGCGATAGAAGCACAGGTTGTTGGCTCTCCTCTTGAACAGCAAGCACACGCCGCCAATAGAATTTTGGGGAGCAGACGACTTACAGAAGCACAGGCAAACAATGTAAGAGCGAGCGAAGACAAAACAATCTCAGAACTAGCGAGCAAAGTGGGATCACTAACGCAACAGCTGATGCAAATAAAAATAAAACGGGGCAGACGAAGTCGGTCGTTCAACAGGGCACGCTCCTTGCCAAAGAGTAGAAATAGAAAATTCTGCTCGCATAACTGGGGATTAGGCGTACAGTCAGGCAAATGCGCACTACCATCCGCCTGACCAAACTGTTTCACAAGCAATAGGGCAACGATTATCCCCTTTCTCAAGCAGCAACTACTGAGAAGGGGTGCTCGGATAGTTGCCAGTTCTACGTCACGGGAAAAACTGGTACAGACTTCTTGGTTGATGCTAGTTGATGATGGGATAACAAGGAAGGGGGGGGTCGCCATAACTATGACAAGCAACTTAAATGTGTACATGCAATGGACCCACCTCTTATTGAATTCCCAGACTCCATATGGTGTCATTTCACCTTAGGTCATATCAGGCACTTACTGGGTGGCATCTACCGATCACCTGCCTGTGGAGCAGACCACATCCAGCTACTGCTTAGCACTATCACAAAGATACGGAACTTGGGCTATAACCAAATCACCATAGCTGGAGATTTCAAGCCCCATCACTGAACCTTGGCTTGGGGTACGCTCAGGAAAAATTTGGTAGAAATCTACTCCAAACTGACTGAGAGTTTTGGAGACGACACTAGGTGGGGCCCTAATGGAAAGTCATCGAAACTAGATTATATGGGCGTTGATATGGCATATCCCCTGTTTGAAGTGGTGCCTCCACCTTTACCTCGAGGACATTTGGGCGGTCTAGTTGATTTCAGTTTGGCTGATTTGTTTCGTTTGATATAGGTAGCTGCATTTGACGTGATTCTGGTTTATATTTGGCTTGAACTGTGTTGATTTTGTTAATAATAGTCGTCGAAAGCTGTCTCTAGGCCTGAAGGCAGTTATGGTGCAGGAGGATGCTTGAGAATGTGTTTCACGTGAAAATTATAGGGTGCACCTAAAATCCCTAGTGTTAACTCCTGTTTGTGGCGTCTCAATGATTTCTGCAGAGCTTCGTTTTATCACTTGTGTCCATATTTGTCGTTCACGAGTGTTTCAGTGAATGTTTGTGGCTATAATCAGGAACTTTCCAAAACGATAATTGTGGTAAGGAATTTATATTTTTCTCCGCTATAGTTTCCAAGTCAATGTCTCTTTCAAGTTGCACATTGTATTCTGTTGGCTATTCATGAATTTTTTATTGAAAAGCTTCTGTTTTCATTTACAGTGGCACCGAATGGACGCATTGGCACTTGGAGAAAATGGCAACCAACCTGCCCTTCATATATCAGTGGATATCAAAAAACCTTTTGACGGAATTATGTTTAGTCACCGGTATACCAGTTGGGTTCAAGTAGAAGATGCTCTAAGTCAGCTGGAATCAGTAATATATATACGTATGACAAAGTATCCCTAGGCAACTCATACACATTATGTAATCAAAAAGTGCATACGGGACAATGAATCTCAGGAGTTGAAGTACAAATTAGTAGTCTTTCGTTGTACGTATGGCATGAAGCGAAAAGCCAGAGGTTCAGGTTTACGCGTCAAACCGTAAGAATTCTATTATTTATTTCTGAAGTGCAAAATACACCGGTTGCCAATCTGGCTTTCGTATACGCTACAAGGAGGACGAGTTTATCATTTCTTCCGCGAAAACAGTTCACAATCACAGATGTGAAAAAAGTCTTATGATAGGTGATCCATATTTTAGACGCCTGTCCGGGGATGAAAAGGAGAATATTGCACCAGTTGTGAAGACTACATCTGAGGTTGGTGATGTTTTGGAATATGCTGAAGAGGTAGACACAAAACTAAATGGAAGTTTAACGAGCGAAAATTTGAGTGAAAATAAATAGTGACAACATGAGTTGAATAGATACGTGAGATTACACAGAGTGAATGCATCTGTGCCATAAACAAAGACTTGCAGACATATATCTAGTAGTTCTTCTAGCTGACTGTCAACGATTTTATGAACCAATACCAGCTTTTCATTTTGCCGACCCAAACACACTTGGAACCTTAACATGTGCTGGCTAACATTATCCCTCGAGAAAGGCGATGGCTTGGTATGTGATCACGTGTTATAGCCATCTCAACCTATTCAGCTTCCCTACCTTGAAGACTAACTTGTCCTCCTCACATAAAAATTTATGCGTAACGTCAACAGCAATCGCCATATTATACTGCTTTACTCATGAGATAGAACACAGACACCTATAATCAAACACCGGTATTCTTTTCATATTTTCCAGTATCAGGGGTTACTTCTCGTAGTCTAGGTGTACACTATCATCAGCAAACTGTAATTTGATGGGACTATTCCCTGATAAGTCTCTAAAGTCATTTATAGACTATCCTACTGATATATGTGTGATTGGATTGAAATGATATAAGGATGACAATTTAAGAATTCAGCCTTGTGTTACATCCCAATTGGAAATGTGTTTTCTCGGATAATTCGCAAACAGTAATCACTGAATAGAAAACATTCTGTAGAATTTATGAAACTCATTAACTGACGCAATACTTTTGCAGGCATTATAGTGTTTCCTCAATAAAGCGAGATTTGTATATTTCGGCTGCATAAAACGAGTAAGTGGTATCCTGGCAATACCAATGACTACAACAAGTCTTGGAATTATGCACTACAACTTTTACTTTACTGAATACTCCAGCAGATTTGAAATAAACACTTGACAAATATCAAATTTATACAGGAAGTCAGTAAGATTTACTAAACTGAAAGCACTTTCGGTTTACATAGGAGTTCTCCATGCCGAATTTATTCCTTTAAGGGCCTACACAGATTACAACTTCAATTAAATAACACTGACGTTGAAGAAATTCCATTCTTCATTACTAAACTTAATGATAATAATAATGTTTTTATTCTAGAAACAGGAGCATTCCTAATGTTTCACTTTATGTAAATGCAGTTACATACAGTTGCACTAAGAACTCAGTGCAACTCCACAATAGTTATACACAAATAAACTGAAAAATAACGTCCTCCTTACCTTCTGAACAACTTTTCTTTATTACAGGATAATAACTTTCTTTCACGTATGAGCCTGAGTTATGTCTATGAAATCACAATATTACATCAGTTAAATCTTCACCCAAAACCAAGGCCACTTGAAACCAATAGCAACATAGCGACAAGCGTCATTGAGGGGATATGAAATAAATTCGCTCCAGTTATAGGATACCATCTTGTTCTCCGTGAGCACTTGCAGTGGGACGTTACGCGACCACATCTGTGCTACAACAAGGCGGACTATGTTGAAATGCGGAGGTTTTGTCCTACGCAGAATGGCCCTTAGCATGGGATGAGTTATCTGTGGAAGAACACAGGGAAGTGGTAAAAGAGATTATTCACAGAGCAATCTTGGATACCGTCCCCTTAGTCCCAATACAGCCAAAAACCGTCCACCATGACTGAAGAGAGGTGCGCAACATATTCTACAAGCAAAGGAGAAGACTTGATCTACTTGGCGAGTATCCAAGAGTCAGGCCGACCACAATGCATATCTGGAAATAGTGAATCGGTGCAATGTGAGAGTAAGGAGTAACAGGAGGTCATTTTAGGATAACCTTGCCAAAAACTCCTAGCGAACTCGAAAAGCTTGTACCGATTCATGTTGGGAAGAAAACCATTCATTTATAGGTATTAATGGAGTAAAAAGTTGTGTGATTGACTTGATATAATTATGAGCAGTAATAAATTGTGCTCGAAACGTCATCAGTTAGTATTACCGTATAACATTGTGCGATTTATCAAAATAAAATCTTATCTAAAATGGAGTTAGGTCTTCTAACCCTAACAATAGCCCTAGTCTTTCCTTAACCTAACCTTAGCGTGAAAATATCCCTAAACTAACTGTAATCTAACTCGGATTAAACCTAATGTCGTCTTTGTTAGGTTAACCTAACCCTAAATTGCTCTTGGCCTAAAGTGTAACTTAATCTTTCCCAAACCTAAGCTGAAACTTGCCAGATATCCCCTTTACTAGTATAAAACTTCGATGAGCATATTTTATTGATGATGACAACATTATTTGTCAGGTTTCACTAACTCGCTTAATGAGCGTTTCAAGGTCATTGATGTGGGGCTGGACTTATCCGGCATGTTGGTTGAAATTTCGCTCGGCAAATTCTTTTTGTCAATAATTTTTAATAAAATTTTGTTATATGTTTTCTGGATTGATAGGAATTCTCATTTCCTGGCTAGTTATGTTGGTGTCCGCGTCATGTAATCTGACTGCGACACACTTAGCATATTGGTTGTAATGATTAGTGTTTCATGCTGAATGCGTCAAAACATCTCTACAATGAAGATGGGGTAGTTGGGGGGTAATGTCATCTACACAAATAGTTTATTTTTTGTAGAAGCTGCAGCTTTCGACATAGTGCCATTCAATGAAGACTACGTCAAAGTGTGGCTATTTTCGTGTGAAGAACAGTACTATTTTACAAAATAATGCTATCAGTACATGGGAATCACCTATAAATGCCAACAGAACGTAAAACCAATGTGTAAACGAACGGCTACGGAACTGCAATCCAACATAACCTACTAACATGGACGAAAATGACCTTTGAGCGTCTCACTCCATCAATGACCTTGAGCATGCGGGATAATTTCAGCCTTGATGTGGTCGGACTCCACTGGTAGTCAGTGATGCTTAAAGTATAACTTGACCATAAAGTGTTCAAAAGTCCATAAAATTTCAAAGCCACCAGTAAGTACACAGTAATTGTGACGTTTGCAGTTGTATATGAAACCAACTTTGAACTTGTCAACAAATTCCATGACGGAGGTGGTGCCGTTATACACCAGGTGTGCTGACATTATTCCGAATAGCTGCAAAGTGTAGGTTCAAGTGATGCCAACGTTCCGTTTGGTTAACACCAACGCAGCGGATAGTATCACTGTATCAATACCTTTTTTGAAGGCAGTACCCTTCAAAAGAGAAAACATGTCTCTATCCGATAAGACATCAACACAGATGAAATCAATTAAAGATGGCCAAGGGAACTAATAACCAAACAGGAGAAACAAAGAAAACAATAGGCTGATCACTTTAGAGGACTCTTGAATCTACCGCCACCTGCAGCTCACCCAGAACAGCCACTAACAGGGCACACATAACCATCAGTGGACACCAATCCTACGACGAAACCAAAAACCCTAAATGCAATCAAGCTAATTAAGACCGGGAAGGCTGCAGGACCAGACGGAATCCCCCCTGAAGCACCAAAAACGGGTCCAGAGGCCGCAGGGGATATCCCCACACTACCGTTGCAAAACGTCTGGAAGGAAAGAGAGGTACCTACTGATTGGAAGAAAAGCTACCTTGTCAAACTACTAAAGAAGAGCGAATTGCGCTTCTGCAACAGCTGGTACAGAATCATGCTCCTGTCAACAGAAGCAAAATATGCAGTGACGCCATTGTTGAAAAAATAAAGGATGCACTGGCTGCAGAACTCCGCCCACCGGAAAAATCTTGATTCGGGGAAATCAAGTGATGTGCAGATCAGATTGCAAACCTACGCATCATCATTGACTTTGAAAAAGCCTTTGACTGCGTAGGCCGCTAATTAATTTGGAAACTACTTCAGCGCAATAGCGCGCCCCAACTCTTAATCTACCTTATTTAACAGCTACACGACAATGGAATGTGTCAGGTGATCCACAGTGGTAAACTCAACCAAGCCTTTGGAATGATGACTGGAGTAAGACGGGGCTGGCTGACTAATACCACCGATGATATCCCTAATTGGGGTGGATTGCATTATGAGAAAGACTCTGAGGAGCGAGAAGAGAGGTTGTTGCTGCTATATTTTGACTGAACTAGAGTACACGTATCTTCTAGTATTTCCTCGCGTTTACAATTGTGCCCTAACGTTGCGATTACTCGACATCCGCAACGTAATTCAAAAGGCACTTGCGAAGGAATACGATAGTGTATTATTGCAGCAATCAACAATTCAAAAATCGAGCGAGTACAAAAAGTATCAATTGTTAACATGCAAGATTTAGAGTAATAAACAAATCAAAGTACAATTACATAGTGAAAGTATACTGCGATGATGAGTAATAAAACGGGTCACTACAAGGTATGCGTTGGACAGATAATAAGATTTTAGAAGATTCGGAATTCGTGGACGATTTAAGTGTAGTGTCAAACAAACTCAGAGACTTACAGACAAATACCAACACACTACCAGAAGAAGCTGCAAAGACAGGACCCTAAGTGATCATAGAGAAAACAGAAGTAATGGAGATACCTGACTAACAACAAACACCAGTCAATATCAACCGGAGAAATTTGAAGGAAGTTACTTCATTCACTTGTCTGCGTAGCATAGTTTCAACTATTTTTTAGGATCTGAAAGGCGAAACAGACCTTCATTAATCTGAAATCAGTCTGCAGATCTACTGCACTAAGCATGAGGAACAGCATCCCGATTTTCGAGACTGATATAAAATAAGTCCTTCCATATGGTTCAGGGATTTGGTGTTTCACCAATAGCTCTTCGAGTAAGCGGCAGACTTTATCAACAGCTATCTTTGCTTGATACTGAAGATCAGATGGCCAGAAATTAAAAGTAGCAAAGAATTCTGGCAACGAACCAACCAAGAACCTATTGCCTAACTAATGTTTAGAAGAAAATAGAGTTAGGTTTGGCATACTCTTGTTGCGGACTAAAAGGCTAAGCTCGTTCATACACGAATATACATGTAGAGAAGAATTCAGTCCATACAAATTAATACACATATAAAGTGCAATTGCTCCGTGAGTTATAAATGTCCCAAAATACACAAGTAAAGACGTACAGAGTTGTAGTGACAAGGCAGTCCTTTTTGGTATGCCGTTGCTCACCCTACTTAAGAGTATGCCAGCAGCCCCAGGGTACTTGCAGAGAGATAAGCAGACTGAAGCAAAGAATCCGAATGCGAATGTACGGATCAGGTACGATCCAGAGATGTTTGGCAATAGTGGAAGGCAAGAAGTTGGAAAGGGAAGTTGTTTCGTCCCTAGTGCGCGGTGAACAAGCTGGTATCCTTATTCAATATATCAGTCAACAACCATAATGTGCAGTGATTTCATTATTTTTACTATTTTACAATGAGCGTATAATTTGATATTTTTCGGCCTCCACACTCTTGTGGTGGTGTGATACATACAATGTGTGCCAATGGAATATGATTCTCACGTATTCCAGCAGTTCAAGTCGGCAATAGCAGCAGAATAAAATATATCTGTTTGAACGTTATATCTGATGTTAGAGACAGAATACATTTCCGACGGTTATATACTGCATTAACAGCAAAGTACTATGTGTATTATATTTCATGTCGTTTGATGTAAACCGAAATCACACACTCAGTGATTGGTTAACGATTATAAACTGCTGATATATAAACAGCGGTATGATTAGTGAAATATACTTTGGCCTCCGCATCTTGCTTTCTGTTGTTACACTCTGAGGAGACCGTTGGGTTGAACCCGAACGCGAAACAACGAGTTTGGCATCTGACAGTGACACGGAGGAAATCGTGTTTAATGAGGAAAAGGATGCACATAGACAATCGTGGAGCCAGCTAACGACAACTGCAGAAAATGAGACATGTGCTGCTGTAGATATTATTCCACTAGGAACATAAAAGATTAACAATAATAAAATTAGACGTATGTATTTTAAATTCATTCACAACGAAAATCTGTAGAATGTAGGTTTCATCAACTAGGACCTAAATCTAATGCAAATTCCTGAATCGTAGCACTGATCCTGATCAATTTTAGATCAAACTCTAACTGTAAAACAATCAGGACAGAATTGCTCGTAAAAAGAATGAATAACATGGATGTTAATAGAAGAACAATCTGATTGGTTTCCCCAGAAAATTTATTAGGCCTTTCGCGTGAGTTTTGATATTTTATGGGACCCGAATTCACGGGCCATTGGATTGTGTCCCAGTGGCTCAAAGGTCTACGAGCCCACCTAGTAACCAGAAGGCCCTGGGTTCGAACCCCGGTGGGTGCGCACTGATGAAGAGTCCCAAACTAGGACAAAACAGTTGTCCAGTACTCCCAGACTTTCCAGTGGTTCTCTAACTGGTGTCAGCTTATGATGAAATCCTACATCCAATCAAACAAAATCCTTACAAAACGAATACTTGAAAACTGTGTATTAATCACAACTGTGTAGCTTGGTGAATGAATACGTCAAAAACAGTCTCTTCACTGAATTATATAGTCTTATTTGGACATCCATAAGGGTGTTTTTCGCCTATTAAACAAGTAACTAGTTCTTATTAGAAATCCGGATACTCTGATCACAAAGGTAGCTACTATTAAGTTCAAAATCATTTAAAAATGGAGTCGTTTATTTGTAATTGATTTCTAATTGAAAACATACTTGAATTAAAAGGATTACTTTGGTTACAGGATTTCATCATGAGCTGACATTGGTTAGAGAACCACTGGAAAGTCTGGGAGTACTGGACAGCTGTTTCGTCCTAGTTCGGGATTCTTCATCAGTACGCACCCACCTGGGTTCGAACCCAGGACTTTCTGATTACAAGGCAAGCTAGTAGACCATTAAGCCACTGGGCCCCTATCCAGTGGCCCCGATGGGTGAGTACTGCTGAAAAGTTCCAAACTAGGACGAAACAGCTGTCCAGTACTCCCTGCAGGCTTTCCAATGGTTCTCTAACCAATGTCAGCTCATGATGAAATCCTGTAACGAATCAACCAAATCCCTACAAACCAACACTTAAATAAAAGGATTACTGTTTTGTAGATTATTCAGTCACATGAAGTATTTGCTGTCCAAGTTTACTTGTTATAAATGGTTTGGGTTATTTGAGTCCACAATGATAATACCCATGTTCTTAGTTCAGAGAACCAAGAAATGATGCCGAATCAGTATTTCTGTATGTTTCTGTGACTTGACATACACACCACTAAAAGCATTTCCAGCAGCCTACAGTAGAATTTCATCAAACCTACTTTTGCTAGCTCGACAGTGCCAGAGAAGATAAGCCAGCAACAAGGAATTCTGTCAGCAATCCTATCAAGAATCTGTTGTGCCAAATACTTTGAGGAGACCGTTGTATGACATTCAATCTACACACATCCAGTTGGTACCCAAATCACAAACGACAAGTTGAGCACGAGTTCAAGCGTGATAAACAGGAAGAAATGCAAGCTTATGAAAAAGCGTGTAGCCACCTAGAAAATAATACACAGATCAGAGTGAAATGACGATATTCTCCTGAAGTCGCCGAATGTCCCACCAGGAATAATAAAGTCACATATTTTAATCCAAATAATAAAATTATCATTGTGCATAGAAAAATTTAGCCCACGCTAATAATTCTATGCTCTTCTATGACTGTGTGAACTATTTTATTTTTTAAAACTTTTTTCACTATTCATTTAAATTAAAGGTTTCTTGTATTTCCCAATGAATGAAAAACAAAACGATATTGTTTTTAACCGATTAAAAATGCCCATTAAAATTTTCAAAAGAATGGACACTGAACAAAGAGTACTCTTTTCGATAAATTCATCACCAGGCTCTACAATTATATATACATTATAGTGAATGAATGAATTAGTGTTACGAAGGACATCTAACTCCATTACGGATAGGATTTTATTTTGATAAATCACACAGTGTTATACAGTAATATTAACTGATGACCACGTTTCGAGCACAAACTATTGCCACTCATAACCATATCAAGTTACTCACTCACACAACTTTTTTCCTTCATTTATATACATGTGTGGAATCGATTAGATATTTAAATAAAAATCAATATGAGATAATGTACATTCAGAAATAATAATAATACGAGTGTTATTGATCAATTACAATTAGATGGGAAATAAGACGAGTGTTTTTATAGTCAAAATAAGTAACTTGTTAGAATGTTGTGATGTACTTGAATCGAAATACAATCTTATGGTTATTTATTATTCTCTTCTGATTTGACTTGCGATAATAATAATATCTTCCATATTTCTGGTATTTGCATTGAGTCGCTTCTGTTGCATGTGTTGGGTGTAGACTCGATGAACCAGTCAGGATTCAGTAATCAACCTCTTTTTCCACCTACCTATGTTACTCTTTAGAATTTTAACCCTATCTCACCCTATTGTGTGGTTGTTTGTTAATGCGTGAAGTGCAATTGCTGAGCTTTTTCTAAATTACTTATCTTTTCAGGATCAACCATTCTTCCCTTAGATAAATTCTTATGTTCTGATAATCTGACTACCCCGACCTACTAGTCTGACCTATGTAACTGAATTCACAGTCATTGCAGGGTATTTTGTAAATTATACCATATATTATATACATATATATATATATATGATGTATATATGAGTGCGTACTGATGAAGAGTCCCAAACTAGGACGAAACAGCTGTCCAGTACTCCCAGGTTTTCCAATGGTTCTCTTACTAATGTCAGCTCATGATGAAAATCCTGTAACCAATCAAATCCCTACAAACCAACACTTGAATATATTATTTTGGTTAATTGGGTCAACAGGGTCCTTTAATCTACAGAGCTTGTTTAAATAACATCAAATCAATAATATTGATGGATTACAGCTGAACAGCATCAACATAAAATAAGCTGAATGTCAGAAGAATTATGAAAGATAATATTACAAATTCATGAATTTCTAGTCTCTACTGTAGGCCGGCCAGGGCAGTGGTGCTGGTTGGCTGGACTTGTTTCTTTTGAACACAGAGCGCTGGTTGTTTGAGGCGAATTGCAATAGCCTCTGCTGTTTGGAGCATGCGGTGCTTTGACGATTTTGGTAATTTGTTAGGCACCCGGTATATTATAGAAAAGGATTCTTCTACGCTGGCTTTGTGACCGGTTGGCACCAGATGGTCTAATATCTAGCTGTTAATAGTTTTAACTACACCTTTACTTAGCCGTAGTGGGATATCTTCTCGAGCATGAACACCGTAGAGCATCTGTTCGACCACGAAGAAATCCAACTGAACTAGTAAAGCTTGAAAAATCATCAGCCATAGGTCTACACGCTATAGAATCAGGCCACAAAATTGATTTTGACAGTATTGAAATAATCCAGAAAAACTTCAGAAATCACAAAGAACGTCTAATATCAGAAGCATTTCATATCAAGTGGAATCCAAATTGTCTGAATAGGAATGATGAACTAAAACAGAATTTGACCTGGTTACAACACCTCCCTCCCGCATGAAGTGATAAAATCAACACGAATGTGATAAGCAACTTCATTATATAAACGCACGCTGTTTTTATAGTTTTACACACTTATCAAATCCAACAATCTACACCTGATTTTGTTATCTTTACCAATGGACCGATTTGACAACGAAAAATGAACCCATACTGAGGAACGATGATTAAGTTGTTATATATATGCTGAGATTTTGTAAATTCTGGTTTAATAATACTTTGATAAAGCTAATAGCATTAAATAGCGAAACGTCAGTAAAAACAATATCGTTTTGTTTTTCATTCATTGGAAAATACAGGAAAACCTTTATTATAATTAATATAATATACCCAATGCCCAAATTTTTTCAAACAGTTAAAAGTGAACTTGATTTGGACATATATACTTTTTCACTATCCTAATAATCCAAGATGTGGTTTGTTGAATAAAGCAACCAATTCAAGCACCCCCTACTTTAACTTGGGCAACTGCATGGTAACACCAGCCTTCATACAATGGGTGTAATTCATAGCTTGAAAACTGTATTCCTGGCTAAATGAGTTCAAACAAATTATTAGCCGCTAGTAAGAATTAAGTTCATTCCCTTCCAAAGTTTATCTCCCTCCTTGTCTATTAATTATTCAAACGTATAACATAATTTGATATATATATATATATATATATATATATAACTATAAAAGTTTCATTTTGTACCATTTATTGTTCATACAGAATTTGTTGCAGACTTGCATATGACACCTAAACGATACACAAAATTCCAGCTATGTTTCCCCGGGCTCTAATACGCAAAACATTGGATTTTACAAATATTATGACAATGTTAAGTTAGAGAATACAAGTGAACACTCTGAATCACGTGTAAGTGACAAGGTTGTATGCTTGTACTCTCTCACACTGAAATAAGTACTGAATCCTTGTTCATCGAGTCTACACGCAACACATGCAACAGAAGCGACTCAATGCAAATACCACGAATATGGAAGATATTATTATTATCGCAAGTCAAATCAGAAGAGGATAATAAATAAATCTCAAAATTCTATTTCAATTCACTTACATCACAACATTCTAACAAGTTACTTATTTTGACTAAAAAAACACTCGTCCCATTTCCCATCTGATTGTAATTGATTAATAACACTTATATTATTATTATTTCTGAATGTACATGACCTCATATTGAATTTTATTTAAATATCTAATCGATTCCACACATGTATATAAATGAAGGAAAAAAGTTGTGTGAGTGAGTAACTTGATATGGTTATGAGTGGCAATAGTTTGTGCTCGAAACGTGGTCATCAGTTAATAGTACTGTACAATACTGTGTGATTTATCAAAATAAAATGTTATCTATAATGGAGTTATGCTCTACCACCACAGTGCCCAAGTTTTATACTTATATCAATGTCTAGAAAGGCAATGGAAACTTCGCAATTAAACCAATGAGCTTAGAGAACACAACTACATCACAATAACAACAAAATCACATTCGTCTGAGCTTTATAATATTTTCATTATTCCAAATTGAATTCAAAATTGAGTAAGCAAACAACTGTCTTACTAACAATACAATCAATAACAAATGTTCATTCACGGAGGAAATAATCAACCACAATAGTAAATACCCTGTTATAATAGAAAAATTTCAGTAGCAATCTAGTACTTGTTCATGTCGTATTTATAAAAATATTTAGTTAATGTAGAATAAATTCAAATTAATCTACTTGGCTTTTAAACATAAGATGGAGGACCATTGGAAAATATGGGAGTACTGGACAGCTGTTTCGTCCTAGTTTCGGACTCTTCGTCAGCACGCATCCACTGAGGTTCGAACCCAGGAACGAAAATTTTTGCAGCTGAGGGGAGGAGATGGAATCAAAATCCAGGTGGAAGAGGAGTCGAACTAGCAGTCTTCTGCGGCATATTAGTCTACCAGATCATGGCGATTATTCTAGGTGCTGTCACAATCAACTAAATTATTTGTCAAGTATTCAGTGTTATCAATAAGTGGATAAAGATTAACTCTTGTTATTATTATCATTATTATTTCCTTTAATTCCTAGAGGACCATAGGGCTTCAGCTGCACGTCTACATTGCGGTCGTTTCTCTGCTAGAGTCTTCACCTGGCTCCAAGTCTGCCCACACGTTTTCATCTCCTCTTCACATGACCTCCTCCAAGTCACCCTTGGATGACCAACTCACCCCTTTCCTTTCTGGTTCCGCTCGAGCAATGGCTTGTCTAGTGATGTCACTTGATGATTTTCTCAGAGTATGGCCAATCCATCTCCATTTCCTCCTGCCTATTTGTTACACAATCGGTTCCTGGTTGGTTCGCTCCCAGAGATCCCTGTTGCTGAACATTTCTGGCCATCTAATCTTGAGTATTGAGCGAAGATAGCTGTTGATGAAGGTCTGTAGTTTGTTTGAGGTGCTGTTCATGACGCACCAAGTCTCTGATCCACATAGTAGCACTGACTGATTTCATATTGGAGTTGAAAATCCGGATCTTATTTTTGATGCTGAGTGTTGTTGACCTCCACACAGACTTGAGAGTAGTGAAAGCTTGTCTTGCTTTCCCGATTCTTGCTTTGATATCCTTGTCAGTTCTGTTGGCCTGTAGTTGAAACGATGCTTGCCAGGTCGGTGGGTAAAGGAAGTTGTTTCTTTCAGGTTCCTCCCATTTATGCTGATTGTTTTCTGTTGTGGTTGCTGTTGGCCAGGAATCTTCATCACCTCTATTTTGTCTATGTTCACCTGAAGTTCTATCTTCTCTGGTTGCTTCTTCTGCCAACTTGTTGCTTTTCACTTGCATATCTTCCAGTTTGTAGGAAATCAGACATATATCATCGGCGAAGTCCAGATCCTATTATCATCATTAATAAAATTTTAAAAAAAATTATGTTTCAAAATAGTGATGTCTTTTCAATTTGTAACTAAGGTTGTGAAGATTACTAATTTTAAACTAATGGTTATGAAGCATGAAGAAAACGTTCAGAAAAATTGGAGATTAGGATAAAAGCTATTGAGAGATATTTTCTCACATAGTATAGAAAACACTACAACAGATATTACAGTTGTGTAAAAGCAAAAGTCGATAAAATACTTCTAAAACAGCCAAACGTAACATCTGATATGATTATAGCAATCAACTAAGCGTGTAATACAAAATTAGCTGTTTGAAGAAATCCAAATTGTAATTGACCGCCTTCGTTCTACCTGTACATGTATACTGAGACGAAAGAGTAGGAAGTTTGATTTGCAATAACTCATAACCTCACCAGAAGAAATATTAATAACAAAATATTGGTAATGTTTGATTTTGGGAGGAGGTCAACTAGATTTTTTTACAGGAAATTATTGTTTTTATCAATTCACATGAAAATGTAACAACATTTCACACAATCTGATCAGTTGTATTGAGAACTGTTGACTTGAAAAGACACTGGCATTCGTTTTAACTCTTTTAGCTCTTAGATACTTATTATTGGTATTATCATGTGGCGACAGCTGTCTGCAAGCCGGAATTGTAGACAACAACTTACGTCAGTGTTCACGTCCCGAATCGGGGTCATGAGAAAAAACAATAACGAAGTTTAACCTTGAGGAACTCACCAACCAGTCACAGCAGACAACGTGTTAGATGGTTGGAAGCAATCGGCAGGAAGCCGATTTGCTGGTTGGCACTGGTCAGCAAGGCGTACTACACCCTTCAAGGAACTCATGTCCCTTCTGAGATTCGAACCCGCGTCACCCAGTGCCGCTTGCAGTCAGAGACGTTACCACTGAGCTAGCTATTCGGGCTCGCGATTGACCTCCATTAGGACTGTAGTGGGTATTTTGATTGAACACTAGTAACTAGTGTGACGTGTCTAGTCCTTTCTTTGGTGCAGACTGAATTCTATCAGTCAAGCTTGCAATGTGGCCCAAAGCTTCCTGCTGACTGCCTCCAAACCTCTAATTTAATCAAATTAATGTGCACCATGTTGGCGAGCTAACTAGTATGCCACATTGCAAACCTGATTGATAGAATTCAGTCTGCACCAAAGAAAGGACTAGACACATCACACTGGTTACTAGTGTCAAATCAAAGACTTAACGTGTTTAAATACGATTCTCAGATATATAGCTTAACTTTCTAAGAAACGGTCACAAGTAGTACAGAATGACCTTCAGCAAGAAAACAATCAATCAGAATACCCTACTTCTCTGCTGACACTAATGCACATAGAAATCTACAAATAGCTCTTGATTTTCTCAATAGACGATCTGTTGCCTGGCCTTTGTTTCTGTCGTTACAATCATCCTCTCCAAATCAACTGTTATCTGTGAAATTAATGAAGTCACGCTAAGATTTCTGTGTATTCCTAATTCGCAGTTATTTTAAGCTTGTATTACTTAGCAAGTACGCAACAAAACCAAAATATTATCGTATTCTTTTTTAACTTTGGTTTTCCTTTTTATTCAAGTGACAGTACTGTTTTTCCTCGTTTGTTCTTACTGCAAAACATCAATGGGGCAAGTTGAGAATCTAGAGCAACTAAATCTAACAACCAACATATCCAAACCTCATTTAATTGTGGATAGAATTCACTTTGATAAAGTCACACAGTATTATACAGTAATAATTACTGATGACGTCTAGAGCACAATTTATTGCTGATAGTCATGTCAAGTTACTCAAACAACTTTCCAACTTCGTTTATACGATTCCACTATTTCTCATCTCTTCATTTGATTGGTAGTAATATTTTCCATATTTCTGGTATTAGTGATGAGTCATTCTTATTGTACGTGTTCGGTGTAGATTCTATGAACAAAGATTCAGTAATCAACCTGAACATATTGGAACGCTTCCATATGAGAAAATTAAGAAGATTATAGATACAATAATGAATAAGATTAAGAAATCTACAAAGGGTTTAATACGCAGAATGAAGCGGTCATCGGGTGAGTTTAAATATTTTAATTTAATTTAAATACCGCTACTTATGAATTATCAAAACACTTAGCTCTCATATTATGCTACATTAGACTAACTAATTCATGTGAAATGAAACGGAAACTAAATGACATTCAACTAGAGAATGATGAAACAATGGTTAGTTTTGATATAACTAGTCTTTATACTAATATACCAATCAATATGGCAGTCTTAGAAGCAGTTGAAAGAGAACTAACTGCAGATCCTGAACTCAATCATAGGACAAAGCTGCGTTTTGAGAAAAATATCTTGGGAATTCAGTGATGCTTCACATCTACCATCTTTAAATTCCAAGGAAAAATATATAGACAAACAGAAGGTGTAGTAATGGGATCACCAATATCCCCTATCGTAAGAAATATCTTTATGAACATCTGGGAAAATATGGCTCTTAACACATTTAATCCTGCTCCAAAGATACGGTGAAGATATATGGATGACACTTTCACAGTGTTAAAAACACAGCTTATCTGTAGTTTCTTCACACACACGTAAACTCACCAGAAAATGGAATAAAATTCGCAATTGGTTCTGAAAATAAACAAAAGGTATTAGCTGCGTTACATTGTGAAATAAAACGAACGGAAGAAGGTAAAGTGCACACTAGTGTTTATAAAAAACCAACGCATTTTAACAGATATTTAGACTATAATTCATCTCATCCGTTATTTGTAAAGGCAGGCTTAGTTAAATGTCTAACAAACAGAGCAATAGCGCTAAGTAGTACAAGTACAACAAAAAACCTAAATGATGAAATGAAACAGGTAGAATAAGCGTTGGTGTTAAATAACTATCCTATAAAATTCATTAGAAAGTTCAAAAAAGGTCGAAAGTTAATTAAAAATAGTAGTAAAACTAATAATAATAGTAACACAAATAACAATGAATATTAGGCATCTACAGTTTAATCATATAAGGAGGGGACATCTGAGACCCTACGTAGGATTCTAGATAAAGCAAGAATTAGGGTGGCATTTAAACCTAAAAACTCACTCAGAAACAAGCTCTGTAGCCTAAAAGACCCAGTGGACCCAATTAAACAGAATAATATAATTTACAAAATACCCTGCGATGACTGTGAGGTCACCTAAATAGTTCAGGTTGTCAGAGCATAAGAATTTAGCTAAGGTTAAAATGACTGACCCCATGAAGATTAGCAGTTTACGAGAAAGCTCAGCAATTGCACTACATGCATTAACCCATAACCACACAGTAGGGTGGGAGAAGTGAAATTCTAAAAAGTAATATAGCTAGGTGCAGAAAGAGATTGACTACTGAATCTTTGTTCATAGAATCTACACCCAACACGTACACTACTAATGACTCACCACTGATGTCAAAGATGTGAAAAATATTATGTAATAATTATTTGTAATAATAGAATTTCGCAATGACCGAATTACAGGAAATCAACCAACAACCCAGTGAGGGACGAATTTAGGAAATTGTATTTAGCAGAATAATTTGTAATTCATATAACAAATATTAGCAAACAACAGCACGTATTTAAACAATACAGTAATTGAAATTGTCGATTACCACGTATTACTAGCAATTAGATCAAGATATGACAAATAATGAAATCATATAAATGAAGTTGGAAAGTTGTGTAAGTAACTTGATATGACTATCAGCAATAAATTGTGCTCTAAACGTCATCAGTAAATATTACTGTATAACACTGTGAGACTTCACCAAAATACATTTTATCCACAATGGAATTATACTGTACCACAGTGCACAAGTTCTATTCTTATATCAATGATATATTCAAACCTATATCACACAGTGCACATTTAATTCTCTTTAGACTATGTTGCGTTACAAGCTTTTATAAGTTAATGTCCAATTCTCAAAACTAATTGGGATTCTATATATTAGGTTTCTGGACAATAATGTATCACGCGGTCACTTCTGTGAAATTTTCTGAGAAACTGAGATTCTAATCCACAGTGATCAGTCAAAGGTGAACCTTGGACAAGCTGAGTCTTCTACAACATTTTATCTCAGGATATTTCAAAAGTAATAAACGGATTACAATGAGTATGTGCAAATTCTTACAAGTGTCGAAAATAACTTACCAATATCTTATTAATAAAAAGACAATTGCAGCGAAGTCATCATCTAGGCTGTACATTCGTGTATTTATATCAAATGGATAGGAAAGTTCCAGAATAATTTCTGGTTAGGGGTCAAATTAATAAAAATTACAATTAGGAATTAAAATGACGTAACAAACAGGGGGATGGATAAAACTCGAACAAAGTAGCATTATAATAACTAAGAAGACTGACATTATGCAATTGGGGGTTAGAAATGTAGAAATAACAAAATATACAGGATGTTTGGATAAGAAACTAGTATGATGAATAATTGTTTATGCAATCAGGGATTAAATATGTAGAAATAGTAAGATGACAAAATAAACAGGAAGAGTGGGTATGAAAATATGGTAGTGTAAACAGGGTTTAAGAAAACTTAAAATAACATGAATAAACAGGAAGTTTAGATAAGAAAGGTGATGAGATTGTCATTACTAAAAAAAATTTTACCTGTTTATGATGGCCATGGTAGTGAGAGGGGTTGGACGTAATTCTTTTGGATACAAAGTGTGGGTTTGAGCTTTTGGATAGCTAGCGCCTCAGCTATGCCCAGATGTCTTGATTTGATTCCCTTTGATAGGTTTGATTGAATTTTGTATATTACTTTGAAGGATTTTTCGAAAGGCGCTGAATGTCCTGAGTTGACCAAATGTTCTGTCACTGAACTGTATACACGTTTTCGGTCTCCTTTTACTAGCCAGGCTGGGTAGTGTTCGCGAGCGCGTTTTTCAAGTCGGCGCATGGTACGGCCGATGTACTCAGCTCCACAAGAGCAAGTAAACTGGTATATGCACGTTGAGGTCGCCCAATGCGACGGCTTGTCTTTCACGTTCTGGCTGAACAGTTTCTTGCAAGAAAACGTCAGTCGTAGGCTCGCGGCGAAGTATGTTTTCTTTAGAGATTTGCAGAGACGTTTGCGAAGGATTTCTGCTTCGATATCACCTTTGAATTCTAGATTAAGCAGAAGTGTTTTCTTTGGAACAGATTGGACTTGTTCTGAAGTCTTAGTCTTAGATTTGAGATTTCTGTCCTATGACCCAATATCTTATTGTAGAATTTTAGCATATCTTATATCGATCGATACACATTGTGCCTAAAGGTACACCATTACGTCTCCTAGACGTAGCTGATGTCATAGAAATCGATAAGAACAAACCTAAACTGTGTGCAAAAGAATATACATTTATAGTCCTTGTTTCGATGGTTTACCAGGAGAGCACCAAAGAAGTAATTGTCTCATATTTTCATGCTTAATTATGTCCTTCTTACTCCTTATTTTTATCAATTTTTGAATTTCACTCGATTCTCTGTAGTCTGTTTTTTAGGTGGCTCCACGATTACCCATGAGCTTTCATTTCCTGTTCACACACAAACTCTTCCATGTCATCTTCGGATTTACACCGGATGTGTCGTTTCCCACTTGAGGGCCTGGCAGGTGTTGTCACTCGACGGTCTTCTCAGTGTGTGACTGATCCATCTTCATTTCCTTAATATTTTTAGGCAATAAGCTGTTGGCTTATTCCCCAGAATAGTTCCCTGCTGCATCTTTTTACTGGCCGGTAATTGGATCTTCAGCACTGAGTGAAGGCAGCGGTTTATAGAAGTCTGCAGTCATCTTTGAGAAATATTCCATTCGACATGTCGAGCCTACAGACGTAAAGAAGCACTGACATCAGAAAAATTACTAAAAATTCGGATCATATTCCTTGCGCTAAGTGCAGCAGATCTCCACACTGACTTCGGATCAGTGAAGGTCGGTCTTGCCTTTGTTGTCCTCATCCGTGCAGCCTGCATGTAGGGGAAACAGTGCTTCGCAGGTATGTGAAAGAGGTGATTTCTATTGGATTTCTCCCGTCGATGATGGTCGGTGCTCGTTGTGGAGGGCTAGGTGCCTTCACCGCCTCTGTCTTCTCTGTGTTCACTCGAAATCCTGTCTTTGTTACCAGCCTCTTCCGCCAATTTGTTGTTTTTCGCCTATTTATCTCCCAGATTGAGTTGTATTAGACACAAATTATCCACGAAGTCTACAAACGCAAAATGAGTTTTATAATACAAATTGAAATGGTGTTTCTTGTTGTTCATGCTATGAAAGTCCCGTTGAAGTAAAATTGCAAGACTGACTGGGTGACTTGACCCTCTAATACGTAGCTGGGTCAATCACAGAATGGTTGTTTGGTTCTGGAATTAATAATTGTAATGTATCGTCAAACTGTGAGTAATAAAAGCGTTAAGCGGGATGATGTCATCAGAAAGCTGGTTAGTGAAAAATCTATTTCTATCTGATAAGACTTCAAGAGACTGAGTGCTACGTCATTACGTAACACCTGGCTGGCCTTACGACTTACTTTGCTCCAGCACCTTCCTAGTCACTAGCTGTGATGGCCAAACACAAATTAAGAGGAATTATTTAGGAAAAGCTTAAAGTTATTTTTAGTGAAAGGGTTTTGGAATTTGTCTTGATGGCAATAGATTAGCGTGATAGCTAACACAGGAGGAGTGCAAAATAGCATGTAGGCCTACTCCAATGCGTGCTGCTTAACAAAACTAAACGTCTGGTGGCGAAACTTATTTTGTCAATTCAGTCTATTTTGTTCATTTTGGCTCTAGCTGCACTTCGGTTTCAGCATCGTGAATAAGAGAGCATCCCTTCCTTGCAAGGTTGTTGGGATACCAGTCACTTTCGAACCTAGGAAGCATCTGTGAAATGGTTAAACAGTTGCCGATCGAAATATGAAGCTTTAGGTTTGGCTGTAACCCTTCTAAAATGACGGGACGAACCAAACTCTCCGTTTACATTTCTCGAATGACCCTTAATCTATGGCAGAGGTGTACAAAAAGGAAAATCGGTAGAGAAAGAACGTTAAAGCTACTGAATGGCCATGATATAGCGCCGTTATGAAAGGTAGTTGGGTTTGCAGCAAGCTGCTAGTGTGTTGTAACTTAATGTATGGGACTGAACGTAATGATTCCAGCATTGAGGATTCAATAGTGATGGTGTTATTATTTTCGGGGAAGAGTCACTAGACTCACAACCAACCTTCGCCTTGCCTTTTTACCGGGCTCACCACTGGTTACGTGAGGTTTAGGAGTGTGTCGTGCGGAGATCGGACCCTGAACAACAGATGCACAGTTATTACTTTATACTCCTCTTCTTTCTATTGTTATTACATTATTTTGTCGTATGGATTCCTTTGTATTCATATTGTACTAGTTTAGTGTTTTAATTATACAAAATAAGGCGTAACACTTCAGTACTATATGTATGTATTGTTAAATTAATTTTATCTCTTAACAACAAATATTGACACACTCTGTTGATTACAGGCCTTAGGATTTCATTCATTCTATTCCAGCTTTAGTTATTGTAATCTTGTGTAGTGATGTGGAGAAGATAGGTTGAGATAAATAATAATAATTTTATTCTAAAGCAATAATTTCTCACACATGAGGTTTCCAGCATTCTAATTACCGTAACAGTTTGCCTGCTTTTACATGTTAATAAACACATAAAGTAGTAAAAATAATAAAACTGCAAATAATGAAGTTAATAGACGAATAATGCATGTGTAATTAAGATTCTGGTGATAAGTTGCTGATTATTCGTAGATTATAAGCTCTTCTCTGACAACTGAATCTTCAAACAACACCCAACCAAAATATGCTATGGTTAAATTTTTATATTTAGTAGCTGTACCAGCATGAATTCTTATAAAATTTCTTCTGGTTTTACCCGAAGAGATACAAGCAGATAGTTGCTAAAAATAAAGAGGATGTTCAATATCAAACAAAATGACTCTGACCAATTGCCTGAAAGAATCAGAATGCTTATCAGCGACAGTGTTAGTTAGTTGTGTCAAGTATTATTATTATTATTATTGTATCCTTTAATTCCTAGAGGAACATAGGGCTTCAGCCGTGCGTCTCCACTGCGTTCGGTTCTCTGCTAGAGTCTTCACCTGGCTCCAAGTCTGCCCACACGTTTTCATCTCCTCTTCACATGACCTCCTCCAAGTCACCCTTGGATGACCAACTCACCCCTTTCCTTTCTGGTTCCGCTCGAGCAATGGCTTGTCTAGTGATGTCACTTGATGATTTTCTCAGAGTATGGCCAATCCATCTCCATTTCCTCCTGCCTATTTGTTACACAATCGGTTCCTGGTTGGTTCGCTCCCAGAGATCCCTGTTGCTGAACATTTCTGGCCATCTAATCTTGAGTATTGAGCGAAGATAGCTGTTGATGAAGGTCTGTAGTTTGTTTGAGGTGCTGTTCATGACGCACCAAGTCTCTGATCCACATAGTAGCACTGACTGATTTCATATTGGAGTTGAAAATCCGGATCTTATTTTTGATGCTGAGTGTTGTTGACCTCCACACAGACTTGAGAGTAGTGAAAGCTTGTCTTGCTTTCCCGATTCTTGCTTTGATATCCTTGTCAGTTCTGTTGGCCTGTAGTTGAAACGATGCTTTCCAGGTAGGTAAAATAGGTTGTGTCAAGTAGTACACGACTAACCTTGCTTGTAGTCCTCAGTGTCATACGTGAGAGGATATAGTCCTTTTTGAGAAGCCCAGGAAAGAATGGAAAGTCAGGAAGTCCCAGCTTCATTATTTAGCAAGTCGTACGGAAGATTTCCTTAGAAATCAAAAAGATATGAGATGACTGGAAGAGAAAATGATACCAAGATAAGTGAAATTCGATCTATTTTCTGTCATAGTGTTATCGATATCTCAAGAATCATGATACTGAATCAGTTCACGTAAGTCTTGTTCATCTTTATTGAAATTGGCTTTCAAAGAATATGGTAAGCTATGTGAAAAGAAAGAAATGGAGAAAGTACATTAATTCGAGGCACACCAGCTTCACTAGGCAAAGCAGTTGAGCGCTTCTCATCAAAAACAGTGTGTGGTTTCCTGCAAGAAAAACAGGAAGACATCCATCTTGTAACCCAGGATTCACTGCTCGTTGAACTTAGCTTGCTAAGCGAAAATCCTCCTCTAGGAATAGAATCAAAAGCCTCAATGTAGTCCCTAAAGGTAGATAGAAGAAATTTCACACCTTTATCTAAACTGGAAAAAAAATTATGGCGTGGTCGAATAGCGGCATCTAAAGTACTTCTACTGCATTTGTAAGTAAATTGTCTAGGGTCACCGAAAGATTTGAATAATGGTTTAAGAATAAACAAGAGCAGTCGAAAATGGAGATGTGATGGCAATTAGCATAGACTATAAGCTTGATCCAAAAGGTGATGGTGACTTTGGTACTGATGAATTCTTTATTTCTTTTAAGATATTCAGATTTTGGGAACTGTATTGCACGGATTCGAATTAACTTCAAGGTAGATTTTACCATGAACCAATATTATTCAAAGGATCATCAAAAAATGAGAAACATTGGACAGACATTTCGTCCTAGTTTCGGACTCTTCAGTAGTGTTTGGATGATAGTTGCATACTTTTTCCTCTATTAACACAATATTACGCTTTCACTCTTAAGATATTGGTCTTGAAACTTTCAAGTTTAGTTGTACTGCACTTGGTCTTGTCAAATAATCCAAAGTCACTCAACTTAGTTACTTAATTCTGCTTTAGTATCTGCCTTATTAATGTTCTTGTATCACGCAACTTTCTTCAGAATATCCTGATTGTTATCTAAAACTGAAAATTTCAATGACACATTTTTGGAAACATTCTGTTGGCTAAGGCTATCAGTTGAATGCATATAACACGTATAGCTATTCGTAGCATAAGATATAAGTTGCCGACTGAGTGACATACTGGTGGGTGAGTTATATTCAGTAATGTGAGCGAAACATGACCACCCCAAAAATATAAAACAATCAATGAAGTAAGCTGAATGTAAGTTCGAGGGATAACAAATAATAAATATAATGATAAAGTGATCGTATGGTCAACTGTGATGGAATAACAGAAACAGTGAAGCCCTACTTTTGTGGTGAGAGCTGTCTGCTAGCCAGAGTTGTATACAACATTTTACGTCAATGTTTACGTCCCAAATCGGAGTCACGAGATAAGACAATAACAAAGCCTAACCTTGAGGAACTCAGCAACCAATCACAGCAGAATTAGTGTGTGCAAATACGATTCTCAAACAAATAGACAACTTTGTAAGCAACGGTCACCAGCAGTACACAATAACCTCAAACAAGAATAACCAACTAGAAGACGTTGCTTCTCTGCTTAAATAACTAATAATAATGTACATAAAAATCTATAAATGTCTCTTGATTTTCTCAACAAAACGATCTGTTACCTGTCCCTTGTCTTCTGTCGTTACAATTTTCACACGGAACCCAAGGAATAGGCTGATACAGACATAATCACTTTGCCACAATAGCTCAGAGAAATGTAATTAGAAACAGTTCAGCTACTGGCAATGAGGTAGTACAACTGCCTACAAACATAAAGAACAAAATACTTGTATTCGCAGTTTGTGCACTTATATGAGTGAATCTCATATATATATGATTTTTAGAATTATCGTCCTACTTCACGCATATGATTTTATAGAGATGGTGAAATAAGATATCGATGGACTTTTGAACATGCTACAACTTGTAGAAATGATGTGACTAATGATCTAATTATCAAAAGGTCTTTCAGGTATTTACATATTCTTTGTAGTCATCACACAATCAGACTAAACCATTGAATATTAGTCAGTTTACGGGACTTTAAATCATACTTTAATGTCACAATTAATTGTCGGTTATCAAATGATTTCACATAGAACCTTTTAAAGAATACGTTCGATCATCCACTGATATTTAACCTTCAACGGTAGTGCAGTTGTCCCATCTTGGCTGAATAATAGTTCTTAAGAAGTTATATCCAGTGAGGGATCATAGGTGTGAATGCATAAAATAGTAATAATAATAATAGTATGAAATGCAGTTAAAACTAAAATGTTTGTGGTTATAATCTGGTCGATAATGATCACCCTATTTCTCTATAATCTCCTCCTTTAAAGTCATCTACAAGGCAAAAAGTAATTTACCGAAATCACTACATATCCGACTCATCTGTATTGCTGAAGCTTTGGCTATCGAAGTTCGTTCAACCCCTCCAACTTTCATGGTCTCTTAATCCCTCTACGGTAAAGTATGGTAATCCCCAATCATATTTTGCCTCTACCAATTTTTCATTTTGTCTATTCAATTTGTAGTCTCTTCCTTATTAAGTCAGTTGTTACTATTACTACTCTCACTTTTAACTGTTCCCGGTATTATTTCACTTGTTCCACTTGTCATTCTAAATCAATTCCTTTTTACAACGTTAAATTCTATGCTATTAAATTTCACACAATAATACGTAACGTTTTTATTTTATTCGATTTGTCTCCTAATCTTATAATTGCACACCCTTTTTTAAGTTCTATCCATCCTATGAATTATTCTATGTATGACATTAATTTACTTTGCCACTTGACATTTAACTACGATTATAATCACAAACATTTTAGTTTTAATTGCATTTCATATTATTATTATTTTATGCATTCACACCTATGTTTCAATTTCGTCACCGGATATAATTTCTTAAAAATAAAACTATATATGTATACGATTGTACAGCTTGATGATAAATTCGTTGAAAAGAGTCTCTTCGCTGAATCACTTGTTTTGATTTTCTATATGTTACAATGGAAATTTTCCATGAGTTGAATAATAGTTCATCATATAAATGAAAAGAAGGCGTTCTGCGAAGAGACTCTTTTCGGCGAATTCATTCACTGAGCTGTACAATCGCACATATATACAATTTTGTTTGTGTGTGTGTGTACATTAGATTTATAAAGTTTAGATAATTGTATAATATAAGTATTATTTGGCTTGGAAACAAACGTTAAGATAGAAAATAAAATAGAATTGATTAAGTGAATCGGATGACGTAATATAGTTGACTAGAAATTGGAAGTGGGTCAAATTAGCAATACTGTTAATGAGGGTAGAGATTACAAAAGGGTGGGGTAGAGAATAATATAAATGAAGATGTGAAGTAATAAAATGCAAAAGACAAAATAATACAATTATTAAGACTGAAATTAAGAAAGATTACGTCCATTGCAGATTTAATGAATGAACGAATTTCCTTTCTATGCAGAGTTCAGGATTTAGCAGATGAATTGCCATTGCTTCTGCGATGTGGAGACGTTTGATCCGTACACTTTTAGTTCATCAACATCTAATGAATAACTTCAAGATAAATAATCTCATACTCTTATTAGAAAAAGTAATGAGTCAGTTTAGGCAGTAGTGATTAAGCTATATCGTGAATTAATACAAACAGAAGTAAAGCAACTGGACTATAGCCACCAAGCATTTTCATTCGCAAGCAAGTGTCAATAAGCTGCAACTATTATCTAAGGACTTACGGGCTAGAATACAGTATAATTCCATTATGGATAAGATTTTATTTTGATAAATTACACAGTGGTGTTATACAGTAATATTAACTGATGACCACGTTTCGAGCACAAACTATTGCCACTCATAATCATATCAAGTACTCACAACTTACTTTCCTTCATTTATATACATGTGTGGAATTGATTAGATATTTGAATAAAATCAATATAGGATAATGTACATTCAGAAATAATAATACGAGTGTTATTGATCAATTACAATAAGATGGGAAATAAGACGAGTGTTTTTTATAGTCATAATAAGTAACTTGTTAGAATGTTGTGATGTGCTTGAATTGAAATAGAATTTTAAGATTATTTATTATCCTCCTCTGATTTGACTGACTGGTGGTAATAATATCTTCCATATTTCTGGTATTTGCATTGAGTCATTCCTATTGCATGTGTTGGGTGTAGACTCGATGAACCAGTCAGGATTCAGTAATCAATCTCTCTCCACCTACATAGATTACTTCTTAGAATCTTAACCCTCTCCCACCCTTTGTGTGGTTTTGTGTTAATGCATGCAGTGCAATTGCTGAGCTTTTTTCTAAATTACTCATCTTCTCGGGGTCAATCATCCTTACCTTAGCTAAATTCTTATGTTCCAACAATCTGATTAACCCCGATCTACTAGTTTGACCTTTGTAGTTCACTTAACTCACAGTTATTGCAAGGTATTTTGTAAATTATATTATTTGATCTAATTGGATTAACAGGATCCTTTAAGCTTCAGAGCTTGTCCTACCTGAGTGAGTTTGTAGGTTTGAATGCCACCCTAATTCCTGCTTTATTAAGAATCTTATGTAGGGTCTCAGATGTCCCCTCCTTACATGGTATAACAGTGGATGACTTATATTCCCTCTTATTTATGTTATCATTACTAGTCTCACAATTATTTTTAATTTACTTTTGGCCTTTTTCGAATACAGTACAGCGAAAACAAGTAATTCATTGAAGAGACTATTTTCCTAATATTATCATATATATATATATATATATATATATATATATATATATATTATTAATCATGTGAACTGCGACAGAATGATAGGTTGTGTACCTCATGGTTAAGCAGAGGCAGAAGTGAGGCTAAAAGAAGCGCAATAACCGGACATCTGGTAGTCACTAGCCTCCCTATTTCTACAAGTCCTTCCTCTAAAGTTGTCTATTAGACGAAAAATAACTTGCCCGAATCACTACGTATCCGACTAATCTGTATCGAGGAAGCTTTGGTCATCGAAATAGACATGCGAGACCTTCGTATACAGAAAAATGTTCGACCATTCCTTCTTTCGTGGTCTTAATCCATCCATATATGCTAAATTATTACAATTCCCATTCATATTTTGTTCCTACTTATTTGTCGTTTTGTTGGTTCAATTTTTATATATTTTTCTCTTGGTATTCTGATCGTTATTAGTAATTTCACTTTGAACAATTCCCAGGATTATCTAATTTTCAAGTATTGGTTTATAGGGATTTGGTTGATTCGCCACAGGATTTCATCATGAGTTGACATTGGTTAAAGAACCATTGGAAAACCTGCAGGGAGTACTGGACAGCTGTTTCGTCAGACTAGTTTGGGACTCTTCAGCAGTAAGCACCCACCGGGGTTCGAACCCAGGACCTTCTGGTTACAAGGCGAGCTCGTAGACCATTAAGCCACTGGGACCCGATCCAATGGCCATGAATTCTAACTTCTTCCAATTCATGATATAGCGCAACCGCTGGCCGATGCTGCTGCTGAAGAGTCTCAAACTAGGACGAAACACCTGTCCAGTACTCCCAGGTTTTCCAATGGTTCTCTTAAAAATGTCAGCTCATGATGAAACCCTGTAACCAATATTATCTAACTTGTCACTTTTATTTAGTCGATTCAATATAATTGTTTTTGCGATGTCTTATCATAATTATCATCTTGTTGCGTAAAGTTCTAATTGTCTACTAATCTTATTATTTGAACATGCCGCCTTTGAGATTTAAATATTCCATAAATTATTTCATTAAGTACGTGACCAATTATTTTTGTCACAATTCATAATATTATTATTAGTAGTAAAAATTATACATACACGATTGTAGAGTTTGAGAATAAATTGGTTGAAAAGAGCCTCTTCACTGAACCACCTGTTTTGATTTTCTATACATCCCCTAATGGGAATTTTTCATGAAGTATAACGACCAACCGAAATCAATTTAATCAGCCAAAGGTGTTATTTAAAGAGAAAACTCTATAGAAAATAAATTAAGTAGTGTAAAATAAATTATGAACAATAGTAATTACCTGTATTTTCTAGAAAGTTACAAGGGGAGGGGAAAAATCGTTTTTAAATGCTTAATACATCATGTAGTTGCTCATGACAAAAATGGGGCTGAAAAAAATTTCTTTAGAACACACAGATTAGGCTTGTTCGGATGAATTCCGATTACCTATGCTGAATGTAAAAGTCGTTCTCACATAACCTCTCGCATGTTCTACCAATATGACTTTTACATTCAGCAGAGGTGATCGGAATTCAGCCGAACAAGCTAAATCTGTGTGTTCTAAAGGAATTTGTACAGCGCATTTCTTTGCCATGACCGACTACAACATAATATGCATTAAGTTTTTAAAAACGGTTTTTCCCTCCTCCCCTTGTAATTACCTTTTTTTTATTCCTTCACGTTCCCAGTGGAACATAGGGCTTCAAGCTAGAGGCTTGAAGTTTCTGTAGCAGTGTTTATTTTTACAGGATAGGGTTGCTAGCCTCATGCACAACTTTCCCTCTTTACCAGTCTTATTACTGGCTTAGCGAGGTAAAGGAGTGCGTCGACCGGGGATCGAACCCCGGACCATGTGCATGGTTGGCGAGCGTCCTAACCGCTATGCCACCGACGCCCTGGAAACCTTTTGACTTTGTTAATTTTTACAATTGTAGCTAATTCTATTAACTTGTTTGTATTTTACGTAATTCTTCTGAGTCATCATTGCTATCTTACAAATTTCTTGATTGTGTAATAACTTGTTGCCAACGCCTAAGAATCAACTTACCTTGAATTCCGTAGTTAATTAAGTTTCACCCCTCCTCCAAAACTCAGATATCTTGTCGCTAACATCTATTAGTTAATTGTTTTGATGACTTTTAACCTCTTAATTTCACCCCCCCCCTCTAACTAAAACTGATTAACTAAAATAACCACTTGATTGGCAAATTTTCGGTGTAAGAAACTACATATCACTGTTGAGCCGATGATGAGGAACTAATTGAAAAGGAATATATTTCTTTACTCAATCTGTTGCTTTTTCTAAAAATAAACATTCCTAAATCTTTCTGATGAATACTCTTGAGTTATTTAAATATTTGAAGATACGACTTATTACCAAGTATTTAGTGCGTCAGTAGTTCAGTGGTAAAATGCTCGCCAACAGCGCACCTCAAGTGGTTCATTTTTGATCGCTAGTCAACGTACTCCCAGACTTCGCTTATTCAGCAGTAAACCCGGCACACAGGTAAGAATGGGCATGAAGCTAGCAACCCTACCCATTAAAAATTAAACACCAAAGCTACTGAGACTTTAAAGCTGAATAGTTGATGTCCTAAATTCCAATCGCAACGCAAAAAAAAGGAAATCCTTAATCAGGAATTAACATACTTTAAAACTTTCTCAAGAGTACATTATTATTATGAAATCTACAAAAATCTGAAGTAGAGTAGAATAATACGAGTCACATTACGAAATCATTTAAGCCATCTTCTGGTTAAAACGAAAAAGAAAAACTGATTTCATAATGAATTACACGGTGCGGTGAATTCGCGAAGACGTACAACAACACAAAATGAAAACTATTTTTTTTTATTAAAAATTATTTACAACTCAAAGTAACAAGTGAAACTACAATACAGTATGAAAGTCTTGAAGCAGTATAGTTACTTTTCCTAAATAATGGAACTTTCAAAATATATTATTCATCAATGAGAGAGATACAACTCAGTAAGATGGTTAAATGCTCCAATTTAAATTAACTATAACCTATGTATATATATATATCTTCTTATTGTTCACACACTGGTTTCTTAGGTAAAGCTAATCCAACCAAGTTGGCGGCTTCTTCCGTTGTCTTTTCTTTCGTTTTATATAATTCTACAAGTTCCTGAAAAATAGTAAAATACAAGACATGGGGAATATATTAACTTAGTGAAACAGGAAGGCCAAAATGTACTGTCATTTATAAGTACCTCTGTTGTCTTGCTTGAGCCATAAGTGATGTAGCTTGGCAAAAACCAACCTACTTTTATGTGTTCGTGTAGACATAAAAAACCCGAAATGAATGGAATAGCCGACAGGTTCAACCCCTTCACTCCCTAGCTATAGTTAGACCTTTCCCCATGCGTGCATGCAATAAACCAGGGTAATTTGTTCAGGAAATAGGGGCTTTTGTGTTTTATTTAACCAGGGTCTTTGAATAACTAATACAGATGTAGCAGGTTTATTATTTCAAACTGATACTGAAATGCGGGTTGTTCCAGGAAACTTGTGAGAACTTTTAACAAGGCTGAACACTGCAAGTTTAAATCAGGTCACTGATTTCATCCGATATATATATATATATATATATATATATATATATATGGAAACATGAAAACTAAAGGGAAAACGTGCAATCCAGATCCAGAACGTAAGTCAGTTCATAATAGCTTTCAGAGAAACACTAGAGAATGGTCAGAAATGTTGAGAGGTCTACGAGAGTATAAAAGTAAATATGAGAGAAAAGAGATAATTTCTGCCTTTCCAAGTTATCACATAAACAAATCTTACGAAATGATTTAGTTGATAAATGTATAAAAGAAACTACGAGCATTGGCTAAGTTAAAGCAAATGTCTGTAGATTGAACGGAAAGAATGTAGACCGTATATTACTGTGGGCTACATAGAAAGTTCAGATAGTAATCCCTTCATCACATGATTTATAATGGAATTTCCTTGCACATATGTAATTTCCAAAAGACAACAATATAATATATTTGATAATATCTGTTAGCAGATTTCAAAGTTTTCTCTTACATACCACCCACTTATCATCTATCTGGATATACTTCTATCACAACAAATGCATTAGATATTTGACTGAGTGTTCGACGCAGAACTTTGTACAAAAGAATAATTATGTGCAGAGTGATAACGAGTTAATGGATCTGAGAAATTACAAAGAGTGAATTGATTCTTGCATTGCATTTGAGAATAATTCTGAACCACACCACCAACAGTCTCCTCCAGTCATTGGTTCTTAGAATATCAAGGATTCCAGTAGGGCAGTCTACACCTTATGCGGCTCATACCAACAGTCAAAGAACTCATGGATTGATGTCATGCTTTGATTCAATACAGCTAACATAGCTCAACGAGAGGGGCGATGACAAGTACAACATGTGTTGTAGCCATCACAATCTATGCAGCTTCGCAAACTCACCGATTAAACACGATTTCCTTAATGACTTGGTACGGTCAACATGTGAACAGATAACCTTCACAAATTCTTAGTACAAGTTTTAATTAGTGAGAAGTGTTAAGATAAATTCTCTATTAACTTTGAAAAAAAAAAACAGTACACGTAAAGTCTCATCGCAAAATCATATCTTTTTAAAGTGTGGCAAATTCTGTATCAAGTTTGACTGACGTTTGTCTATTTTTATCAGCCTTAAACGTGACACAATGATTCATTCGATCAGGCAGTCAATTTTAAACCAGTAAGTCACAGGTTTGAACCCCTTTCCGCAATGTAATATGATCATCATTCAATAAATATGACTCGTTCCTCAGTGTATCACAACATGTATCTAATTGTTCAGTAAAATTACACGATTTCATATCAAGCCTAAACACATCATATGAAAATTGAAGTACAAAATGAAATTTTCTATAGTTTGGTTTGTAAGGATTGGTTATGTTTTACGAGTTGGTCACGGATTGATATCAGTTAGAGAACCATTGAAAAACAGGGAGTAATGGACAGCTGCTGTTTCATCCTAGTTTGGGAATCATCGGCAGTACGCACCCACTGGGATTCGAACCCAGGACCTTCCGGTTACAAGGCAAGCCCGTATACCATTCAGCCACTGGGACCCGATTCAATGACCAGTCCATGAATTCTAACTTCTACCAATTCGTGATTTTAGCGCGACCCCAACTATTGTCGTTGGTGGAAATCCATCCACACGTGACTTCTAATTGGACCTCACTGGTCACGACTTCTCACTAGAACTGCAGGAAGCTCCAACCTGTAGCAAGTCACTAGCGAGCATCAGAATAATTATCTATAGTTTGGTTTGTAAGGATTGGTTATGTTTTACGAGTTGATCACGGATTGATATCAGTTAGAGAACCATTAAAAACCAAGGAGTACTGGACAGCTGCTGTTTCATCCTAGTTTGGGAATCATCGGCAGTACGCACCCACCGCCAGGGTTCGAACCTAGGACCTTCCGGTTACAAGGCAAGCAAGCTCGTATACCATTCATCCACTGGGACCCGATTCAATGGCCAGCCAGTCCATGAATTCTAACTTCTACCAATTCGTGATTTAGCGCAACCCCAACCATTGTCGTTGGTGGGACATCCATCCTCACACTTGACATCTAATTGGACTTCACTGGTCACGACTTCTCACTAGAACTCCAGGAAACTCCATCCTGTAGCAAGTCACTAGAAAATTAATCTGATGTTTGCTAGTGACTTGCTACAGGATGGAGTTTCCTGGAGTTCTAGTGAGAAGTCGTGACCAGTGAAGTCCAATTAGATGTCACGTGTGTGGATGGACGTCCCACCAACGACAATGGTTGGGGTCGCGCTAAATCACGAATTGGTAGAAGTTAGAATTCATGGACTGGCTGGCCATTGAATCGGGTCCCAGTGGATGAATGGTATACGAGCTTGCTTGCCTTGTAACCGGAAGGTCCTAGGTTCGAACCCTGGCGGTGGGTGCGTACTGCCGATGATTCCCAAACTAGGATGAAACAGCAGCTGTCCATTACTCCCTGGTTTTCAATGGTTCTCTAACTGATATCAATCTGTGATCAACTCGTAAAAACAAAATGAAATATTGGCACCGTAACCAGATGGAAATTTCTTACGACATTAATAATATTACAGCTTACGGGTATTTTATTGTTTGTCAAATTTTATCTGTCGATAGGCAGTTCTACGATATTGTAAGACTACGATTCAGTACACTTTTCTAGCCTGAACGTAATTTCACTAATGTATACCTCAATACTCTTTACCTGGAACATGAAAGTGATATATATTCACTGAGGAGGAAAGAACATACTTTTAGAATACAAATACAAAGGAATGATTGAATGAAAATACCAATAATAATAATAATAATAATAATCTTCGAAATAAAAACGTATTTACCGAGTGTTTTCGTCTATTCTCCAAATAATTCAAGTATGTTTCAGCTAAATGAACAGCTTCATTTTCCCTAGCACATTTTTGAGCATCTGTTAACTGGTTATTTCTGAATTCCGAAATAATGAATTGCATCACTGGTGTATATGAAAAAGGCTAAAGGATCAGGAATACTTGATTAGGCAACCAGAAGACAACAGTAACTTACTGCATTTTTTTCCTTAACAGATCGACGAAGTTCACGGAGTAAATTGCGAAATAACTGGACTCTAGACATTGTATCATCAATTATTCCGGGAGCAAATTTATCTGTAGTAAAAGCACAGATCACTATTAGCAAGTAGAAACAACACATTCGTGAAACACTAATAGGAATACGAAATCCAAGCTTAAAGTCCCACAAACTTCATCATTTTGTTTAAAAAATACGACAATCAATGAAAATTTTCATCCATTTAGAACACTTAAGAAGTCAACTTGAAAAAATTTTAGGGAGAAAACTTCCCACTGTAATACGACTCTCTGAAACACTGATGAAATACAGATATCTCTTATTATACATCATTAATTCTGTAATTCAACCAGTATATGTTAGTATACGTTCCAATAAAATAGACTGGAAAAGAGAAAGGGTGGACAAAACAAATTATTATTATTCCTTTGAGTTCCGGGTGAAACACATGGATTCAACAACACTTTGACTGACAGACTGGTTCCAACGTAGATTTTCGCACAAATGTGCAGCAGTTCGAGTTGCCACACTCCCTGCATGTAGCACACAAAGTAAGAGAAGAAAGTAAAAAGAAGTGCAAAATAGAGACAGTAAACAAAGATATGAGCCAAAAGAATAGTAATATCGAAGAACCATATAGTTTTATTGGAAATTATAAGTCTCAAGGAGTGGATGCATCTGTGCCATTGAGAACGATTTTGAGCCATATTACCATTTGTCTCCAGTCATTGGTGGTTACCATCCCGAGGACCCCAACCAGGAAGTCTACACCTCCCTACATGGTTTAAACTAACTGTTGTGGATTTATTTCATTGACTGATGTCAAGTTTTGGTTTTACCGCCGCTAGCTCTTTTCCAGACTGACCCTATCTCAGCTAATGTTGCCAGTCCTAACTATCTCGGTTGATGTAACTTCACAGCCTCATCTATTGATTTAATTTCCGACTTATATGCTCTACCGCAAGTACAAAATCTCTGAATGAAGTGAGCTGAACCAAATAATAAGTTTATTGGTGGTTAAATGATTGTGGGTTACAAAGTGAGAAAGTAGACTGTTAATCATTATCAAATATGTAAGACATAATAAGCGCGACGTCAGTTTCTAGAGTGAAAGTCTACAAAAGCCTATTACGTCTGAGTTTTAAACTAAGTTACCTAAATGCAAGGATTATGGTTGCAAAAATGTTTTAGATGAGCGTCCTTAGGGAACTACAATGGGAACCATTTTGTTTTTGTGTTACTATAGTAGATCAGCCAGATTACTTAGGCTCTTATCCTTGCTATTCGTGGATAATACTAAAGTTTTGCGGCTTAGTCATGACGATGGAAATAAGTCTATGAGTTTGGCTTGACATCAAAACCTGGAAATGAATTTCATAAGATGAACAGTAATGATCCCTATTAGACACCTTGCTGTCCTGACTGCATAAGCGGATAAATATTGCCTTGCATCATACAACAAAATTATCCAGAAGTTTATGTCAACGACAACAAAGTACTCTGGTGCGACCTAAGAGCAAGACAATGAAGCTAAGATCCGCATACCCTGAATACCGTTATCATCCTAAAGGCAAATACGTTACCATGATTAACAAATTCTGCATAATTAACGATCCAAATTCAGTGGTAAAAGACAGCAAGCTATTGAGGCTTGTCAGACCTTTGAGAATCTCTTTGCCAAAGCGTTTTATCCCTTCCCACTTTCGGGGACTGTTCTCAAAGCTTGATGTTTTTCAACATCAACTGACATGTAACACCGTAGAGACCCAGTTTTTTCTCTGAAAGCGTTACACATGAAACCGACACTACTTGAAAAGGATGATCCTGAAGGCCATCAAATGTCCACCAACCTTCTGACTCGAAATAAAAATTATTTTAAGGAACACCACCAAAATATCACCATTTCCTTCAGATAACCCAAATCATACCCAAAAAACCCCTCCCTACGAAGGACCCGAAAATGTTCAACAGGGATAGTTTAAGCTTGGAGTAAATATATCTTTCGAATCATTTTTACGGCCCACGGGCTTTAGTGTATATACCTATAGGTTTACCTGTTTAGATAACTTTAAACTATCGGGACTCAAAACTAACAAATAAACAAATAATGACATTGGTCAACCAACCGGATGAGCCCGTAGTAGGTAGGCGGAAATATAGATGCAATACACGAAGTACGTTGCAATCTCCGTCAACAGGTAGTATTTATAAGTACCGTGGGGATAACAGGCCGTTTGTTTTCCATTTCTTATTAGGAAAAATTTAAAAAAGCAATACGGCTAAAATATAAAGGCCAAGTTTTGTGCATTTTCACTCTTCTCCACAGAAAATAGATACATAGAAAGATGGACAACCACCACACTTAGGTAGCTAACTTACGTAGCGCAGTTGTTTAAAACCTGCTCATTCGTGTTAGAAAGTTGGACTGAGTTTATTCCTTCTCCAGCTACCAGACAGAAATTAAACGTCACGTACAAGGTCATTGATGGAGTGAGACGCTCCAAGGTCCAATATCCAATATCCTGGTTACGAGCTAGTATAAACCAGTGATTTCTTTGAGCTCGCTTCTTGATTGTAAGGTAGAGATTCCAGATCTTCGGCGAACTTATGCGTAGTAAATCCCGCTACTCGACTGCTTTAGCTCTGGTAGACTCCAAGAGGAGTGGTGCGAGGATTGGTCAAGATTGTGGTTTGTAGTGTGCAGTATGCTAGGACTCAGCTGTTGCCGTGAATGGAGTTTGACCTAACACCCGTTGGTCATTCGGTATAGTCATAAAAGTAGAATAGTAATAATAATAATGATAATAATAGGTTGTAGTGTAGATAATATAGGTTGAGATAAGTGAAATAATAAAGGTGAAATAATAAAGAAAGAAAGAAAAGATGGAGTAGTCGGTACAGTGAGAGAAGACAGGAAAGGTCGTGGGGACTTAGCTGGTATGCTTATCCATTGACAATGTGGTTTCAAATTTTAAGGGGGTAAGCCATTGAGACACAAACCATGCATTTCTGTATGGTTGTCCAGCTTCCGCTTAAAAGTCTCCACAGACGGAGCTGTAGTTACGGCCGCCGGTAAAGCGTTCCAGAGACGGCAAACTGGAAGCGAGAAGAAATGTGAACGCACTCGAGTCTTTGGTCTCTGGTGTGCTATCCTTAGCGGGTTACCTCGTGGAAGCCTATAATCACTTAATGGCAGGATGCTCTTATTAGGGTGGGCCTGGTCATTTAAGATCTTATAGACGGTGATGAGGTCTCCCCTGTGACTACGGTAACTAAGTGTGAAAAGACTTAATTTCTTCAGTCTTTCCTCATATGATTTGTTGCGGAGGCCGATCACCCATTTTGTCGCTCGTCTCTGGACACTTTCTCGCATGTTAGCATCCCTTTTGAGTAGCGGAGGAGCAATGATATTATGCACCTCAAGGAGTGGCCGCACGTATGTCGTATACAACGTTAGGAATAGTTCAGGAGTAAGAGCTCCCAGCTGCCTATGCATAAAGTGTAAAGTGGCGTAAGCTTTGGCGACGTCCCTCGTGTAATTTACACTGGTGTCTAGCTTTTCTGTTAAAATAAGGCCTAGATCGCGTTCTGATGGCACACAACTCAAGTTCTGGCCACCAAGGGTGTAATTTGCACTCTGTGATCTGCCGGAATGAAGTTGCACTACTTTGCACTTCTTTAAGTTGAAAGGCATTCCGTTAGCCAGAGCCCAGTCCCCCAGCGTTTGCAGGTCAGCCTGCAATCTGTCGGAGTCTTCCGATGAGTTTATTGCTCTCCAAATCTTTACGTCGTCAGCGTAAAGAAGCGCAGAGCAATTCAGTTGACAGGGAAGGTCGTTGATAAAAATCAAAAACATCAACGGTCCTAAGATAGAACCCTGAGGAACCCCTGATGCTGAGGTGTGCCAGGATGATCGGATACGGTTGACTTTGGTGCAGAATTCTCTCTCGCCGAAATAATCTTCCAGCCATGCGAGAAGTGCTCCAGAAACACCCGCTTTGCTTATTTTGTGAAGGAGCAGACCACGGTGAACTGTGTCGAATGCTTTCGCAAAGTCGAGAAAGATCACATGGACTGGTACCTTTACATCCCAGGATAGTGTCCAATCGTTCCAAGCTAGTAGAAGATTCGTCACACAGGATCTTCCCCTCCTGAAACCGTGCTGTGCTTCATGGAGTAGGTTAGTCCCATCGAAGTATTTTCTCATGTGGTTGTAAATGAGGCTTTCCAATATCTTCGATATCACTGGGAGTAGCGCAACTGGTCTGTAACTGGTTGCGTTCTGCCGGTCACCACCCTTGAAGATAGGGGATAAGATGGCTCGTTTCCATTCACATGGAAGTTTCCCTACATCAAAGGAGTGTTGAAACAGATCATTTAGGGGTTGGCAGAGACTTTCTGAAAACTGCTTCAGGACGGATGGTCTTATGTCATCGCAACCTGTAGGCTTTCCTGAAGCCAACTTTCCCAATTTTACGAGTACCATAGCCGGGGTAATTTGAAATGTACCCAGCAGGTTTTCGCACGTTGGTCTGGCATTGTAATCTTGATGTTTTGTGGGGGTAAAATCCTCATTACTGTTTAGTTGCCTGTGAAAGGCTAGACTGAATGTCTCTGCCATTTCAAGACTAGTAAGAGATTTCCCATCAGAACCCACTAGATTGCAAGCTCCCTGGTTGGTCGGTTTTCTTTCAGACATAAACTTGTATAGGCTTTTGGGGTTCACGAGAAGCTTATTGGCGAGGTTTCTCTGAAATGTCCTTCTATCACTCCGGACTCGTATGTTACATCGATTCCTGAGTTCGAGGTACTCTTCATGTTCGGGTTGACTCTTCGATACTCGCCACGCAAACCAGGCTTTTCGCTTCGCCTGTAGAAGGCGTTGTGTCCCCCTTTATAGCCATGAACGTTGCTTTCTAGCTTTAGGTGTGACTAAAGGAACAGTGTCTGAGACCGCCTGGTGAATGATCTCCTTTACCACTCCCCAGTGTTCTTCTACTGTAAGCTCTGTCCAATTTTTTGGCCAATTTGCTTCAGACAAAAGTCTTCGCATTTCGGTGTAATTGGCTTTGTTATAACACAGATAGGGCTGTGTATTGTCCCACTGTAAACGCTCGCAGAGGACTATGTCGAATGTTATGACCGCGTGGTCACTACTACCTATGGGAGTCATGATCTGAACGTTTTCCACTAGTAGCTGGCCACTAGTGAGCACGTAATCCAGTCTAGAAGACTTCCCATCTGGGCCCCATCTAGTATCCATTCTGACATTTTCGGTGAATCCGGCCTTCCTGATGGTATGCAGCAGATTTCGATCAAATCTGTCCTGGGCACATCCCGTCATCAAGTTAAGAGATGGGGCATTGAAGTCTCCAGCTATGACAATTTGATCATAACCCATGTCATGTGTCGCTGAAATTGCATTCAGCAGTACCTGGTTGTGGTCTGCTCCACATGAAGGTGATCTGTAAATGCTGCCCACTAGATACTTACAGTACCCAACGGTGAAATGGCACCATATGGAGTCAGGGAGCTCAATGAGGAGAGGGTCGATTGCATGGACACATCTGAGCTGTTTGTCGACGTATATGGCGACTTCACCTCCTTCTTTCAGATCCCTATCTCGCCTGACTAGGACCATATCATTTATACTGACTTCGCTGTCTGCCACCGTAGGGGTTAGCCAGGTTTCCGTCAGTATTATGATTTTGGAGTTCAGCAGTGATTGTAGGTATCTAAGTTCAGCTATTTTGCCTCTTAGACCTCTCACATTACTGTATAGGCAACTGGTAGTCAGTCTCACCACGTCCCCGTATTGGGGGGTGGTTGACGTGATGTGGGCTGTCGGTTGAGGAGTTATCCTACGAACTAGTTGGCCGATTCCCCGGGAACCGGCCTGTTGGCGTTTTTTTCTTCTGATTCAATCGGAGCACTTGGATGACACTGGCTATCATCGTCCGTGCTGCACCGCTGTATCGTGACTAGGGGTTGGGGATGTTCTATGACAACGTTTTGTTCTCTCCTTCGGGTACGAGGCCGGCTCTCGCAGCAGCGAATGTGTCTGCTGACCTTGTCCTTGGTCTCGTACCATCTCTGGAGAGCAGTAGTCAAGTGGTCTCGGGAGCTGAACTTAACAGCTAACAGACGTGGGGTGTTAACTGACATTAGGTGAGTGGGTCGAGGCAGTCTAAAAATAGAGACAGCCCCTGAACTTCCCAGACCCATCTGGGATGCCAACCATCTCCATTGCTGTACATCGTGACAGTGCTTCTCACAAGCGTTCCCAGTTCCCAGTTTGGGAATGCCGTGAACAACCATGGAGGCAGAAGGAATAAGCTCTGGCGACTCCCTCGCCATCTGTCTTTCCTTCCATGGCCTATCTGGCCTAACACGTATATTGCAGGTCCTCCCCATAGAAAGGACTTGGGAAGCCAATAAAACTTTTTCGGCATCTTCGGTAGAGCCTAGTGTTACCCTCAGTGGGGATGGTTTGCCTTGAGGAGCAGCAGTGCCCTTATACAATCTGCACAGTTTTACTGGTTGGATGTCCAGACCCAGTGTGCTACATAAGTTGGACCACTGTTCCTGATCAAACAGGGCCCTGTTTTCCAGCAGACTACTGCTACAGTCTGGTACATTAAAGAGGATAGCGCAATGTGATCGACTAACCGTGGATTTAGGTTCGGTCCTCGCACATTTGTCATCCCCCTTAAGACCGTTTTGTTTTGTCTGGTGCAACTGGGTATTATTATGTGTCGCAGTGCTTTGGCCACTTTTACTGGTGGACGGTAAGGGTCTTTTCCCAGCGACAGGTACCTTTGGTGCTTCAACCTCTGTGTCTGGGGCAGTTTTGGCAGGAATTGCAAGTATAACCGGTGTGGATTTTGGTATCCCCGATTTACATGCAATTGTGCTGTTTTCTGAGTTGGTGGGAGTAAAACGTTTCACGTTTTTTCCTGATACCTCTATGCCATCTGTAGCTTTCGAGGAGCTACGCGAGGCTGCATTAGGACGGCAACTTCGGCATATGTACCAGAACCATGGGCATGGGTTCTTACGCATAAAATCGTAATATAACTTTGGTACTCCGGTGTCACATCTACAATGTACCCATTGCTTACAAAAGCTGCATTCGAAAGCAGAGTCTACTTGTTCGACAATAGAATTGCAGACCTTGCAATCGTCTGCTTTCTTGGGGAACGTTTTCGTCGTCTTGCGACGTCGTGAACGTTTCTTATTGGCCTTCCTGTTTGTTTCAAGGCCTACTGTGGATATAGGTGTCATACTATTCCCACTTTGTGCAGATTTACCACTCGCCTCTATTAACTTAGTCGTGTTAACAGGGGTGGAGCCGCATCCGCTTAGTTGACTTTTCACAGTTTCACTGTAGGACTGCGGCGACATGGACAATCTGTTCACGCAGGGAATATTTACCCTGGTTTTCAAGACCGGTATGCGAGATTCCATCACCTTCACCTGTTTGCCTAATTTGGCTGAAGCTCTGGTGACTACGGTGTATGGTCTCCCATTACTTATCTTGGGGTGAGAATCTATAGTCATTTTACTCCTAGAATAATACCGATGATTAAATGATAAGAGACAGTGGAGTTTTGTCCGATAGACTGACGGCAAAAGACAATAGAAACCACAGAACAGAAAGATAAAGTATATGAGTAAAAGCTTTTGACTTTACCTGTAACTTTCGGGTTATTCGGCTTCACAACAATCACGTAACAGACCAACAAGTCCTGTATATTTGAAAGAGTGAGGGGGATGTTGCTACAGAAGTAGCACCTGAAGCTTAGGCAGTAGTTCGAGACAGTGGGAAGTACCAAACACAGGCTCGGTGAAGAAGAAATGGTTGAATAAAATTCGCCGGACAGGAAGATCAAGTTTCCCAAACGAATTATTCACAAAAGTGGATATTTCCTGTTAGAGAGGAAAATGCGCGTCGTATTCAAGGTCATTTTCGTCCATGTTAGTCGGCCATGTTGGATTGCAGTTCTGTAGCTGTTCGTTTACACATTGGTTTTGCCGTTTATCCAGCAGTTATTCACAACTTATCTTGATGCACATTGTTCACAAATGTTGCGTTCCACTTCATTATTGTTTCCGTTTCTGTTAAAATTAGTTATTTCGTTTAAATAAATAAATAAATTTATTCTCATAGTACAGTACATGAGGGACGCCAGTTTACAGGCATCATCAAATTGTTACAGAAATAGAACCATATAATTCAATCACAATTTACAGGCAGTAGCAAGATATGCTTTACATGTTCGCTGGGGATTATACATACACTTGATAAATGTTAATCCCAGTAGTATAAAACAGCCTTTTCACTTATATACAATCATTTCTGTGCAAAGTTGGAAAAATCTGCTAGATTGTCAGTGAGTGCAACACATCAGGAAATACAGAGGTATTGTCTTAGCATTAACAAAAAACCAGGTCTTCGGTGGATGGATTATAAGTGCCTGGGAAAAAAATAAAGCTTGAAGTAAATATTCATACATAACTTTGTTGTGTGCAGAGTCCTCGAATTATAGTTCATTGATGTGTTATTTTGAAATCAGTGATGTGTTTATCTCATTTGATCTTCAATGTCATTGTTGGGAGTAAGTACATAAGCTTCGGACGCATTAATTAATGGATTTCTACTGCTTGTGGGTATTTTCTTAGCGTTAGGAAGGTTTATGAGTTTCAGCTGTTCCGACAGGAGTTAAGAATATTAACTGCTCAGCAACATTAGAGATATACACATTTAAGTCCAGTTTGTTTCGAAAGATTTTACCACCAGGTTAGTCCATTCATTTCATTGTAATTGTTTCATACGTTGCATTCATGCATGGCTTCAGTGTTTTAGTTGTTTTTCGGATATTAATGAATTTGTACTGTGTAGAAATTTCGGAGATTATGCACGTGAACATGTTTGGGAGTCAGAAGCCATTGTTTCCAGTTCATTTTTGGTTGCCGTTTTTGCTGCTGGCTCAATTGGCTACTTAATATGTAGGAATCTGGAAAAAATGTCTCTCACGTTCATGTTTACAGCATGCAACAATCTACGAATGAATCCGGTGAAGAGAGCACGATCAGGGTTGATATTAGCAAAGTTTTCGAAGAACTAATTAAACCTAGAGAATTTAGAACCTGGTTTGAAGTTTAAAAAGCTTTGAAGCTTTTCGACAAGGTGTCTGTTGTCAGCTAAGAAATCAGGTATATTGTGAGAGAATCAAAATCAAGCAAGGATGAGCCAAATGTGAAGCATGAATGTGTGGTGTTTGTATGTACTTTTGGAAGCAAAATTAGGAAGCAATAGGAAATCCCTAAATGATTGTTAATGCCTAGTGTACTAGATCCAAACGCACGAACTAGGGCCGCCTGTAGTAAACGCGGTGTTAACAACCATTTTATTTGTTTCAAAACGATTTGGAAAGCGGATAACATGATGATCTGGTGAGTGTTCGGTGAGAATTTAACTAGCAAGAATAACGTTTCAGATTTTGATCTACAATCGGTGGTTTTTTCGAAGTTACAACAAGCTGAGAAGCTGATTACTATTCGGGGTGAAAAAATTGGCTGGTTACAAATTGCTTGTTTCAGTTCAAATAATGAAACTCCTATTTTTCGGATGCTTGTGATTTCTCCGTGGTTATAAACACGGTTGTTCATGATTTATAAGAAAACTTTAAATAAATTTTCCTTGAACCAGTGGTCTTCTTTTTCTTGGCGAAGCATCTATTGAGACGATTAGGTAGCAAAGTAGAATGTTCTGTGATTGAGAATCGTAGTCGTTGTGTTTCAGATTTATATCGCGCATCTAATTTCTATAATCCTATGAATAAAGCTTTTTGCTCATGGCGCATTATGATATCTATAAACCATAAGCACACTGCCTTCGATAAATTTATTTCTACTTTTTAAATGACAGCAAATAGTGAGTCATTTGAGGCGATAGGATAAATACCTCTAAACGCTTTCGTGAAGAGATTAGGGTATGTTTATTTTTTTGACTAGGAAACGATCTTTTTACCCAGAAAGCTCTCAGGATGTCCGCTTTTACTTTGTAATTCAAAGATAGGGTTGAGATGCTCACTTAGGTAGTAGCAACAGGAGATTACCTTCAGGGGGAACTACTTTAGGGTAGCTTTAGGTAATGCGTCATAGAAGTAAGCAGCGTATGTCTATTGTGTCTAAATATATTAAACGTTGTAAAGCCGGTCAAATCGTAGTTCTCACATATGAGTTAGTTTTTTAAATAATGAGTGTACCGTGCTAGCGTTTGTGCTCGAAACGCCATCAGTTAATATATCTGTACAACACTGTCTGATTTATCAAAATGAAATCTTATCCATAATGGAGTTATACTCTACCACAGTGCCCAAGTTTTATACTTATATCAGCGTTTACCTTGGTTTGCATACCTAGCTCATGCATGCGTGTGATATACATTTAAGGCTAATACGCTGTTTGATGAATTATTCCGAGATACTTAAAGTCAGACTTGAGCTCTATATCACTGTCATCAATTTCGCAACGGTCAAAGGAATTATAGCTTCACCTGACTTTCTCTTACATCGGAAACTGAAATTGACAGTCTGACATTTGGAAGGATTTAGTTTAGAAGCATTTTCTGACTACTAATAGAGAGCTGTTCATCTAAGTACAGTGTAGATGCGAATTAAAAGACACCGGAATAGTTAGTCCGCGCACTTGACATATTTCATTTCGTATGCGTATGTACATTAAGTTCGTCAAACAAAAATACAATTGATACTGGACGACTATAATGGAGGAAATGTTGTGATGCAAGACTGCAGCTGCATCTAAATTACTTCTGCTGTGTTTATAGGCGAATCATTTGAGATCGTTAAAGGCTTTAAGTGAAGGTTGAAGATTAAGTAAGAGTAATATTTCCATAGCTTTTAGAAAAGGGGAGGTAATAGCAATAGGTCTAAATTTAAAACATGTTCCATTAGACGACTTAGGTACAGGCACAATTTTAAAGTCCTTCCAAATGGCTGGCACGACATTTCTGGAAAAAAGATTCATTAAATATGTGATAGGATATCTGTCTATTTGACGATGTCACTGCATATTAACAGATTAGTGAAGTAGCTGTCAAGCCTAAGTCATTAAATTTACTTGTGCTTCATACTTGGCGTTTAACAGTGTACAGAATTGCAACTGGCTAGATAAGGCGATTTTAGCTTATCGAACAGTACAGAATTATTATTTAAATTGCTAAATCTTACTTAGTTTTTACAATGTGCTACTGTATAGAAACAGACACGAAATCTTACGAAGGGCTAAAGTAACAGTCTCATAATACTATAGTAAATCTCCATCCCTCTAACTAAGCTTAACATGCATTGATCCGAATTCACTTATTACAAAAGCACTGAAAAAGTCTAGAGGAAGTAGAATTGAAGAGTATATTAAACATTTCATTAATTTACAAAAAAAAATCCCGATGAAGAGTATTAACGTTAGTTTGTCCGAGTGATATTTCCGCTGGTTTCATATTCGACAACTTCCGTATACCTGAAAAAAATATAGCACATGTAAGGACTAGCATAACATGAATTTATGAAAGATAATTCTACATATTAGCACACACTATGAATACACTGATTCTGTTAATACTAAGTAATATCTCATGCAAATAAATGTATATGTAGTTTTCAGCTGGTTTTTATATTGGTATTATAAGCATCAATAGACCTCAAATGTTTTCCAGTATTAAACCATTATACGCGAATATCAAGACAATCTTTGAAGCTTCCATACTGTTGAGGCATCATACTCTCATTAACCTTAGTTGCAGATCAACTTCACACTGAATACGTTTACATTAAATGAAGTATTGCAAGTGTGTAACTTAGAAATTGATCCATAATCTCAGTAATGTCTAATGAGCATAGTTTTATAAATCCTACAGAAATTACATTCTCACATTAAGGAATCTATAGCCATTAAATATAAGCTGAACATGCTTCAACTATAAACAGCTGTGCAAATTGTTAGCAGCATAGAGAAACACTTGAAATATTGTAAGATACGCAGACCTGTTGTGTTGATGAGGATAACAATGACATATAATGCAACCTAAACTTTCAGTCGTGATGCGGCATCTGTACCGCTTCATGTTAATGGAAAACTCATGAAAAATTCATCATCACTATTGGCGATTAAAAACATTGCAGCATTAAGTTTACAGCGCCAGTGAGAATGGCATAACAGACAGTAGATTGATAGTAATAGAGCTGACTAGATTCAGTTCTCATAATCGACACAATCCATGTGTATAATAATACTATACACTGAATTAATGCACTAAGTGGCACAGTAAGGAAATTTAAACGAGTGATTGCCTTCTCCACGGCACTGCACTTGCAATAATCATGACAACCACCTACGTTTGCTAGCCAGGCAGTCAGCTAAGGAGACAATGGCACAGTATAAATAAAGTTGAGGTATTTTTTATACATTGAGTCCATATAACTCATATTACACTACACCAAACAGTGCAAATATACATGAAATCCACTTAGAAATAACCTCTCAACTTACGATAATTCCTGTCCAAATGTACATATGGTGAGACAAATCCACATGATTACTTCTATTCCCACAGAAGGTTCTGTTAGCATTTACAGGTGATTTCCAAGTACTGATAGAATTCTTTTGTCAAAAAGGACTGTTCTTCACACGGAAATAGGCTGAATTAATATCCTGAGACGTGAATTCTCAATTTAATGATACCATGCCGAAAGGTGCAGCATCTAAATAAATTAGACTATTTGTGTAGATGACATTACCTTTCAACTATCCTATCTTTCTCACTATGGCGATATTTTGCTACAGTTCGCCTAAAACACTGATCGTTGCAACCAATATGCTAGGGGGTGTCGCAGTCAGATTACATGACGCGGACACCAAAATAACAGGCCAGAAAATGGGAATTCCCATCAATCCAGATAACATATAACACAATTTCATTTAAAATTATTGACAAAGAAAATTTCCAAGTGAAATTTTAACAGCGGTACTAGAACGTGATATTTAACGTCTACCGAATTTTATTTTCGTTTGTGTGGATGCTTATCCACTTAGATTCAGGGAGTTTGTCAGTAGTTGGGTTATTGAAAGTATTGGAGTTAGTGGATTTAGAGGCATATATTAAGCAGCCGCCTTCTCTTTTGCCAACTCTAACGTTCCTATAGATGTCGTAGTTGTCTATTACTAGCTTCGAGTCAGGTGTATCAGTAGCAAGCCAGGTTTCAGTCACCATTATTAGCGTTGGCCGTTCTATGTATGCCAGGCAGCGAAGCGATGTTATTTTGTTAAGGAAAGATCTAGCATTCAGGAGCATAATCGTTAGTAAACCAGAGTTATTGGAGGAGAGGTTAACATGGTTACTTGTTACTATCCCTACGATATGTTTGGAGGGACCCCAAGGTGAGACAGAGTTAGTGTGTGTACTATTTCCTGGATGAATTGTGCAGGGAGTGGGGCTATTGTTTGCTGCATACGAAAATAATCCTGTTGCATGTTTTGACTTTTAGCATCCATGGGTGGGCATTTGAGTTCATTTACTGGTGATATATAGTTTGCCTTACAGTTTGCTGGACATAGGTACCCTGTGTTAAGATTACCTTGGTAGTTGTACCTCATGGGTCTTTCATAGTCGTATGCATATTGGCTCACATCACATGTGTGAGTGAAGTTATTGAGAGGGTCAAGTGTCGATCTATACTCATTATGTTGATGAGGTTTAACATAGATAGTGTGGGAGTTTGGACGAGAATATTCATTAATACGGTGCCTATATGAGTCCCGTTTAGTGCTCCTTATATCCTGATGATCCATTCTACGTTGCATTCCCAAGTTATGTGCGTTGCTAGGCATATTACTCCTAGTTCGGGAAGGGGTATTCTTACTCACATGATGGATGACGTTTTTGGGAATATGGTTTTTTACCCATGCTTTGTCATTTTTTAGACTGACATGTTGCTTATTAGACTTATTGAGAGAGAGGTATGTCGAAGTCTGGAGTGGGACTCTAGGCTTTGTGGTCTTTCTTGCAGTTTCTACTGCGGGACTCTCGGGCTTGCATCCAGATGGGGTGTGGTCTGCCAGTGGTTTCTGGTCAGCCATAGGTTGTGAGTCAATATCAACCTCATGTATGTTAGCAGGTTTTCCAGATGTGCTCTCATGTACTTTAAGATTGCACCCAGTGACACCGCTCTTACTGAGTTTCGAGTCTCTTTTACTTGCCGGTTTTTTCCCAACACTATACAGGTGACTTGCTATGCTTCTGTGTCCGTCGACACTAGCACTGATACCAGGTGTATTTCTCGGTGTGTTCAACTTTGTATCGAAGGAGTTCTTGGTTGCTTGCCTTTGGTTAGTTGTTTTATCCGAGACTACTTTAATAGTCTTGAATTTAGTGGCAGTAGCCAGAAGATCTTCGGCCTTCTTAAATCGTTCAGCTATTATGTAGCTGTCGAACCTAAAGAGTATGGGACATGGATGCTTTAGGTCTTTTTTACCTAGGCGAATGCACTGCACACAAGAGATTTGCAGCTTTCAGCAATGAGTGCTTGTAGTGTTTATGAGTTAATCAAACATTCACCGATCAAGTGAGAATATTGAGGGCCCGCAATAAAGGCTTTATTCGTTTTATAATTCCAGTATAGAATCTGGTTTAAACAAAAATGAAAGATGTGAATAGGGTATAATATAAATGCTAAACGTTTATGAAAATGTTCACACCACATTCTTCTCCCCTTTTGTTTGAGAATACAGAGCATAAGGAGTCAAGACTTTTAAAATTGTTTAGACTTCGCGGCTTCTCAGATTGTATGGACGAACCCTTCGTTGTTTCTCTAGTAAAGAAGATGGGTTCGGATCAATTTGAGTGAGGCTATGTTCTATGATAAGGTGTTTTCGCGCATTGCATGGGTTATCGCGTTCATGCCTATAGAGACGTTCTAACCGCTCAGTATTGTGAAAATAGATTCTATTTAACTAGTTTTAGGCTTCTGCAGCCGAAAAATGCAATATTTTTGTGCATTATGTTCGTAGTAATGCGTAAAATTGTCATGACAGCCTAGACTAATTACTAATAAAACAGTCATCATTTTGAAGAAATATCGCATAAAAAGTCTATTATTAGGGTTTCAGAGCATGGAGGCATTGTTTTTTGTGAGTTGTTTCAGATCTTAAGGTTGTAAATTGACTGCAGGCAATGGCTGTTGTCATCCCAGTTATTCTATGAGAATCGTGCATTTGAAAGAGAAATAGCCTACAGACATAAGTTAGATGTGTGTTTTGAGGATGTTAGACACTTCTTTCATCATCTGTGATGACTGAAATATTCCATAGCACATGGAAGAGATCACGCAATGAATGAGACAGGCTGCTGCATTTCCTGGTGACTATATCTACTTTGATGAAGTTCCCATTTAAAATTGCTTAGGCGAAGATATGATACTAGTTTAATTGACATTTGCACTTGGAATGTCAGAAGGCTTTAATTGTTCATTGTCAAAAATGGCATCAGATTATGTGTATATCAGTGTGCATGGGGTTACGAAGAATAGTGCAGATGGTCCTCCTGAAATGTCAGACTACTTAAAATTAGTATCAATTTTCTGTCGATTAGTAGCTAGCAGGTGTGTCCTACAACTACTGCACCTGTTACATAAGTCATCCCAGTCTTAACAATCGTTCGTGTTCAGATCACTAAGATATTCTGAGATCCTTAATGAATTACTTCTGGCTATGAAGGATATGGAAGATGCACTTATGGCTGATATGTTTAAATCATTTATTATGAAAGAAGTTATCTATAGGGATTTTGTGATGTTCAGGTTACAATGCTTGAGTGTATGTAGTGACTGCATGCTTCTGTGCGTGAAGGAAAAGTTGGTTAAAATGAAGATGTGGTGAAGTTTTCTGTACAGTGTTCATTGTGAATGGTTTACTAGTTAACACTTATTATTTGCTTGCTGCTATACTGTATAAGACGAACAATCTCTGTGTGACATTAAAAATACAGAAGAATGCTGTCATCACCAAAGAATGAAAAATGAAAATGAACCCTTTTCAGCAAAGATATGGAAATTTAAAGCGTTTAACTTTAACATTACTTCTTCCTTACTTCAGCGATTTAAAAACATACACTTTGTTCACTTATTTACAGATATCCGGTAATGTCAGTCAACTTGGTCACAGCAATTCAACACGGGCGAAATAATTACGGAAAACGATTGTATAAAGACATTTGCTTATTTTTTTCATTAAATAGATTTAACATCCTGCTTACAATACTTTTCTTATTCTATCTGAGTGAAACTAAGTTTTTTTGCATGAAAAGATGCAGATGTCAGACTTATCAATGATATTTGATGATTTATTTGACTGCATAATTAAACGTAAGCGGAATGTTACTACGACTACTACAGCTCAACCTACTTATTTATTCGCTATGTGTAAACTTAATTTTACAGTATACGTTAACACCCGTTATCATAGGGACTGCCATAACGCTTTAATTTAAATATTAGTAATACACTGATTTGGAATACACCTAACCGTATACGAACTGGAACTGCAATGCAGTGCCTAAGTTCTACCTATTGTTGTCATTGTTCCCTACAGACTTGCGTATGACTATGAGACGTTTTCACGTAACTGTAGACAGAGACTTAAGGGCCACTAAACTACTTATAATTCACCACGCATATCGGTCGATAGTGTTCCTACAGAATTACACTTAAGTATAGTAACGAGTTCAAGTCCTAGGGAGCACCGGTCTAGCATGCCGTGCTCACAAAGCGAATACATGAATTGAAAGACAACAAGATTTATATGAAAAGTTCGTATCTATTATAATACAACATTAGTTCGTTTACATATTAAGAAAATGGTCCATTTGTGCGATTACTTCTCCCGCTTTCAGATGCGCACGAGTTGCGAGACCATGTCCATCGTTGACACTTATGCAGCACATTATTAACTACAGAAGGTGCAAGAGTAAAGAAAAATAGAATTATGCGCACAATATTACAGGATAAATAATGCTCTCACTCGCATTGGCTACTTGCAATAAACTAAAAAGGCTTTGTCAATTAGTATCCATCTGTCTCACGACTGTTTCAATATAATTCCGTAGAAAAAGCAACATTGAAATACATCACTGAGCAATATCCACCAATAAAATGCTACACGTATAACCTAAAATCGAGAAAAGCCAAAGAACTCACGAGTTCCTTGACATCGCCAGCAACCGATAGGCCAACAAACCGAGTGTATGATAAGCCAAGCCTTGTACATGCACAAATAAGTAAAAGAAAACGTTAGAATACTCAAATTTTACATTTATTTTCATCAAATATGCTTGTAAACAACGCATACCTCAAGCACACAAACCTGCAACGACATCACCTAACAAGGACAAATTAAATATCAAATTAGCCACCACTGTTCCAGCCAATGAAAGACGAGAAAACCTGAGGCGCGGAAAAATTAACACGTCATAGCCTATATCCTCACCCATCAATTTTGACATTTTCACTTAAATTGTCCGTCAAAATAGGAGTTTCAGTATCTGTAGAACGGGTGGATATGTCGTCTTCAGTAAGTTGATTTTGGAGGCATTCTGGTACTGCGTCTGGAATCGGCATGCTAACGGGCGATTGAAATATATGTTCTTTTGGTGCAAGATGATGAATAGATACTGTTTCCTCACGTCCATCTGGAAGTCCCACATGAGCATACTTGGGATTACATTCAATCAGTTCAACTTCATCAACTGGAGATTCATATTTAGAACGTACATTACGGCGCATCAAGACCGGTCCAGGAACAGTTAACCAACTGGGAAGAGAAACACCAGACGTTGATTTTCGATTGTACCTGAACATCCGTTCGTGTGGAGTAGTATTTGTGGCAGTACATAGAAGAGAACGGATAGAATGAAGAGCGTCGGGGAGAACAACCTCCCACTCACAGATTGGTATGGACCTAGATTTAGCAGCTAGTGATATACATCGCCAGAGAGTGCCGTTGAGACGTTCAATCTGTCCATTTGATTGGGGGTTGTATGCTGTTGTTCTACTGGTAACTATTCCTTTATCGTGGAGAAAATGTTTTAATTCTGCAGACATAAACGACGATCCTCTGTCTGAATGCATGTAGGATGGCATACCAAACAGGGAAAACAACTGGCACAGGCAATTAATAATAGTTGATGCTGTCATATCCTGGCAAGGAAAAGCGAACGGAAATCTAGAGTACTCATCAATTATCGTAAGAAGATATTTGTTCCGGGAGTTTGAAGGAAGAGGTCCTTTGAAATCAATATTTAGACGTTCAAAAGGAGAAGTCGCTTTAATAAGATTTCCTGTGGATACTTTGCAAAACCTGGGTTTCAGCTCAGCACAAACTGCACAACTAGACATCGTCCTCTTCACATCATCAACAGAAAAAGGTAGGTTCTTAGAACGCACAAAGTGAAGAAGGCGAACAACTCCTGGCTGGCACAGAGAGTTATGTAGGTCTTTCAGATTCGTTTCACCCATGACGGAAGCAGAATATCCGCGAGATAATGCATCGGCGACTTTGTTTTCTTTGCCACAACGGTAGATTATATCAAAACTGTAACAAGAAAGTTCTATTCGCCAACGCTGAATCTTGTCATTCTTTATTTTCCCATGGTGGTTCATATCGCACATGAAAGAAACTGATCGTTGGTCTGTAATGAGTTGGAAATGAGTACCAAGTAAATAATGACGCCATTTTCTAATAGCTTCGACGATGGCATAAGCTTCTTTCTCCACCGCTGAGTGATGCCGCTCACTTGGTGATAGTGTTCTGGAAAAAAATGCAACGGGTCTACCATTTTGTGTTAACGTGGCAGCTATAGCAGTATCCGAAGCGTCGGTTTCAACTATAAGGGGCAAGTCGAGACCCACAGTAGTCATCACAGATTGAGCAAGTTCATTTTTTAATGCTGCATATAAGCTTACAATAGTACCTGGTAATGGAAAGATTTTATTTTGTATAAGGGGTTGAATTTTATCGGAGAAATGAGATATCCATTGTGAATAATACGCAAAGAGACCAATGACTCGCTGTTGGGATTTAAGATCTCGTGGAGGTGATAAATTCCATAATGCTTGAAGTCTATCGGGATCAGGTTTGATCATTTTATGAGAAACTTCATAGCCTAGAAGTTTTACTTGTTTAACGCCAATAACACTTTTATTCTCATTGAATGTTAGCCCATATTTTCTGGATGCTTCATAGAACCGGGCAAAATTTTTGCATGTTGTTCTGTGTTTTCACCACAAATAGTTATATTATCTAAATAAGCAAATGTAGCTTGAAGATTTTCATTTCTGATAATCTGACTGATAACTCTCTGAAAACACGAAACACCGTTTGTGACACCAAAGGGAATACGACGGAACTGATAGAGGTTGCCGCAAGCTTCAAAAGCTGTGAAGAGTTTCTCTTCTTCTTTGATGGGTATTTGATGGTAAGCACTCTTTAAATCCAAAGTGCTAAATACAGTATATTTTGAAATCTTTTCAATCATCTCATCAATTTTTGGGAGTGGATAGGCATCCAATAATGTGAAACGATTTATCGTTTGGCTGTAATCAATCACCATTCTACGCTTGTGGCGTTCATTAGTAGTGACCAAAACTTGGGCGCGCCAAGGGGAGTTAGATGGCTCGATGATCTGCTCACTGAGTAAATTTTCGATTTCCAGCTTGATGAAATGTTCATCTGAAGTGGAATGCCTTCGTGATTTTGTAGCGATCGGAACACATTTGGGTGTTAGGTTATGAAACAAGGGAGGTGGATCAATATGTGCAGCAACAAGATTATACAGTGAAAATGGATTGTTTTTACCTTCAAATGGAATTTCGAGTTTATTATGCAAGCGTAAAAAATCATGACCTAATAGCACATCAGCACACAGATTTGGCAACACTGAAAGTTTGATATGTAAGTAACTCGAGTCTTTATAACGTAGATTTACATAACAGTGACCATGAGTATGAGTTGTCAGACTTGTGGAAGCCATTGTGATTAAAGTGCGAGAATGCTCTATCTTTATATGTTGTTTTTGAACGACTGCACAAGAAATATAACTGTCTGAGCTCCCAGTATCTACGAGGGCTTGTAGGGGAATGTCATTTACAAAAAGCTGAACAACCGCATTGGAGAGAGACTGTGGAGCGGCGGCTAGAGTCATGGAAGACAACAATGAACTAGTAACTGATGTAGTTTTGGTGTACGATTTTGACCGGCAGACCTTCTGATAATGCCCCTTCTTACCACAGAGTTTTCATACTGCATCCCTTGCAGGACATTTAGAGCGAGGATGTCTAGTAAATCCACAGAAGTAGCATTTCTCATTTATTGAAGCAGTCAATCCTGTTTCACCCACATAAGAGTTTAGTTCATTTGATGTATCACTGTTTGATATTGCAGCAGAATTGGAGAATTCGGAAGGATGAAACGAATGTGATTGTTGATAAGCCATTTCTAGGGATCGAGCTTGTTCATAAGCAGTATCAAGATCAAGTAATTTGTTTTCCAGAAGACGTTGTCGTATATTATTAGACTGCATTCCACTTATGAATGCGTCACGTATTGCATCATTCTGATTTTGTTCAGCCGAGACAGGTTTGAATGAACAATCTTTTGCCAGAGATTTCAGTTTTTGTAAAAATTGGTCGAGGCTCTGTCCAGTTTCTTGTTTGCATGTGGATAATAGATAGTAATAATAATAATTTTATTTCTGGAACAGAAACCAGCCATTTTTACAGGCATGAACAAATGTACACTAATTAGAACTCATAGAATATATATGATTTGTTAATCTAGAAATAGATTGAATACTGGTAAATTTGAGAGAAATATTTAAAAAGAAATGTACAAATAAGGCAATAGGTAATTTTCGAGATATGCTTTCAACTGAATAATTCATGAGATATAGCATCAAATCAAAACTGTAATTGAAAAAAAATACGGTATGTCAATTTCACGCGGGAATTATAAACGATTACGTTAATTGTGGAAGGTAAGTAGCATTTGCGTACAGGTGCTGACGTGAAATATAAGAGATGCGGAGTGAACAGTAATTGTAATTAAATGATTCATAGTGTTTGAAAGTCCATAAAACTTCAAATTCACCGGTAAGTACACCATAATTGTGACATTTCCAGTTGTATATGAGACCAACTTTGAACTTGTCAGCAGATTTCATGACAGAGGTGGTTCCGTTATTCACCAGGTGGGCTAGCAATATTCCGAGGATAGCGGCAATGTTTCAGTGCCTTCGTTTAAGGCAGTACCTTTGAAAAGAGAAGAAGACACAAGGAAACCGACAGAGAGGTGCAGAAGTATATAATAGGTGTTAATAATTCAAAACATATGTAAAAAAAAACATGGGGCTCATCATTTTTTTTGTTTTTTTCATTTAAAAAATACTATTTCCCCCTGAGATTTTCTAGTGATGGAATTCTGGTCTTTCTTGCGAAAAGAAAAAAAAGTTTAAGTGAAAAAAAAGATGATAATTTTACCTACTTATATAGGTTAAATAGGAGTTAAACACAAAAGTCAAAGTGCGTGAACTATGTAGAAGAAAAGCGAGGGCTTAATAATAACTACTGTTTTTCTGAAGTATACATTTAGGTGTCCTTCTGAAGTAGGGGACTCATACCATGTACTTGCACTCGAGGAGTTTGTTATTTAAACTTCAGCTTTAGGCAAATTTTCAACTTCTGTTGTCTTTTTTTTTAAATTTTATTTATTCTCTTATTCTGCAGAAGCCATTCGAACTCAGGAGCCTTAGCAATAGAGTGCTGTCCCACAGATAAGGGTGGTTCTCATATGTCCCCACCATCATATCCGCTGACTAGCAATCACCACCCTCCCACCTTTTTTGTGCAAGGCCCTGGCAAAATGCTTCATTTTTTTATATATCTTTTAATTTCTGTTATAATATGCCACAAACGTTTCTTTTTTTTTAAAAAAATATTTATTTGTCAACTCATTCGAAGTCATGGCATGAGTGACTACTTTCAGAAGACCGTCATGTATGTTTCATCTGTTACAGTATTTTGGAGAGGAACAATAATAAAAGTATAAGGAAAATGGACTATCAGAGTCTACATTTTAGATATAAACAAATGTAATTTCGGAAAACAGTGCATAATCATGCAGCATTAAACATATAAGTAGTAGTAATTTATAATATTTTGTTCCGAAAGATTTGACTACACAAGATTATAGTTATAGAACAGTAAGATAGGATTCATTACTATTTAGGACTCACCGTATAGTTGATTATTTAGACTACCAACATTCGGGCCTTAATTTGCGTATAGGCAGACAGTGCTAACAAGTAGCATTAGGCAGTCTCCAGAGACATTTTAATACCAGTCGTCTTCAGTTGATTTGCATCTGGAACTTGAGACTGAACTCTTAGCATGCTGAAATACTCATAATACCATGTTATCAGTGATATGTGAAAAAATTTTTTTTTTAATATTTGAATGAAGAAATAATTAAAATTTAAGGCTGATTGAGAATAGGTGACTGGGGTTGTGAAAACAATCATAGTGAAAGTAGAGTCAAACATAGAGATCACAGATTTCGGGAGCTAACAGTGAGGGTCAGTGGAGTGCCGTATTAGATCTCTGATTTTTAGTCTGTCACATACGCCTTCTAACCCGGTGTTGATAAAATATTTGTTCAGCAGAGATGAGAAGGTTTTTGGGGTAGGACTGTTTCTAATTTCAGTTGGAAGACGGTTCCAAATGCAGCGGTATCTGACAGTGAAAGAATTTGATCTGTACTTTGTATGACAGCGGGGCACTTCAAAAGATGAAGATTTATTTCTAAGGTTATATTTCTTAGGTGAACTAAAAGTAAATTCATTGTGGGGGAAATATATAAGCCCTTTAGCGATCCTAAATGTAATTTTTAGGTTAAACTTCAGTCGTCTGACCCATAAGGGTTCCAAGTCAAATATGTTACATCTGTCGTAGTAGGAAATGCAAAGATTTTCACCTACTAGACGTTTGGTAAACGCCCTTTGTAGGCTTTCCAATTTGCACCTGTCTTTTACGGAAACACTGTCCATGACAGGAGGACAAAATTCAAGTAAGGGCCTTATGCATAACTTGTACAGCATAATTTTGGATTCACACGCTTTAAAGTTTCGGAATAAAAACCCAAAAAGCCTTTTAACCTTTGATACTTGTAATTTAACGTATTCCGTTAGGCTAAATTCTGGAGTGTATTTTAGACCCAAGTCTGTTGTAAGCGGCAGACGAGGAATATGATTGTTGTGTAGGGAGATGGAAAGTTCGGATGAAATGCCTTTGGAGCATAGCACACCACATTTTTCAACGTTAAACTTCATTTTCCACGTGTTACACCACAATTGAACCCTATCAATATCATCCTGAATCCTATCAAATACACATGACACTTCATTTCTGAGTGAGTGGTATACTATTTTGATGTCATCAGCAAATAGGAAAGGTCTGCCATGTCTAATAACGTCGCAAATATCATTGAAATATAATAGGAATAACAGTGGACCTAGAACACTACCTTGTATGACTCCACTTGTTATCCGAACGGGGTTGGATGTGTGGGAACCTAACCTGACAATTTGCATCCGATTGCTTAGGAATGAACTGAGCCAGCTTAACAAAGAACCTTGGATCCCATAAGACTGGACTTTTGATATTAACAGTCGGTGGCTTACTGTGTCAAAAGCTTTACTAAGATCTAAGTATACAATAACTGTGATCATACTGGAATCTTTCAGTTGTGAGATGTGATCAAAAAATTGTAAATGGCATGTAGTGCAAGAACGTGACTTCATGAAACCATGTTGATAAGGAGTGATAAGTTTCTCTTGAGAGAGGAAGTCAAAAATGGCAAAAATCTCGTTCTTTGGTTTGACATACAGTTTCCCAAGAGTACTAAGAGCGCCGTCAAATGTTTTACATTCAGCAATGTATTCATATACAGTAGGTGAGGTATAGTTGATGAGAACATCAAGTTTGTCTGAATCTGGAGTTGAAGATTTAGTGATAAAAGTATTGAATGTACGAAACCAATGATTCCAAATCTTCGAAGATTTTTGGCAATTGGAATCAGCATCAAAGCGTTCAGGACGTAATATCTTGTCCATAATAAAACGAATAAATTGTAGAGTTTATGAGTTAATCAAACATTCACCGATCAAGTGAGAATATTGAGGGCCCGCAATAAAGGCTTTATTCGTTTTATAATTCCAGTATAGAATCTGGTTTAAACAAAAATGAAAGATGTCAATAGTGTATAATATAAATGCTAAACGTTTATGAAAATGTTCACACCACAGTGCTGGACCGACTTTGTGGGCTCGCTATCTGGTACATTTTACACTATAGCGTTTTGTTTCGAAGCCAGCCTTTAAACAACTTCGCTGGATAGAAAGTCAATGGCGTTTTCCAACTCCTTCGCATTTTCTGAGTCAGTAGGCGTCATTCTAGAGGTCATAATAAAAAGCTTCAGGATTGTAGGATACTGCAGTTCCTTTTTCATAAGTGAGATAGTTTCAAGGGTATACATTCTAATGAACTTAACTTCGTTTTTAATTCATCTATCTGCAGCTGCATCTCTTTAACTATGCATGTTAAGTAAGAGAGCTCTACCTTTTCAGACATAACATCTTCCACCAGTATTACAGGGGGCAGAGTTACGTTCGAGTCGTTTATGTTGGGTGAACTACCAATAATAAGGGGTGGTAATGTATTATTAGACGAGCTGGTGCTATTTTCTAAATTACTGGTGTTCACACGAACACGAATTTCGGCCCATCGTCATTAAAGATCAATTAACAGTAAGCAATAAATGAATATAAACGTAAACACGTGCAAAAGCGCCACCTGATTCGAACGCACCGGGCGACATCATGCTGGGATATGAATGTTCCAATGCACGTGGTCTACCTAGACTATGAGAAGCCATTTGACACAGTTCACCATGACCCTCACCCACACAAAATAAGTCGATTCTGCCGTGGCTGAAAGAATACGCAGCTGAAAGGAAATTTCGCACTAAGGTCAATTGAGTCCGATCATCTTGGCACAGCTCATCATCAGAAGTGTCGCAGGGTTCTATCCTAGGGCCACTGATATTTTGATTTTATCAATGACCTACCATGCCGCCTAGGCTGCCCGACTCTTCTATACACTAACGACGTAGAGATATGGAGAGCAGTAATGTGTTCGAAAGACTCAGATAGGCCGCAGGCACATCTACAGCTTCTGGAGGATTGGGCGGTGACTAGTTGCATGACATTCAATCTGAAAAAGAGCAAAGTGGTGAAATTACTCACCTGTAGGCTGCAGAATGCAAGTTACACTCTGTGCAACGAAAGCTTGTCCTAAACAACGTCGGAGAGTGACTTAGGTCTAGTTCTAGCGTAAAAAATGGACTCAGGTGTGAATTACACGGTGGATGTAGCGCCGGCATTTGCGGTCATACACTTTACACATGGACAGTTAGGTGCACTCACTCCTGAGCTCTTTCTAAGGTTGTACAAAACATCGTCAGACCACACTTTGAGATGCATAATGTCGCTGCACTCCCCACTGCTTAGAAGAGACGCAAACCTCTTGGAAATAATCCGAAGATGGGCGACAAAGGGGGTGGTTGGTCTCCAATATAAGCCGCATGATGAAAGGCTAGAGAAACTAGGTCTCTTCACACTTAGCTATCGTAGGCTTAGGGAGAACTTGATTACTGCGTACAAGATAAATATGACCAGAATCAGCCAAACAAAGGTGTTCTGCTGTTGAGTACGTACATGCTTCCTCGTGGAAATCCCAGTAGGATAGCTCACCAGAGGGCAAGTACCCCGGTGAGCTCCCACTTCTTTTCACTGCTGGTTTGCCATTCCTAGAGCTCTTTACAGGCGAATGTAGCCACGGACCGTCTGTGGACAGCATTAAGCGAAGGCTGGACAATCATGCAGCGGCAAATGGACTGAGTTCAAATTGCTTACCCCCTTAAAATCTCACACACAATTCATGGGTAGACAACTAAATTCATCGTTTTCTTCTTTAAATTTCTACTCTCTTGACCGCTCCAAGTACTACACTTACTGCAATTACAATTAGTATTCATATCATGTATATATATCAATTTCGAGTTTCATTTGCTGTCTTTAGTTTGAATAACCTTCACAAATTATATCTGTTATTATTGTTAATATCTCTTTCCTTTTGACGACGATACCGGAGGACTAACTGGTGAAACGACTTAGTCTTTAGAGGCTGACGGTATTGACTTTCGCGAATTGTACGGAGAATACTAACGCAAGATCTAATACCAACAACTTCTATAGTTTTCGTTCCTCGTGGACCAAAGGCATAGCAAAAGACACTGTTTGGTCGTCCAAACCATGAGGTATATTTCGGAGCCAAATCGTAGACCTAGATGAATGCTTAGTTGGCTAGTGGTCGTGCACGAACGTGAAACGACGGAGTACAAATGGCATGGATGCTTGACCGTAAGCCTTCAGCTAAAAATGTCGACTTAAGCAGTGAGGGTCAGCATCCAATGTTCAGTGATGATTGCTGTGGTCAATAACTTTGGGGAATTATTTGCCGCTACAAGTCCATTCACAGTAGCAACAAAGTCTTAACACACAGCATACTACAAACAACACAATTAATCCCAGCACTACTCCTTTTGTAGTCAGCCAAAGCTACGAAAGTCGAGTGGTGGGACGAAATACGTAGAAGTTTACCGAAGACCAGGAACATTTACCACACAACTGAGGAGCGAGCACAAAGAAATCTAATTGGTTTATACAGGCTCGTAAAGACGATATTGGATATTGAATGTCCGATAACACCTTTGTTCAAATAAGAAATGGGTTTATGCGACGCTACAGGTACATTGAAATGCACAGGAAAACAAATGTCAGAAAGATACACAAGAGGCAAAACGCTAGGTTCTGGTACCTATGGTAAAGTTTACCTAGCCACTGACAGAATGTCTGGAGAGCGTTATGCAATCAAAAAAGTGATGATGTTTGGGTACGCGAAATAAACTTATTATGTGCATTCACTTATTCAAAGTTCTGGAAAATCCATACATGCTTCAACAATAAGGGAGGTCGGGATTATGTTGGAGCTCAATAACCTTAACTGTGATAATATTGTCAGGTATATAAGCAATTGCAGAAAATATAATCCTTTATAGAATACATGAAATTTTGCATAGCAAAAGTCAAATTTATATTGTTTATGAACTTGCAGACTGGGATCTAAAAGATTTTATCCAAAGGTTTGCAGATGTTACCCTGGAAAATAATTTACCCTGTCAACGCTTACCAAGTGAGATTGCTAAGGTAGCCTACATTTTTACACATTTCTATAACTTTTTCAAAATACAGTCATTTGCTACTCAGATACTTGACGGATTGATCGTTTGTCACAAGCACCGTGTAATTCACAGAGATTTAAAACCCTCAAATATTTTGATAACAATACATGGTATTGTAAAAATAGCTGATTTCGGGCTTTCTCGAACAACTTCAATACCTCACCGCACATTGTCTCAAGAAGTAATTACACTGTGGTATCGGGCTCCCGAAATACTTCTTGGAATAGAGAAGTATAGTCATTCAATTGATATTTGGAGCTTCGGATGCATATTATATGAAATGGTTTGACACTTTAACTACATTTTAACTGTCTAAACAGGTTCAAGGGAAGGTGTTATTTCCTGGTGATTCTGAAATAGAACAGTTGTACCTTATATTTAGAAAACTAGGTAGGGTTTATTAATTTCATTATTAGCTGTAGGAACTCCAACATCCCGAACTTGGAAGAATGTTGAAGACTTACCAAATTTTAACAAAGAATTTCCAAAGTTCAGTCCCCTCGGATTTGAAGAAGAAAACTTTAATGTCAATTGGAAAAATATAGTCCAGGTAAATAAAAATGTTTTCAAACTTATGTTACTGAAAGAAGTATTTGATTGTTTTTGATTATGATGTTCTTTTTCTATTGAGAATATCCGAGGTAGATGAAGTCACATATAAAAGTATCTATGAAAGACATTATTTGAGCACTAGACAGGTGAATGAAATGAAAGTAGATTGTGACAGACATAGTGAACAGTTTCTTGTTGACCAAGTGTAAGTAAAGTATAATATACAATAATATCAAGTCTTTGTAGTAACAGTATAGTTTTCTGTTCCCTGTATTCATCTAATAGTGTCCTTGCAGAGTGTTAGATAAGTTCTAAGCCATTTATATTAACTAGTGTTTATCCACTTAACTTCCGTTGTACGACTACGATTATCATTCGTTTTTCGAAACATCTTCTGTGATGATTAGAAGTTTCCTTTTAGTCTGTTTAATTTCCTACTGAAGAGATAAATTTTATCCGCCTTTAAAATATTATCCTCGTCACATTTACAAAAGTTGAGTTAAAGCTTTTAACTTCTTAGTTCCAATACATTCTTACTTCGGAAAATTTGAAAGAGTTTATTAACACTGAAAACTTATAGGTAATTAATATTACTACCAGTCATTCGGTATGCACGTGACGCATCAGTATATCTTGGTTTAGGGTGAACAATTTCAAAACGAAAATTTGCGTGAGCATGTTGGCCTGGTTTCATCAGTCCGTTCATACCTTGATGAGAAATGGTTCAGTTATAACCCTATTACGTTGAATTTTCCAGGAAATCAGGGCAGATACTCTAAGATAAATCTTTCCACAGTGCTTTTAGGCATGACTGATGAAAAAAGTTCTTTGGATCGACAGGAATATTGTAAGTGCGCTTTAGCTGGTCACTGACTAAAGTTAATTGAGAGTATAGTAACTTGTTAATTAATAACTTCGATTAAACTTATCAAAGATAAAAGGGAATACAGCTTGTAGAATAAGACCAAAAGCCCGGTCTTAAATGAAAAACCAAAATGTGAATCAGACTTTTAGTTATATCATAAGTTTGAATTTCAAAAAACAACTGCTAGCAACGTAAAGGTTCTTCTACATCGGCTCTTCCATAGCCAGATATTAAGACGGCCACTGGAATCATAACTGTTTTTTGTTTGAACAAAAAAGAAGAATATATTGGGAAGTGTAACTGTATGAAGCTACTAAGCATCGTTTATTTTGACGTAGAACTCTGTACAAAAGTGCAGCAGTCCAATCTGCCACACTACAGAACATCGTACAAACGTGAATAAAGTAATCTCAAGGAAACTG